>CM075873.1:32006327-32458956 GCA_038021265.1 Cyprinella venusta | reverse complement strand
TCGAGACTTCGACCAGCGCGCAAAAATGGAGGCTCTAGACCCTTCCAGAGCCGAGATATCGAAGGTCAAAATTTGGACCTGAAAAAAAAACATAAGGGGTAACACTGTCATTTTTTTTTTTGGCCGAAATTTTGACCCCCTCCGATTTTCTTGAAACTCTGGATTCTGACAGAGGGCCACGAGACTTCGACCAGCGCGCAAAAATGGAGGCTCTAGACCCTTCCAGAGCCGAGATATCGAAGGTCAAAATTTGGACCTGAAAAAAAAAACATAAGGGGTAACACTGTCATTTTTTTTTTTGGCCGAAATTTTGACCCCCTCCGATTTTCTTGAAACTCTGGATTCTGACAGAGGGCCACGAGACTTCGACCAGCGCGCAAAAATGGAGGCTCTAGACCCTTCCAGAGCCGAGATATCGAAGGTCAAAATTTGGACCTGAAAAAAAAACATAAGGGGTAACACTGTCGTTTTTTGGCCGAAATTTTGACCCCCTCCGATCTTCTTGAAACTCTGGATTCTGACAGAGGGCCACGAGACTTCGACCAGCGCGCAAAAATGGAGGCTCTAGACCCTTCCAGAGCCGAGATATCGGATGTCAAAGTTTTGACCCGAAAAAAAAACATAAGGGGTAACACTGTCGTTTTTGGCCGAAATTTTGACCCCCTCCGATCTTCTTGAAACTCTGGATTCTGACAGAGGGCCACGAGACTTCGACCAGCGCGCAAAAATGGAGGCTCTAGACCCTTCCAGAGCCGAGATATCGGATATCAAAGTTTTGACCTGAAAAAAAAACATAAGGGGTAACACTGTCGTTTTTGGACGAAATTTTGACCCCCTCCGATCTTCTTGAAACTCTGGATTCTGACAGAGGGCCACGAGACTTCGACCAGCGCGCAAAAATGGAGGCTCTAGACCCTTCCAGAGCCGAGATATCGGATGTCAAAGTTTTGACCTGAAAAAAAAACATAAGGGGTAACACTGTCGTTTTTGGCCGAAATTTTGACCCCCTCCGATCTTCTTGAAACTCTGGATTCTGACAGAGGGCCACGAGACTTCGACCAGCGCGCAAAAATGGAGGCTCTAGACCCTTCCAGAGCCGAGATATCGGATGTCAAAGTTTTGACCTGAAAAAAAAACATAAGGGGTAACACTGTCGTTTTTGGCCGAAATTTTGACCCCCTCCGATCTTCTTGAAACTCTGGATTCTGACAGAGGGCCACGAGACTTCGACCAGCGCGCAAAAATGGAGGCTCTAGACCCTTCCAGAGCCGAGATATCGGATGTCAAAGTTTTGACCTGAAAAAAACATAAGGGGTAACACTGTCGTTTTTGGCCGAAATTTTGACCCCCCTCCGATCTTCTTGAAACTCTGGATTCTGACAGAGGGCCACGAGACTTCGACCAGCGCGCAAAAATGGAGGCTCTAGACCCTTCCAGAGCCGAGATATCGGATGTCAAAGTTTTGACCTGAAAAAAAAACATAAGGGGTAACACTGTCGTTTTTGGCCGAAATTTTGACCCCCTCCGATCTTCTTGAAACTCTGGATTCTGACAGAGGGCCACGAGACTTCGACCAGCGCGCAAAAATGGAGGCTCTAGACCCTTCCAGAGCCGAGATATCAGATGTCAAAGTTTTGACCTGAAAAAAAACATAAGGGGTAACACTGTCGTTTTTGGCCGAAATTTTGACCCCCTCCGATCTTCTTGAAACTCTGGATTCTGACAGAGGGCCACGAGACTTCGACCAGCGCGCAAAAATGGAGAATCTAGACCCTTCCAGAGCCGAGATATCGGATGTCAAAGTTTTGACCTGAAAAAAAAACATAAGGGGTAACACTGTCGTTTTTGGCCGAAATTTTGACCCCCTCCGATCTTCTTGAAACTCTGGATTCTGACAGAGGGCCACGAGACTTCGACCAGCACGCAAAAATGGAGGCTCTAGACCCTTCCAGAGCCGAGATATCGGACGTCAAAGTTTTGACCCGAAAAAAAAAACATAAGGGGTAACACTGTCGTTTTTGGCCGAAATTTTGACCCCCTCCGATCTTCTTGAAACTCTGGATTCTGACAGAGGGCCACGAGACTTCGACCAGCGCGCAAAAATGGAGGCTCTAGACCCTTCCAGAGCCGAGATATCGGATGTCAAAGTTTTGACCTGAAAAAAAACATAAGGGGTAACACTGTCATTTTTGGCCGAAATTTTGACCCCCTCCGATCTTCTTGAAACTCTGGATTCTGACAGAGGGCCACGAGACTTCGACCAGCGCGCAAAAATGGAGGCTCTAGACCCTTCCAGAGCCGAGATATCGGATGTCAAAGTTTTGACCTGAAAAAAAACATAAGGGGTAACACTGTCGTTTTTGGCCGAAATTTTGACCCCCTCTGATCTTCTTGAAACTCTGGATTCTGACAGAGGGCCACGAGACTTCGACCAGCGCGCAAAAATGGAGGCTCTAGACCCTTCCAGAGCCGAGATATCGGATGTCAAAGTTTTGACCTGAAAAAAAACATAAGGGGTAACACTGTCATTTTTGGCCGAAATTTTGACCCCCTCCGATCTTCTTGAAACTTTGGATTCTGACAGAGGGCCACGAGACTTCGACCAGCGCGCAAAAATGGAGGCTCTAGACCCTTCCAGAGCCGAGATATCGGATGTCAAAGTTTTGACCTGAAAAAAAAACATAAGGGGTAACACTGTCGTTTTTGGCCGAAATTTTGACCCCCTCCGATCTTCTTGAAACTCTGGATTCTGACAGAGGGCCACGAGACTTCGACCAGCACGCAAAAATGGAGGCCTTAGACCCTTCCAGAGCCGAGATATCGGATGTCAAAGTTTTGACCCGAAAAAAAAACATAAGGGGTAACACTGTCGTTTTTGGCCGAAATTTTGACCCCCTCCGATCTTCTTGAAACTCTGGATTCTGACAGAGGGCCACGAGACTTCGACCAGCGCGCAAAAATGGAGGCTCTAGACCCTTCCAGAGCCGAGATATCGGATGTCAAAGTTTTGACCTGAAAAAAAAAACATAAGGGGTAACACTGTCGTTTTTGGCTGAAATTTTGACCCCCTCCGATCTTCTTGAAACTCTGGATTCTGACAGAGGGCCACGAGACTTCGACCAGCGTGCAAAAATGGAGGCTCTAGACCCTTCCAGAGCCGAGATATCGGATGTCAAAGTTTTGACCTGAAAAAAAACATAAGGGGTAACACTGTCGTTTTTGGCCGAAATTTTGACCCCCTCCGATCTTCTTGAAACTCTGGATTGTGACAGAGGGCCACGAGACTTCGACCAGCGCGCAAAAATGGAGGCTCTAGACCCTTCCAGAGCCGAGATATCGGATGTCAAAGTTTTGACCTGAAAAAAAAAAACATAAGGGGTAACACTGTTGTTTTTGGCCGAAATTTTGACCCCCTCCGATCTTCTTGAAACTCTGGATTCTGACAGAGGACCACGAGACTTCGACCAGCGCGCAAAAATGGAGGCTCTAGACCCTTCCAGAGCCGAGATATCGGATGTCAAAGTTTTGACCTGAAAAAAAAAACATAAGGGGTAACACTGTCGTTTTTGGCCGAAATTTTGACCCCCTCCGATCTTCTTGAAACTCTGGATTCTGACAGAGGGCCACGAGACTTCGACCAGCACGCAAAAATGGAGGCTCTAGACCCTTCCAGAGCCGAGATATCGGATGTCAAAGTTTTGACCCGAAAAAAAACATAAGGGGTAACACTGTCGTTTTTGGCCGAAATTTTGACCCCCTCCGATCTTCTTGAAACTCTGGATTCTGACAGAGGGCCACGTGACTTCGACCAGCGCGCAAAAATGGAGGCTCTAGACCCTTCCAGAGCCGAGATATCGGATGTCAAAGTTTTGACCTGAAAAAAAAACATAAGGGGTAACACTGTCGTTTTTGGACGAAATTTCGACCCCCTCAGATCTTCTTGAAACTCTGGATTGTGACAGAGGGCCACGAGACTTCGACCAGCACGCAAAAATGGAGGCTCTAGACCCTTCCAGAGCCGAGATATCGGATGTCAAAGTTTTGACCTGAAAAAAAAACATAAGGGGTAACACTGTAGTTTTTGGCCGAAATTTTGACCCCCTCCGATCTTCTTGAAACTCTGGATTCTGACAGAGGGCCACGAGACTTCGACCAGCGCGCAAAAATGGAGGCTCTAGACCCTTCCAGAGCCGAGATATCGGATGTCAAAGTTTTGACCTGAAAAAAAAAACATAAGGGGTAACACTGTCGTTTTTGGCTGAAATTTTGACCCCCTCCGATCTTCTTGAAACTCTGGATTCTGACAGAGGGCCACGAGACTTCGACCAGCGCGCAAAAATGGAGGCTCTAGACCCTTCCAGAGCCGAGATATCGGATGTCAAAGTTTTGACCCGAAAAAAAAACATAAGGGGTAACACTGTCGTTTTTGGCTGAAATTTTTACCCCCTCCGATCTTCTTGAAACTCTGGATTCTGACAGAGGGCCACGAGACTTCGACCAGCGCGCAAAAATGGAGGCTCTAGACCCTTCCATAGCCGAGATATTGGATGTCAAAGTTTTGACCTGAAAAAAAAACATAAGGGGTAACACTGTCGTTTTTGGCCGAAATTTTAACCCCCATCCAATCTTCTTGAAACTCTGGATTCTGACAGAGGGCCATGATACTTCGACCAGCGCGCAAAAATGGAGGCTCTAGACCCTTCCAGAGCCGAGATATCGGATGTCAAAGTTTTGACCCGAAAAAAAAACATAAGGGGTAACACTGTCGTTTTTGGCTGAAATTTTGACCCCCTCCGATCTTCTTGAAACTCTGGATTCTGACAGAGGGCCACGAGACTTCGACCAGCGCGCAAAAATGGAGGCTCTAGACCCTTCCAGAGCCGAGGTATCGGATGTCAAAGTTTTGACCTGAAAAAAAACATAAGGGGTAACACTGTCATTTTTGGCCGAAATTTTGACCCCCTCCGATCTTCTTGAAACTCTGGATTCTGACAGAGGGCCACGAGACTTCGACCAGCGCGCAAAAATGGAGGCTCTAGACCCTTCCAGAGCCGAGATATCGGATGTCAAAGTTTTGACCTGAAAAAAAACATAAGGGGTAACACTGTCGTTTTTGGCCGAAATTTTGACCCCCTCCGATCTTCTTGAAACTCTGGATTCTGACAGAGGGCCACGAGACTTCGACCAGCGCGCAAAAATGGAGGCTCTAGACCCTTCCAGAGCCGAGATATCGGATGTCAAAGTTTTGACCTGAAAAAAAACATAAGGGGTCACACTGTCATTTTTGGCCGAAATTTTGACCCCCTCCGATCTTCTTGAAACTCTGGATTCTGACAGAGGGCCACGAGACTTCGACCAGCGCGCAAAAATGGAGGCTCTAGACCCTTCCAGAGCCGAGATATCGGATGTCAAAGTTTTGACCTGAAAAAAAAACATAAGGGGTAACACTGTCGTTTTTGGCCGAAATTTTGACCCCCTCCGATCTTCTTGAAACTCTGGATTCTGAAAGAGGGCCACGAGACTTCGACCAGCACGCAAAAATGGAGGCCTTAGACCCTTCCAGAGCCGAGATATCGGATGTCAAAGTTTTGACCCGAAAAAAAAACATAAGGGGTAACACTGTCGTTTTTGGCCGAAATTTTGACCCCCTCCGATCTTCTTGAAACTCTGGATTCTGACAGAGGGCCACGAGACTTCGACCAGCGCGCAAAAATGGAGGCTCTAGACCCTTCCAGAGCCGAGATATCGGATGTCAAAGTTTTGACCTGAAAAAAAACATAAGGGGTAACACTTTCGTTTTTGGCTGAAATTTTGACCCCCTCCGATCTTCTTGAAACTCTGGATTCTGACAGAGGGCCACGAGACTTCGACCAGCGCGCAAAAATGGAGGCTCTAGACCCTTCCAGAGCCGAGATATCGGATGTCAAAGTTTTGACCTGAAAAAAACCATAAGGGGTAACACTGTCGTTTTTGGCCGAAATTTTGACCCCCTCCGATCTTCTTGAAACTCTGGATTGTGACAGAGGGCCACGAGACTTCGACCAGCGCGCAAAAATAGAGGCTCTAGACCCTTCCAGAGCCGAGATATCGGATGTCAAAGTTTTGACCTGAAAAAAAAAAACATAAGGGGTAACACTGTCGTTTTTGGCCGAAATTTTGACCCGCTCCGATCTTCTTGAAACTCTGGATTCTGACAGAGGGCCACGAGACTTCGACCAGCGCGCAAAAATGGAGGCTCTAGACCCTTCCAGAGCCGAGATATCGGATGTCAAAGTTTTGACCTGAAAAAAAACATAAGGGGTAACACTGTCGTTTTTGGCCGAAATTTTGACCCCCTCCGATCTTCTTGAAACTCTGGATTGTGACAGAGGGCCACGAGACTTCGACCAGCACGCAAAAAATGGAGGCTCTAGACCCTTCCAGAGCCGAGATATCGGATGTCAAAGTTTTGACCTGAAAAAAAAAAACATAAGGGGTAACACTGTCGTTTTTGGCCGAAATTTTGACCCCCTCCGATCTTCTTGAAACTCTGGATTCTGACAGAGGGCCACGAGACTTCGACCAGCGCGCAAAAATGGAGGCTCTAGACCCTTCCAGAGCCGAGATATCGGATGTCAAAGTTTTGACCTGAAAAAAAAACATAAGGGGTAACACTGTCGTTTTTGGCCGAAATTTTGACCCCCTCCGATCTTCTTGAAACTCTGGATTCTGACAGAGGGCCAAGAGACTTCGACCAGCGCGCAAAAATGGAGGCTCTAGACCCTTCCAGAGCCGAGATATCGGATGTCAAAGTTTTGACCTGAAAAAAAAAAACATAAGGGGTAACACTGTCGTTTTTGGCTGAAATTTTGACCCCCTCCGATCTTCTTGAAACTCTGGATTCTGAGAGAGGGCCACAAGACTTCGACCAGCGCGCAAAAATGGAGGCTCTAGACCCTTCCAGAGCCGAGATATCGGATGTCAAAGTTTTGACCTGAAAAAAAAAACATAAGGGGTAACACTGTCGTTTTTGGCTGAAATTTTGACCCCCTCCGATCTTCTTGAAACTCTGGATTCTGACAGAGGGCCACAAGACTTCGACCAGCGCGCAAAAATGGAGGCTCTAGACCCTTCCAGGGCCGAGATATCGGATGTCAAAGTTTTGACCCGAAAAAAAAACATAAGGGGTAACACTGTCGTTTTTGGCCGAAATTTTGACCCCCTCCGATCTTCTTGAAACTCTGGATTCTGACAGAGGGCCACGAGACTTCGACCAGCGCGCAAAAATGGAGGCTCTAGACCCTTCCATAGCCGAGATATCGGATGTCAAAGTTTTGACCTGAAAAAAAAACATAAGGGGTAACACTGTCGTTTTTGGCCGAATTTTTGACCCCCTCCAATCTTCTTGAAACTCTGGATTCTGACAGAGGGCCACGAGACTTCGACCAGCGCGCAAAAATGGAGGCTCTAGACCCTTCCAGAGCCGAGATATCGGATGTCAAAGTTTTGACCCGAAAAAAAAAACATAAGGGGTAACACTGTCGTTTTTGGCCGAAATTTTGACCCCCTCCGATCTTCTTGAAACTCTGGATTCTGACAGAGGGCCACGAGACTTCGACCAGCGCGCAAAAATGGAGGCTCTAGACCCTTCCAGAGCCGAGATATCGGATATCAAAGTTTTGACCTGAAAAAAAAACATAAGGGGTAACACTGTCGTTTTTGGACGAAATTTTGACCCCCTCCGATCTTCTTGAAACTCTGGATTCTGACAGAGGGCCACGAGACTTCGACCAGCGCGCAAAAATGGAGGCTCTAGACCCTTCCAGAGCCGAGATATCGGATGTCAAAGTTTTGACCTGAAAAAAAAACATAAGGGGTAACACTGTCGTTTTTGGCCGAAATTTTGACCCCCTCCGATCTTCTTGAAACTCTGGATTCTGACAGAGGGCCACGAGACTTCGACCAGCGCGCAAAAATGGAGGCTCTAGACCCTTCCAGAGCCGAGATATCGGATGTCAAAGTTTTGACCTGAAAAAAAAACATAAGGGGTAACACTGTCGTTTTTGGCCGAAATTTTGACCCCCTCCGATCTTCTTGAAACTCTGGATTCTGACAGAGGGCCACGAGACTTCGACCAGCGCGCAAAAATGGAGGCTCTAGACCCTTCCAGAGCCGAGATATCGGATGTCAAAGTTTTGACCTGAAAAAAACATAAGGGGTAACACTGTCGTTTTTGGCCGAAATTTTGACCCCCCTCCGATCTTCTTGAAACTCTGGATTCTGACAGAGGGCCACGAGACTTCGACCAGCGCGCAAAAATGGAGGCTCTAGACCCTTCCAGAGCCGAGATATCGGATGTCAAAGTTTTGACCTGAAAAAAAAACATAAGGGGTAACACTGTCGTTTTTGGCCGAAATTTTGACCCCCTCCGATCTTCTTGAAACTCTGGATTCTGACAGAGGGCCACGAGACTTCGACCAGCGCGCAAAAATGGAGGCTCTAGACCCTTCCAGAGCCGAGATATCAGATGTCAAAGTTTTGACCTGAAAAAAAACATAAGGGGTAACACTGTCGTTTTTGGCCGAAATTTTGACCCCCTCCGATCTTCTTGAAACTCTGGATTCTGACAGAGGGCCACGAGACTTCGACCAGCGCGCAAAAATGGAGAATCTAGACCCTTCCAGAGCCGAGATATCGGATGTCAAAGTTTTGACCTGAAAAAAAAACATAAGGGGTAACACTGTCGTTTTTGGCCGAAATTTTGACCCCCTCCGATCTTCTTGAAACTCTGGATTCTGACAGAGGGCCACGAGACTTCGACCAGCACGCAAAAATGGAGGCTCTAGACCCTTCCAGAGCCGAGATATCGGACGTCAAAGTTTTGACCCGAAAAAAAAACATAAGGGGTAACACTGTCGTTTTTGGCCGAAATTTTGACCCCCTCCGATCTTCTTGAAACTCTGGATTCTGACAGAGGGCCACGAGACTTCGACCAGCGCGCAAAAATGGAGGCTCTAGACCCTTCCAGAGCCGAGATATCGGATGTCAAAGTTTTGACCTGAAAAAAAACATAAGGGGTAACACTGTCATTTTTGGCCGAAATTTTGACCCCCTCCGATCTTCTTGAAACTCTGGATTCTGACAGAGGGCCACGAGACTTCGACCAGCGCGCAAAAATGGAGGCTCTAGACCCTTCCAGAGCCGAGATATCGGATGTCAAA
This sequence comes from Cyprinella venusta, assembly GCA_038021265.1. Classification (NCBI taxonomy): domain Eukaryota; kingdom Metazoa; phylum Chordata; class Actinopteri; order Cypriniformes; family Leuciscidae; genus Cyprinella; species Cyprinella venusta. The sequence continues at coordinate 32,449,756 of CM075873.1, read as the reverse complement.
GTTTTGACCTGAAAAAAAACATAAGGGGTAACACTGTCGTTTTTGGCCGAAATTTTGACCCCCTCTGATCTTCTTGAAACTCTGGATTCTGACAGAGGGCCACGAGACTTCGACCAGCGCGCAAAAATGGAGGCTCTAGACCCTTCCAGAGCCGAGATATCGGATGTCAAAGTTTTGACCTGAAAAAAAACATAAGGGGTAACACTGTCATTTTTGGCCGAAATTTTGACCCCCTCCGATCTTCTTGAAACTTTGGATTCTGACAGAGGGCCACGAGACTTCGACCAGCGCGCAAAAATGGAGGCTCTAGACCCTTCCAGAGCCGAGATATCGGATGTCAAAGTTTTGACCTGAAAAAAAAACATAAGGGGTAACACTGTCGTTTTTGGCCGAAATTTTGACCCCCTCCGATCTTCTTGAAACTCTGGATTCTGACAGAGGGCCACGAGACTTCGACCAGCACGCAAAAATGGAGGCCTTAGACCCTTCCAGAGCCGAGATATCGGATGTCAAAGTTTTGACCCGAAAAAAAAACATAAGGGGTAACACTGTCGTTTTTGGCCGAAATTTTGACCCCCTCCGATCTTCTTGAAACTCTGGATTCTGACAGAGGGCCACGAGACTTCGACCAGCGCGCAAAAATGGAGGCTCTAGACCCTTCCAGAGCCGAGATATCGGATGTCAAAGTTTTGACCTGAAAAAAAAAACATAAGGGGTAACACTGTCGTTTTTGGCTGAAATTTTGACCCCCTCCGATCTTCTTGAAACTCTGGATTCTGACAGAGGGCCACGAGACTTCGACCAGCGTGCAAAAATGGAGGCTCTAGACCCTTCCAGAGCCGAGATATCGGATGTCAAAGTTTTGACCTGAAAAAAAACATAAGGGGTAACACTGTCGTTTTTGGCCGAAATTTTGACCCCCTCCGATCTTCTTGAAACTCTGGATTGTGACAGAGGGCCACGAGACTTCGACCAGCGCGCAAAAATGGAGGCTCTAGACCCTTCCAGAGCCGAGATATCGGATGTCAAAGTTTTGACCTGAAAAAAAAAAACATAAGGGGTAACACTGTTGTTTTTGGCCGAAATTTTGACCCCCTCCGATCTTCTTGAAACTCTGGATTCTGACAGAGGACCACGAGACTTCGACCAGCGCGCAAAAATGGAGGCTCTAGACCCTTCCAGAGCCGAGATATCGGATGTCAAAGTTTTGACCTGAAAAAAAAAACATAAGGGGTAACACTGTCGTTTTTGGCCGAAATTTTGACCCCCTCCGATCTTCTTGAAACTCTGGATTCTGACAGAGGGCCACGAGACTTCGACCAGCACGCAAAAATGGAGGCTCTAGACCCTTCCAGAGCCGAGATATCGGATGTCAAAGTTTTGACCCGAAAAAAAACATAAGGGGTAACACTGTCGTTTTTGGCCGAAATTTTGACCCCCTCCGATCTTCTTGAAACTCTGGATTCTGACAGAGGGCCACGTGACTTCGACCAGCGCGCAAAAATGGAGGCTCTAGACCCTTCCAGAGCCGAGATATCGGATGTCAAAGTTTTGACCTGAAAAAAAAACATAAGGGGTAACACTGTCGTTTTTGGACGAAATTTCGACCCCCTCAGATCTTCTTGAAACTCTGGATTGTGACAGAGGGCCACGAGACTTCGACCAGCACGCAAAAATGGAGGCTCTAGACCCTTCCAGAGCCGAGATATCGGATGTCAAAGTTTTGACCTGAAAAAAAAACATAAGGGGTAACACTGTAGTTTTTGGCCGAAATTTTGACCCCCTCCGATCTTCTTGAAACTCTGGATTCTGACAGAGGGCCACGAGACTTCGACCAGCGCGCAAAAATGGAGGCTCTAGACCCTTCCAGAGCCGAGATATCGGATGTCAAAGTTTTGACCTGAAAAAAAAAACATAAGGGGTAACACTGTCGTTTTTGGCTGAAATTTTGACCCCCTCCGATCTTCTTGAAACTCTGGATTCTGACAGAGGGCCACGAGACTTCGACCAGCGCGCAAAAATGGAGGCTCTAGACCCTTCCAGAGCCGAGATATCGGATGTCAAAGTTTTGACCCGAAAAAAAAACATAAGGGGTAACACTGTCGTTTTTGGCTGAAATTTTTACCCCCTCCGATCTTCTTGAAACTCTGGATTCTGACAGAGGGCCACGAGACTTCGACCAGCGCGCAAAAATGGAGGCTCTAGACCCTTCCATAGCCGAGATATTGGATGTCAAAGTTTTGACCTGAAAAAAAAACATAAGGGGTAACACTGTCGTTTTTGGCCGAAATTTTAACCCCCATCCAATCTTCTTGAAACTCTGGATTCTGACAGAGGGCCATGATACTTCGACCAGCGCGCAAAAATGGAGGCTCTAGACCCTTCCAGAGCCGAGATATCGGATGTCAAAGTTTTGACCCGAAAAAAAAACATAAGGGGTAACACTGTCGTTTTTGGCTGAAATTTTGACCCCCTCCGATCTTCTTGAAACTCTGGATTCTGACAGAGGGCCACGAGACTTCGACCAGCGCGCAAAAATGGAGGCTCTAGACCCTTCCAGAGCCGAGGTATCGGATGTCAAAGTTTTGACCTGAAAAAAAACATAAGGGGTAACACTGTCATTTTTGGCCGAAATTTTGACCCCCTCCGATCTTCTTGAAACTCTGGATTCTGACAGAGGGCCACGAGACTTCGACCAGCGCGCAAAAATGGAGGCTCTAGACCCTTCCAGAGCCGAGATATCGGATGTCAAAGTTTTGACCTGAAAAAAAACATAAGGGGTAACACTGTCGTTTTTGGCCGAAATTTTGACCCCCTCCGATCTTCTTGAAACTCTGGATTCTGACAGAGGGCCACGAGACTTCGACCAGCGCGCAAAAATGGAGGCTCTAGACCCTTCCAGAGCCGAGATATCGGATGTCAAAGTTTTGACCTGAAAAAAAACATAAGGGGTCACACTGTCATTTTTGGCCGAAATTTTGACCCCCTCCGATCTTCTTGAAACTCTGGATTCTGACAGAGGGCCACGAGACTTCGACCAGCGCGCAAAAATGGAGGCTCTAGACCCTTCCAGAGCCGAGATATCGGATGTCAAAGTTTTGACCTGAAAAAAAAACATAAGGGGTAACACTGTCGTTTTTGGCCGAAATTTTGACCCCCTCCGATCTTCTTGAAACTCTGGATTCTGAAAGAGGGCCACGAGACTTCGACCAGCACGCAAAAATGGAGGCCTTAGACCCTTCCAGAGCCGAGATATCGGATGTCAAAGTTTTGACCCGAAAAAAAAACATAAGGGGTAACACTGTCGTTTTTGGCCGAAATTTTGACCCCCTCCGATCTTCTTGAAACTCTGGATTCTGACAGAGGGCCACGAGACTTCGACCAGCGCGCAAAAATGGAGGCTCTAGACCCTTCCAGAGCCGAGATATCGGATGTCAAAGTTTTGACCTGAAAAAAAACATAAGGGGTAACACTTTCGTTTTTGGCTGAAATTTTGACCCCCTCCGATCTTCTTGAAACTCTGGATTCTGACAGAGGGCCACGAGACTTCGACCAGCGCGCAAAAATGGAGGCTCTAGACCCTTCCAGAGCCGAGATATCGGATGTCAAAGTTTTGACCTGAAAAAAACCATAAGGGGTAACACTGTCGTTTTTGGCCGAAATTTTGACCCCCTCCGATCTTCTTGAAACTCTGGATTGTGACAGAGGGCCACGAGACTTCGACCAGCGCGCAAAAATGGAGGCTCTAGACCCTTCCAGAGCCGAGATATCGGATGTCAAAGTTTTGACCTGAAAAAAAAAACATAAGGGGTAACACTGTCGTTTTTGGCCGAAATTTTGACCCCCTCCGATCTTCTTGAAACTCTGGATTCTGACAGAGGACCACGAGACTTCGACCAGCGCGCAAAAATGGAGGCTCTAGACCCTTCCATAGCCGAGATATCGGATGTCAAAGTTTTGACCTGAAAAAAAAACATAAGGGGTAACACTGTCATTTTTGGCCGAAATTTTGACCCCCTCCAATCTTCTTGAAACTCTGGATTCTGACAGAGGGCCACGAGACTTCGACCAGCGCGCAAAAATGGAGGCTCTAGACCCTTCCAGAGCCGAGATATCGGATGTCAAAGTTTTGACCCGAAAAAAATAACATAAGGGGTAACACTGTCGTTTTTGGCCGAAATTTTGACCCCCTCCGATCTTCTTGAAACTCTGGATTCTGACAGAGGGCCACGAGACTTCGACCAGCGCGCAAAAATGGAGGCTCTAGACCCTTCCAGAGCCGAGATATCGGATATCAAAGTTTTGACCTGAAAAAAAAACATAAGGGGTAACACTGTCGTTTTTGGACGAAATTTTGACCCCCTCCGATCTTCTTGAAACTCTGGATTCTGACAGAGGGCCACGAGACTTCGACCAGCGCGCAAAAATGGAGGCTCTAGACCCTTCCAGAGCCGAGATATCGGATGTCAAAGTTTTGACCTGAAAAAAAAACATAAGGGGTAACACTGTCGTTTTTGGCCGAAATTTTGACCCCCTCCGATCTTCTTGAAACTCTGGATTCTGACAGAGGGCCACGAGACTTCGACCAGCGCGCAAAAATGGAGGCTCTAGACCCTTCCAGAGCCGAGATATCGGATGTCAAAGTTTTGACCTGAAAAAAAAAACATAAGGGGTAACACTGTCGTTTTTGGCCGAAATTTTGACCCCCTCCGATCTTCTTAAAACTCTGGATTCTGACAGAGGGCCACGAGACTTCGACCAGCGCGCAAAAATGGAGGCTCTAGACCCTTCCAGAGCCGAGATATCGGATGTCAAAGTTTTGACCTGAAAAAAAAACATAAGGGGTAACACTGTCGTTTTTGGCCGAAATTTTGACCCCCTCCGATCTTCTTGAAACTCTGGATTCTGACAGAGGGCCACGAGACTTCGACCAGCACGCAAAAATGGAGGCCTTAGACCCTTCCAGAGCCGAGATATCGGATGTCAAAGTTTTGACCCGAAAAAAAAACATAAGGGGTAACACTGTCGTTTTTGGCCGAAATTTTGACCCCCTCCGATCTTCTTGAAACTCTGGATTCTGACAGAGGGCCACGAGACTTCGACCAGCGCGCAAAAATGGAGGCTCTAGACCCTTCCAGAGCCGAGATATCGGATGTCAAAGTTTTGACCTGAAAAAAAAAACATAAGGGGTAACACTGTCGTTTTTGGCTGAAATTTTGACCCCCTCCGATCTTCTTGAAACTCTGGATTGTGACAGAGGGCCACGAGACTTTGACCAGCGCGCAAAAATGGGGGCTCTAGACCCTTCCAGAGCCGAGATATCGGATGTCAAAGTTTTGACCTGAAAAAAAAAACATAAGGGGTAACACTGTTGTTTTTGGCCGAAATTTTGACCCCCTCCGATCTTCTTGAAACTCTGGATTCTGACAGAGGACCACGAGACTTCGACCAGCGCGCAAAAATGGAGGCTCTAGACCCTTCCAAAGCCAAGATATCGGATGTCAAAGTTTTGACCTGAAAAAAAAACATAAGGGGTAACACTGTCGTTTTTGGCCGAAATTTTGACCCCCTCCGATCTTCTTGAAACTCTGGATTCTGACAGAGGGCCACGAGACTTCGACCAGCACGCAAAAATGGAGGCTCTAGACCCTTCCAGAGCCGAGATATCGGATGTCAAAGTTTTGACCCGAAAAAAAACATAAGGGGTAACACTGTCGTTTTTGGCCGAAATTTTGACCCCCTCCGATCTTCTTGAAACTCTGGATTCTGACAGAGGGCCACGAGACTTCGACCAGCGCGCAAAAATGGAGGCTCTAGACCCTTCCAGAGCCGAGATATCGGATGTCAAAGTTTTGACCTGAAAAAAAACATAAGGGGTAACACTGTCGTTTTTGGACGAAATTTCGACCCCCTCCGATCTTCTTGAAACTCTGGATTCTGACAGAGGGCCACGAGACTTCGACCAGCACGCAAAAATGGAGGCTCTAGACCCTTCCAGAGCCGAGATATCGGATGTCAAAGTTTTGACCTGAAAAAAAAACATAAGGGGTAACACTGTCGTTTTTGGCCGAAATTTTGACCCCCTCCGATCTTCTTGAAACTCTGGATTCTGACAGAGGGCCACGAGACTTCGACCAGCACGCAAAAATGGAGGCCTTAGACCCTTCCAGAGCCGAGATATCGGATGTCAAAGTTTTGACCCGAAAAAAAAACATAAGGGGTAACACTGTCGTTTTTGGCCGAAATTTTGACCCCCTCCGATCTTCTTGAAACTCTGGATTCTGACAGAGGGCCACGAGACTTCGACCAGCGCGCAAAAATGGAGGCTCTAGACCCTTCCAGAGCCGAGATATCGGATGTCAAAGTTTTGACCTGAAAAAAAAACATAAGGGGTAACACTGTCGTTTTTGGCTGAAATTTTGACCCCCTCCGATCTTCTTGAAACTCTGGATTCTGACAGAGGGCCACGAGACTTCGACCAGCGCGCAAAAATGGAGGCTCTAGACCCTTCCAGAGCCGAGATATCGGATGTCAAAGTTTTGACCTGAAAAAAAAACATAAGGGGTAACACTGTCGTTTTTGGCCGAAATTTTGACCCCCTCCGATCTTCTTGAAACTCTGGATTGTGACAGAGGGCCACGAGACTTCGACCAGCGCGCAAAAATGGAGGCTCTAGACCCTTCCAGAGCCGAGATATCGGATGTCAAAGTTTTGACCTGAAAAAAAAAACATAAGGGGTAACACTGTCGTTTTTGGCCGAAATTTTGACCCCCTCCCATCTTCTTGAAACTCTGGATTCTGACAGAGGACCACGAGACTTCGACCAGCGCGCAAAAATGGAGGCTCTAGACCCTTCCAGAGCCGAGATATCGGATGTCAAAGTTTTGACCTGAAAAAAAACATAAGGGGTAACACTGTCGTTTTTGGCCGAAATTTTGACCCCCTCCGATCTTCTTGAAACTCTGGATTCTGACAGAGGGCCACGAGACTTCGACCAGCGCGCAAAAATGGAGGCTCTAGACCCTTCCAGAGCCGAGATATCGGATGTCAAAGTTTTGACCCGAAAAAAAAAACATAAGGGGTAACACTGTCGTTTTTGGCCGAAATTTTGACCCCCTCCGATCTTCTTGAAACTCTGGATTCTGACAGAGGGCCACGAGACTTCGACCAGCGCGCAAAAATGGAGGCTCTAGACCCTTCCAGAGCCGAGATATCGGATATCAAAGTTTTGACCTGAAAAAAAAAAACATAAGGGGTAACACTGTCGTTTTTGGCCGAAATTTTGACCCCCTCCGATCTTCTTGAAACTCTGGATTCTGACAGAGGGCCACGAGACTTCGACCAGCGCGCAAAAATGGAGGCTCTAGACCCTTCCAGAGCCGAGATATCGGATGTCAAAGTTTTGACCTGAAAAAAAAACATAAGGGGTAACACTGTCGTTTTTGGCCGAAATTTTGACCCCCTCCGATCTTCTTGAAACTCTGGATTCTGACAGAGGGCCACGAGACTTCGACCAGCGCGCAAAAATGGAGGCTCTAGACCCTTCCAGAGCCGAGATATCGGATGTCAAAGTTTTGACCTGAAAAAAAAACATAAGGGGTAACACTGTCATTTTTGGCCGAAATTTTGACCCCCTCTGATCTTCTTGAAACTCTGGATTCTGTCAGAGGGCCACGAGACTTCGACCAGCGCGCAAAAATGGAGGCTCTAGACCCTTCCAGAGCCGAGATATCGGATGTCAAAGTTTTGACCTGAAAAAAAACATAAGGGGTAACACTGTCGTTTTTGGCCGAAATTTCGACCCCCTCCGATCTTCTTGAAACTCTGGATTCTGACAGAGGGCCACGAGACTTCGACCAGCGCGCAAAAATGGAGGCTCTAGACCCTTCCAGAGCCGAGATATCGGATGTCAAAGTTTTGACCTGAAAAAAAACATAAGGGGTAACACTGTCGTTTTTGGCCGAAATTTTGACCCCCTCCGATCTTCTTGAAACTCTGGATTGTGACAGAGGGCCACGAGACTTCGACCAGCACGCAAAAATGGAGGCTCTAGACCCTTCCAGAGCCGAGATATCGGATGTCAAAGTTTTGACCTGAAAAAAAAACATAAGGGGTAACACTGTCGTTTTTGGCCGAAATTTTGACCCCCTCCGATCTTCTTGAAACTCTGGATTCTGACAGAGGGCCACGAGACTTCGACCAGCGCGCAAAAATGGAGGCTCTAGACCCTTCCAGAGCCGAGATATCGGATGTCAAAGTTTTGACCTGAAAAAAAAACATAAGGGGTAACACTGTCGTTTTTGGCCGAAATTTTGACCCCCTCCAATCTTCTTGAAACTCTGGATTCTGACAGAGGGCCACGAGACTTCGACCAGCGCGCAAAAATGGAGGCTCTAGACCCTTCCAGAGCCGAGATATCGGATGTCAAAGTTTTGACCCGAAAAAAAAAACATAAGGGGTAACACTGTCGTTTTTGGCCGAAATTTTGACCCCCTCCGATCTTCTTGAAACTCTGGATTCTGACAGAGGGCCACGAGACTTCGACCAGCACGCAAAAATGGAGGCTCTAGACCCTTCCAGAGCCGAGATATCGGATGTCAAAGTTTTGACCTGAAAAAAAAAACATAAGGGGTAACACTGTCATTTTTGGCCGAAATTTTGACCCCCTCCGATCTTCTTGAAACTCTGGATTCTGACAGAGGGCCACGAGACTTCGACCAGCGCGCAAAAATGGAGGCTCTAGACCCTTCCAGAGCCGAGATATCGGATGTCAAAGTTTTGACCTGAAAAAAAAAACATAAGGGGTAACACTGTCGTTTTTGGCCGAAGTTTTGACCCCCTCCGATCTTCTTGAAACTCTGGATTCTGACAGAGGGCCACGAGACTTCGACCAGCGCGCAAAAATGGAGGCTCTAGACCATTCCAGAGCCGAGATATTGAAACTCAAAATTTTGACCAGAAAAAAAAAAATGACAGTGTTACCCCTTACATTTTTTTTCGGGGGGTGAAAAATTAAGTTTCTCCAATCTTCTCAAAACTCTGCATTCTGATAGCGGGCCACGAGACATGGACCTGGGTGCAAAAATTGAGGCTGTATACCCTTCCAGAGCTGAAATATTGAAACACAAAATTTTGACCAGGAAAAAAAAATGACAGTGTTACCCCTTACATTTTTTTTCGGGGGGTGAAAAATTAATTTTCTCCAATCTTCTCAAAACTCTGGATTTTGATAGCGGGCCACGAGATATGGACATGGGTGCAAAAATTGAGGCTGTATACCCTTCCAGAGCTGAAATATTGAAACTAAAAATTTTGACCAGGAAAAAAAATTGACAGTGTTACCCCTTACATTTTTTTCGGGGGGTGAAAAATTTATTTTCTCCAATCTTCTCAAAACTCTGGATTCTGATAGAGGGCCACGAGACATGGACCTGGGTGCAAAAATTGAGGCTGTAGACCCTTCCAGAGCTGAGATATTGAAACTCAAAATTTTGACCAGGAAAAAAAATGACAGTGTTACCCCTTATATTTTTTTTCGGGGGGTGAAAAATTAATTTTCTCCAATCTTCTCAAAACTTTGGATTCTGATAGAGGGCCACGACACATGGACCTGGGTGCAAAAATTGAGGCTGTAGACCCTTCCAGAGCTGAGATATTGAAACTCAAAATTTTGACCAGAAAAAAAATGACAGTGTTACCCCTTACATTTTTTTTTCGGGGGGTGAAAAATTAATTTTCTCCAATCTTCTCAAAACTTTGGATTCTGATAGAGGGCCACGAGACATGGACCTGGGTGCAAAAATTGAGGCTGTAGACCCTTCCAGAGCTGAAATATTGAAACTCAAAATTTTGACCAGAAAAAAAAAAAATGACAGTGTTACCCCTTACATTTTTTTTCGGGGGGTGAAAAATTAATTTTCTCCAATCTTCTCAAAACTCTGGATTCTGATAGAGGGCCACGAGACATGGACCTGGGTGCAAAAATTGAGGCTGTAGACCCTTCCAGAGCTGAGATATTGAAACACAAAATTTTGACCAGAAAAAAAAAATGACAGTGTTACCCCTTATGTTTTTTTTTATTTTTTTGGCAAAAAATTAAGTTTCCCCAATTCTCTGTTGTTTGTTTTATTTTTGTACATTATATTCGATGTGACAGATAAGTGATGTACACTGTTGTGTAAATGTTCAAGAAAATGCAATACAAATAATATTACAAACCAAATCAAATGTTTAATATATGCCTATATCGCGGGCTTGGAGCCAGAGGGGCATAAGTGGCTTTCAACAAACTTTACACGAGAGACAAAAAAAAAAAATTTGACCACTCTTCAATCACCTGTATTATTAACCTTAAACCACAAACATTGCAACCACAGGCATACTGACATGAATAAGTATTTAAGTAAAAAAAATGATGGCATAATAACACAATGAACATGCTCTAAAACATTTTCAAATAAAAAAAAATCAAATATGTCAGATACGCCTTTTTGTTGCTTTATTCAATACAGTTTGATCTCAGATAGGTATTTTTGGCACCATTGGATAGAGCTCAACAGGTTGGAATTCATTAACACACACATAATTTCTGAACATTAAATCTCAGAGTTTATTCACCCTGTTACGTGCCCAAAGAACTGGTTAAGATAAGATGGCTTCTGTAACCATTCCAGCAGCTGATTGGTGATTCAACAGCTGATTGGATCTTGGAACTCCACCTACTCGTCAGTGGCTCCAGGTGGCTGGGCTCTTCAAAAAGCCAAGTTTTAGATCAGTTCAGTCACTGCTCTCTGCAGTCTGCTCCTGCTGTTGGTCTGCTTTGTAGGTAACGGTCATAGTCATTTGATGCATGTGGCTCTTTTTGTCTTGGTTTCTTGTAGTGATGGCCAAATGAAGCTTTTCGAAGCATTATTGCTTTCTGATACTATTGTGTTGAAAATGGTTCATTACTCGAAGCTTCATTCAGATAGAAATGGCAGCACCATCTCCTGGTGAAGTAAATGTAATGCAACAAAGCTGACAACCATAAAATGCAAGTAGGCGTGTGTTAACGCCCCGTTTATGACGAGTTTACAGAAGCGATCAAAGCTGTGCTGTGAAACTCATGTAGGTGAATTTTACAGATACGGATGAATTTCATGTGTTCACCTTGATAATAAAACAATAATGATGATGAGTGTGTGTAATTATTTCTTTAGACAAGGACAGAAGATCAGACCAGCTTAAAAAAACTGGAAACCGTCACAGAAATTCTAATGGTTTCAATTAAAATACCAATAAGGAACCATTTTCTTTTACCATTTAAACCATGTTTTCCATGAGTATTGAAACCATGACATTAGCTACTGCTTCTTTCCTATGGGAACCACCAGAAATCTGTAACTTTACTGGTGGGACTGATATTTTTTATGTTGAAAGGATGTGCTTGTGTAACTGGTTGAACTTGAATAATGTAGCAGAGGGTTTTTAAAGTTTCTGTCTCTCTCCATATTCACTAGATATGAAAAATATTTGTATGCAGAAATGTCAAAGAACTAATCTTATTCGGGAAAATAAGTTTAAAGTGTTCCCAAACTTGCGAACGACTTTCTCGATGGCTCCATCACAACACTAAAATAAACTCAATCCACTCTCAATAATAACGCCAATCCAAACACCGACTACTAACCCACGGTGTTGCCATGGTTTGGCTTCACTTTTATGAGAAATACAGCCGCCAGGTTTCAAACCTCTCAACACTGGATCGGGCTGTCAAAGCAGTCACGCGGTTCACTACAGGAGTGAAGCAGTGTGTTTGCTTCAGACGTCACGTGACTAGTGACGTAATGATACAAGCTCCGAAGCAGTGGTTCATTACAAGGACCTTTCGAGTTTGAAGCAAGCTTCGGAGCGTCGGTGTCAGACGTAACATCACTAGTTTCTTGTATGTTAACTGAAGTTCTCTACAGGCTCCTTGGGTAGATGGAGATTTGGTGCAGAAGCTGAAGGTTTGAAGTTCAAGGTCTTCAGAGCTCAAATTCATGTTCAGACCTTACCTATATTGACCTTGATCCAAACAGAGAAACCTATTTCCAATCCAGGACAAAGAGGTGAGTTGTGAATGACCCTTGGTTGAAGCTATCATCTTCAAATGCAACATATGTGATTTTGTTTGTGTCTTTGCAGGTAGTTTCAGAGGTGTCTCCATGAATCCCAAATTTGTGGCTTTTGATCAAATGGTAAGACCAGATGTTTCACCATTTCAGCAAATGAAATGCAGCTTCTTCTAAGATGCAGAAATTTCAACTTGAATGACTGCTTTTAAATGTTTATTATTCCTTTCTTTATTACAGTACGATCTGGTCGTGGTGGAGGAGAGTTCGCTTTGGTGTAAGACTTTGAATGGAGCCAATGCAGCTTTTTGCACTTTTCTCTTTAATTTGTTTTATTGGACCAAGATAATAACCTGGATCGGTCAGTGGACAAACGTTTCCTCAACGGGGCTGATGTTGCAGCTTTCTCACAAGTTAAATCCAGAGGCTCAGATTGGTTTGTACACACTAAAACAGTGGTTCTCAACTCCTGTCCTCATGACTCACTGCTCTGCATATTGTGCATGTGACAAAGTTGATATTCTCCACTGTTTGGATTTTCTCTTGCAGGTGTAATGGTGACTTAATTGACCCAAAGACTTGATTTTAAACCTGGGTCTATGCTTAATGGAAAGGTAAGCGAAATGTCATCCCTTATTGCTGAAGCTTTGAAATGGTTCCCTTTCCTAACCTTGATCATTCCTAACAGATCTATGTGACTTGAGATTCTGGTCTACAGAATTCTTCCCAGTGAGATTTGACATGTGGCTATTTTTCTATTTTTCAGGTGTCTCTGTGGTGTTCCAGTTGTCGGTGAGTGTCTGTCTCCAGCAGGTCAGATTCTGGTGTACAGCATTCTTCCCAGTGTGAATTGACATGTGTCTCTGCAGTTCTCTCTAGCTGTGGCTCTGTGATGTTCCAGTTGTTGGTGAGTGTCTGACTCCAGCAGTGCAGATTCTGGTCTACAGCATTCTTTGCAGTGAGAATATAGTTGCTGCCAGTGTGCTGTTTGACTTGTGGCTATTCTGTTTTTCAGGTGTCTGCAGTTTTCTCCATCAATGGCTGTTCATGGGGAGTAAAAAGTTCTGATGGTTTCAGGATCTTGGAGTCAGGAAGACATCTGAGTGGTGATATGTTATCTTTGTAAAAATAAAGTTTAAAAAATCTGTAAAAATTAAAGTAATTTTTTTGTGTTGTTTTGTCTAGTTTTTATTTATTGTATTTTAATTTTTTTTATTTTTTTTTTCCAATTTTTCTGACACAAGACACAAGACACAAGACACAAGACACGACTTTATTATAGATGTAGATATTGTAGATCTCATTATGTATGTAGACTTTATTATAGATGTAGATATTGTAGATTCTATTATAGGTGTACATATTATCCAGAGCTGAGATATTGAAACTCAAAATTTTGTCCAGAAAAAAAACAACAACAAAAAAAAAAAACGACAGTGTTACCCCTTACATTTTTTTTCGGGGGGTGAAAAATTAATTTTCTCCAATCTTCTCAAAACTCTGGATTCTGATAGAGGGCCACGAGACATGGACCCGGGTGCAAAATTTGAGGCTGTAGACCCTTCCAGAGCTGAGATATTGAAACTTAAAATTTTGACCAGAAAAAAAAATGACAGTGTTACCCCTTACGTATTTTTTTTTTTTGGGGGGGGGGGGGCTGGGGGGGTGAAAATTTAAGTTTCTACAATCTTCTCAAAACTCTGGATTCTGATAGAGGGCCACGAGACATGGACCCGGGTCTAAAATTTGAGGCTGTAGACCCTTCCAGAGCTGAGATATTGAAACTCAAAATTTTGACCAGAAAAAAAAAATTACAGTGTTACCCCTTACATTTTTTTCGGGGGGTGAAAAATTAAGTTTCTCCAATTTTCTCAAAACTCTGGATTCTGATAGAGGGCCACGAGACATGGACCTGGGTACAAAAATTGAGGCTCTAGACCCTTCCAGAGCTGAGATATTGAAACTCAAAATTTTGACCAGAAAAAAAATGACAATTTTTCACCCCCCCCGAAAAAAAACATAAGGGGTAACACTAAGTTTCTCCAATCTTCTCAAAACTCTGGATTCTGATAGAGGGCCACGAGACATGGACCCGGGTGCAAAAATTGAGGCTCTAGACCCTTCCAGAGCTGAGATATTGAAACTTAAAGTTTTGACCAGAAAAAAAAAATGACAGTGTTAGCCCTTATGTTTTTTTCAGGGGGTGAAAAATTAAGTTTCTCCAATATAAGGATGCACACTATTTATGTTTATAGTGTTATAGTGCTTTGTGCTTTACATCTGTTATGTTATCTGGTAATTTACATGTGGTAATGTTATGCTATTCTAGACTCATGCACTCTAAAAAATGCTGGGTTGTTTTAACCCAATTTTGGGTAAAATATGGACAAACCCAGCCATTGGGTAAAAAATGTCATTTAAAAATGTAACCCAATGGCTGGGTTTGTCCATATTTTACCCAAAATTGGGTTAAAATAACCCAGCATTTTTTAGAGTGTGTAATTTACGCAAGTTATTTCTTCTTTCCTTTGTTTAGACCACACAAACATAAACGCAAGCACCTAAGTTACCATCCATTCCAATGTAACCAGTGAACTTGATGGACATCAAAGTCATTTAAATGGATTTCTGTCTCCGTGTCCTTACCGACACACCATGGCGATGACCAAGTATACCCAAGAACCAGTCCACCTTCAATACATTACCCATCTCCTCCCCAATCCCTAACCTCACCCATCTCCGCCCTCTGATTCCTAATCCTGCCCATCTCCACCCCCTGATCCTTAACCCCACCCCTAATCCTACCCATCTCCACCCCCGAACCGGATTCGGTGCCCGGTTGAGAATGGGTCTCGTTCTCCAGGCGGACAGACTTTTCTCCAGACTCCAGGTTTGGATCCAGTTTACAACGGGGTTTATGTGACATGTTTTCTGAATGCCCCATAACTGGTGTTTAAGTGATGTATGAAGTCAGTTTTGCTTAAATATGCTCATAATCCACTAATGTTCATTTCGCAACCAATATTTTTGTCTTTGTTTTGAACAGGACATCTATTGTTTTATCTATTCACACGGAACAACCCACTCTCTGTTTCCTTTTGCCTGTGCTGTTGTTTTTAAATGACGCTCACTTTGACATTACTCAAATTTTAAGTGTGGCATTAGTGTCTAAATACATCAGAGAGAGAGTATATGTTGAAGAGATAATAATTCTGTTCAAATTCACTTTCCATATTATGAAATAGATTTTATTGTGAATATACACCCAGTTATGCTGTCTTTTGAGTAGCTAAAATGTTTCATTAAGGCAATAAAGGCTGTGCTACTGTGCGTACAGTCTCAGCTCAATGATGTTTCATTGTGTTTAATCAGTGTTTTCCAAGTCTATTATCCAAGCGTTAAACAGAACATGAGCAGCACAAAGAGTCGCTTGTTTTAACACATCTGAGGTGGGAAAGTGTCGGAATATCCAACAAACCATTCAACCGTCTGTTCATTTTGAATGCAGAATTCATTTTCAATTAACTGTAGAAAAATATTATTCTAATTTAAAGGTAGGGTGAGAAATGTTTTTCAGAGACACTTTTTGTTACACTGGTTAAATGCTCTTCACATCCCGATAACAATCAATATAGGTACATTTTTCTTTTTACTATTCTGTGAAAGTCTCATGTCCAGAGTCGTAACTTTTCCGTCATTGACACTTTTTTTAGTTAGGAGTCAAAATCTGAAAGCCGTCAGATCATTTTTGACATATTAACTTGTAACTGCAATTCTCACCCTGTCCACTTGGTGGCGAGTGCGCTCGTGCTGAATATCAAATTAATGATCAACAACTAGCTTTTCTGAGTTTCATGATAGTTTACAAGCTGTTTTATTGACGTCTTTCTGCGGTTGAAATACTGATTGAGCGATTACATGGGAGAGGTAGATTTCGGTGCTGTATCTTTCAACAGATGTTCATTCATGTTTATTTCGGTAGTGGATGATCGCACTCACTCGAGCGCCAAAACGGTAACGTTATTTCTTTGAATTTTATAATAAAATGGACATAATTTGAAAGCTGAGACTTTATTTCGTATCAAAAGTAACAGCTTATTGTGATTTATATTGGACATTCATGATGAAACCTGAAAAGTATCTTAAGCTATGTTTTCAACTTTCTCTTTGTGAATAAAAATGAAAATGTGAACCAAAACAGATTTATTTGGCCGATTTATTTGGCTTATTAAAATTAAAAATATGAAAATTAAAATGACCTTTTTTAGATCCTGTCAGTCAAAATGAATGACAATGTGGAAGTTGTAGACAAACAGTCAAACTGCAGTCACCTTACCGTTCCTCCAAGCTCGAGATATTTATGCTCGAGATATTATAAGTTTTATTCCCACAACATAGAATACATCAGTGCTACCATCTTGTGATTTTTTGCTTGTCTTGTAAAAGCTCGGTGTCTAAATGGGACGTCATCAGCTGAACAGGTAAACTCGTACATTTCTGCTTTCGAAGTCTTGTAGAAAATGAAAAGATCACGAGCTCTATTCAAACATGAAGGAGATCATATCTGTGTCTATTAACCTTTGACGAGTAGATTACAGCGATTTTCATCTGCGTCGACACTGCCGTTGATCCAGAGAGAGCAGTCACATGAAACAGCTTCTTAGTTTCATTGTTTATGTGTTATAATAATTCAAATGATCACAGAATTACTGGGATAAAACTTTATAATTTGGATATAAACAAAGATGTCTACAGTAGTGATGAAAGCAGAGTAAATCACCTTTTGAAAGTAACTTGAATAAAGATTGTATAGCCTATCAATCACATCTTACACCAGTGGATCATTCATTCAACAACAGATTTATTCAAAAATGCTGATTCATCCAGAAGTATTAATGAGTGAGTTCAATGTTTTCCGATTGTTAAAAAAAATAATTTAATTTTAAATGTATTGGAGAAACTATCTTTATGCCAGAACCTCTAGCATGTTATTGTATGTAGTTGACTATGGAGAATCATAAACTGCTCTCTCACAAACAATTACCTCGACCTTTCAGGGAAAACATTCTTCAAGACTGAAAGAGTCTTGAGTCACAGATCTTATTTTCTGCAGTAATCCAAAAGCCCTATGTGGAAAATCCTATTGAGTTTTTTTTTTGTTTTGTTTTTTTCGAAGAAAAGTACGGGTTAGCCTACGAAAATACATTGAAGCTGCGTCCGAAGTCGAATACTTCCCTACTATATAGTATGCGAAAAACAGTACGCGAGCAGAGTAGTATGTCCGAAATAGAATTGGCACATTAGGCGAAAAGTACTCAGATGACCTACTACTTCTGGCGAGATTCTGAAGTGCGCATACGATGGACACTTTACTATCCCATGATGCCATGGGAGAGGAGTTGTTGTCATTATATTTGAAAATGTCAAAAAAACAGAGACGCAGCTGTAACATTATGAGATAAACACAGACACACATGCGAATCTATTTATTAAAGGTTTTGCTTGTCTTGTAAAAGGTTTCTAAATGGGACGTCATCAGTCGAACAGGTAAACTCGTACATTTGTTGTAGACCCTGTTGTAGTTCATTTATAGTTACGTTTTTTGCACGTTAATTTGTGAATATTATCATAAATAAAATGTGTAAGAATCGTAAGCTTGTATTGGTCACAGATCATATTTTCTGCAGTAATCCAAAAGCCAGTGGAAAATCCTATTGAGTT
This sequence comes from Cyprinella venusta, assembly GCA_038021265.1. Classification (NCBI taxonomy): domain Eukaryota; kingdom Metazoa; phylum Chordata; class Actinopteri; order Cypriniformes; family Leuciscidae; genus Cyprinella; species Cyprinella venusta. The sequence continues at coordinate 32,431,943 of CM075873.1, read as the reverse complement.
TTTGTTTTTTTCCGAAGAAACGTACGGGTTAGCCTACGAAAATACATCGAAGCTGCGTCCGAAATTGAATACTTCCCTACTATATAGTATGCGAAAAAACAGTACGCGAGCAGAGTGTCCAGAATCATAGAATTGGAAAAACAGTAGGCGAAAAGTTCCCGGATGACCTGCTACTTCTGGCGAGATTCTGAAGTGCGCATACGATGGACACTTTACCATCCCATGATGCCACGGGAGAGGAGTTGTTGTCGTTGTATCTGAAAATGTCGGAAACCGGAGACGCGGCTGTAACGTTATGAGATAAACACTGACACACATGCGTACCTCTATTGATTCATTCATGTTTATTTATCGATGGTAATATCACAAGCAAATAAATGGCTTTTTCCTTGGCAAAAATCAACATCTGTCATTGTTCATAGGGGTTGTGTGTGTGTTTTATGAGGTAAAATTTATTAGGTAAATAAATGCTATTTGAGAAATTCGGCCAAAGGCGTGATCTGCGAGCAGCTGACCGACGCCTCCTCTTGATTGTCGGCTCGGACGACTTAAAAACGCAGATGAAAACAGAAAGCAGAACTAAAAACAGCGCGAAGTTGGTTCAGTCACTGGAATGGGCTCTTTAATTTTTCGCACTGTTGTGACAGCGTATGTCACGCGACAACAACATGTAGTAAGTCCGGACTCATTCATACAACCCGTATTCATTCTATCGACCCCTTTTGCGTCAACGTCACAGTTACGTCACGGCGCTAGCTGGAGCCAAAACAAAGTGAAAACTGGAGGCGGTCAATACAAACCAGCACAGATTTGGCTACTAATAAGGAACTTAAATTATTGTTACTATTATTAAATGTCATCTTGTTGTGTTGTTTGGTGCAAGAATTGATGAAAAATGAATATGCTGTATCTGGATTTTTTATTTCTAGAAAATATTCACATCATTAAAATCGCACTGTAACGTCACTCTTTACATTTTCGTCGTCTCGGCGCTGGCTCGGCAGATCTGCGGATCGTACACACAAGTCTTGTACAGGACCATATAGTTATAGGCATCTAAAGATTTATATGCCCTCAGTTTCTCTTTACGATCGGTTTCTCTATAAGGTAGGTGTAGAAGTCAGGCCACTCAACCGAGGTAACGTAACGTTAATCCTGTCAGATCGTCCATCATTGAGTGAGTGTCTAGGCGGCTACAGGTCGGCCAATCTGGTTCCGTCCGTTAAAGATAACTTTTGGAAATAACAATCGCGGTCCTGGAAACTGAGTGACCTTACACATTAAGGTAAAATCGGATTTTCTCCAGTCATTGTTTAAAAACAAGCTAACAATAAGCCTACTTGCTAACTAGCGTTAGTGAAGCGACCAAAGGGGTCTTTCTGCCTCCACCTAAGCTCCGCCCTCAAAAAAACGTCACCATGTTTACCAACTAAAAAGAAGTCTATATTAGGGCTGTTGGAACGAATTCCGAATTTCGAATATAATTCGAATGTTAAAAAAATCTTAAAAGTTACTATTCGAATATTGCTTTTATATATGTTTAAAAATATATATACTTCCGAAGTGACCAGGTGTAAACGGCCCATTAGATCGCTTTCTTATTAACAATAGGAGAGCGCGGTAGTCGGGACTAGCTTTCGCGTGGCACATTCGCAAAGTCTCGTTCACTCCCTCTCAGCCATGCACATGCCGCGCGCTATGTATGTATGTCATGCGCGGATTCCGGGAGTTTAACTAATTTGCGGCCATCAGGGAGACGCTATCAATATGCGGGAGACTCCCGGAACTTCCGACGCGATATGACGATCACATCACCTCAGATCTGAGCCCCTATTCATCAACCCAACGCGCCGCAATCTATCGCAAATCAAAGTGAAAGTAAGTTGCAGACGCTTAACACTACCATCTTCATTAAATGAAAAAGAAATGAAATTAAAATTAAATTAAAAGAAATGAAATGATCTTACCAGTTCTGTTGCCGCTCTCCCTTATTGCTGTCTTTGCTGATTTTGAAATTAGCCGATGATCCATAAAATGTAGCTCATATCTGTTGCTTTCGGTGACGTGCACTTCATTACATCTGTATATAGCGCGGGAATTGAAGATCGGATTTATATCTGTTTTGCAAAAACACATTAATGTGACCAGGTGTAAATGGATTCGTTTTGATAAATCAGCGCTATCCGATCTGAGAAATACGCATAAAGTGGCCAGGTATGAACAGCCCCTAAATGTTTATTGTAGTAATGTTAGATATCCCTCTAGTGGGCCGAACGTGTAACAACAACCACAGGCTATAGTGGCATTGACGATCCATAGGAATGTGTAATGTCGTAAATATTAATAATAGGATCAATTTGAGCATTTATTATTCGAATATTATTCAAATATTACATAAAATAAGGAATGGAATTCGAATAGTATTATAGAGGAAGATTGACAGCCCTAGTCTATATAGAACATACTTTTTTAACGGTCGCAAAGTACGTTCTTTTTTTTAAATATAGTCCCTACTCACATAATACGCGATTTCGGACGCAGCCCATGACTCTATAGCTAGCCTCTCTGAAATTGCCTACCCTGCCTTTAATAACCAAAATATCATATATTCCATAAAGGATGGAGGATTAAGTTTTTTATTTTTTTAATTTGTGCATGTGATGCTGTCTCCGTTTGTTTTGTTAATAACAAATAAAAATAAAACTCCAGGAGAATGCCGTTGTCGTGTGGTAACTGGTAATCCAAACCCTTCCCAGCAAAAACAGCCCGCATTAATAATTTGAGAACCACAGGAGGAAAAAAAAGCCCCCACACATTCTTCTATACAGTTTTTTTTTTTGGTCTTTATTTACAAAATGTATTAAAATTCTTTGTACAAGGCCTCACTATCAGGGCTGGGGAACGGACGCCCACGCATGCATGTCTTACATCAGCCTGTCGCCCGCTCATGTACTCTGGGCTGAAGAAGTGCAGTTTTACAGGAAGAAACAGGTCAAAATATCAACGCTGAAACCCACTTTCTACCGACCCTCTAGAATCTAATGGAAGTCGCAGGGCTTTACTTGGCAATCACAAGTTTTCGCATGCAGATAGAAAATTTGGGAATCCAGTCACTCGTTTTGTGAATCCTTCACTAGAAATGTACAGTTGGTTTTCGATTCGTTTTCCACGTTGACGTCTTTTTAAAAGCGTTTTCGTTATAAAACTATCTGTCCAGGATCAGCGATATCCATGGAGTCACAGTTTGTTTTCCTTCTCTCCAACACACACACACAAATAAAAATGTCACAGCAAAATGTAAATGTGCTAAGCTTTCCCGTTAGCTCCGTTTATAAATCTATTGTAAATGTTATTAATCCTAGTCTTGTTTTTCTAAATAATTCACCAAACACTAATAATGCTCATCAAATAAAAACTAAATCTCAAAAGCTTGATTTCATGTGCGAATTATATCCGGAGAACCGTGAGGTAATCAAATACTACATCATAAAAGCCATGTCCTTTTTTTGTGGATTGCGGTTTATCTACATTAATGTGATCCGTTTGATAGCTTGGGTTTCTTGTACAGTGTGTCGTGATAGTAACTACAAAAATCTCGGAAGTTCATGTGTCAAGCGTGTGCGAATGAATGAGATTGTGATTATTATTATTTTTTTTGGGTTTTTTGACGCTCACGTTATTGAAGGTCAACAAAGGGGGTTTATAGCTTCTGAACTTTTGAGAAATATAGATCATCAGACAAAAGAAAAGCACACGATATATCGCAACACATCCGACCGACTCACGAAGATCCCGATCCGTATTAATCTGATAAATCAATACACCGATTGAATGAGTGTGAAAGCAAATTTACAGTAGTACAAGCTCCTGCACAATGTCCAGAGAAGACGTCTCAAGTCCGATCGGTGTGCTAAGATCTCAAGTGATGGCTTTATTTCTCGCTTTTAATTTCACAGATAAGATGATGGCATTGATTGGAGCGATGCAATGTTCCTGCGATGAGTTTGCATCAGTGTGTGAGACTCTGAATATTCCATAAGGCACTGAAGAAATCTATCCCAATTGTGGTGGCGCTCGGCGCGACCGAGGTCTTTGATTGGCTGTGGCGTCTGCGTGGGCGAGAGAGGCTGGAGCTGAGGTGTGTATGGAGAGAGAGAGAGAGAAAGAGAGAGAGAGAGTGGGCGAGAGAAGCATTGACCCCTCCTGTAGATCCAGCCGTCTCTGTAAGGTGTTTGTTGTAATCGTCACACCACGCTGCCAGGCTGTGAGTCTGAAAAACACACACACACACAATATTAATGAGGATATTGCACTGACTTTCAATTGATTTTATATCAAAAACATTGAAAATTTTGTTTTGCAGACACCAGATGTAGTGTAATTATGCATTATTTTAGTATATGTTCGACTGAATTTAAAAGAAAACAATAATGGTAACACTTTACAATTAGGTTAATTAGTTAACATTAGTTAATAGTCCAGGTGAGATGTTCACTTTTTCATAAAAGCATGAAACTTGGTGCTCTTGTACAGTTCGGGGCCCTGAACATTTATAGAAATGGCCCTCGTGGCGGCCATTTTACTTTCCGCCATAGCCAAATGATGTATTTGGCATCATATCTCCTGAATCACACATTATAACACAGAAAAGGTGAAGTTTACCAGTAGATTTTGATGGTCAAGGATTACAATGATATCATATGCAACACATAAACTATTCCTGTGAATGGTGAATTCAGGGTTGTGAGCCTAGGCTAGACTTTATAATATCATGTCTGTTGCATGCATGTTGTGAAAAAGCTTTTTTGTTCATTAACCTTGACAATACAGTGACTGTAAAGAGTAGAATATTCAATATGACCTTAGCAACATAGCTTAAAAATAATAGGTCAAACACAAAGATTTACTTAAAAAAATCTATTTCAGAAACACGTTTGTTTGATTGTTTTGTTGTTGAACCGATTCTTCAATGCCTCCTTCGCAGTCTCCTCCACATTGAGACAGAGCTGTGCACTTTAAGGAGCCTTTTTTTGCATTTGCAATGCCAACAGCCTTTCTTGCAGCCACGACTTAAAGGGATAGTTCACTTTGAAATTCATTTTTGATATGTTAAACATATTTAAATATACGAGAAATCGCAATGGAAGATGATTTCAATATATCTAAATATGTTTAGTGAAAGGTAAAACTTCCGAAATCTCCGTGTTAACAATGCGTGTTGTTGACGCGCTAGAGATCACTTCCGGTGTAAAGTCTGGAGATGGTTCAGTTCGGTTCAGTTGGACATCTGATTCAGATCAGTTCGACGGCTGTTAACAAGAGGTAAAAACTATATAAATACTGTTCGTTTTCTCACACAAACTACTCGTTTCGTGTCTTAGGCCATCAGTGTGTACTTACATTTAGGCTGAATCCCAATTCACCCCTTGGCCCTACCCCTTGTTTTCGAGTGTACCCCTTGGCCCTTAAAATGGAGTTACAAGGGCCAAGGGGTTGAAATATTCCCCTACGAAATGGAACAACCCTTCATGAACACGATACGTCATCAGTCGTCGGCGATGGCTCTGCCGTTACAGAGTTTGTACAGGATTTCTCCATGACAACAACTGACAATCATCAGCGCAGCTGCTCTTAACTTTGAATAAACATGAAGATTATAACATCCCTTCCTCGAAATGTATGTCTTTTCTGATCGGAAAGGTAATTTATTATACCATTTCTTAATTTAAACGACTATAGTGTTATTATAAGAGTAAATAAAGTGCGTGGTGGAATCATCTGGAGCTAAATTTAAATGTTTAACCGTTTGCGATCCATCTCACCGGTGATTTCCGATGCATTCCGTGAACTTTTCTCTTAGCCCTCCGTTTGGAGTGTGCCTCTGAAAAATCTCCGTTTCGAGGGCTATGTAGCCCTACCCCTTCGCCCTACCCCTCGATCTCAAGAAGAATCGGGTCACCCTACCCCTAGACGTGAACGCGCAAAACGGAGGGGTAGGGCTAAGGGGTAGGGCCAAGGGGTGAATTGGGATTGAGCCTTACGAGTCATTAAATCATGTTTAATTTTGACTTCTCTGTGCATGCTCTTTGATGTGAACCGAGGGAGGACCCCCTTAACCTCCAGTGTATGACTAACAGACAACAACGGTTTGACCAACAAACAGACACCTACATCTTGGATGCCCTTGAGGTAATCTAAAACATATCACAAATTTATTTCAAAGTGAACTATCCCTTTAAAAGTTTAAGGATGGACTGGCTTGCCTGTGGAAGTGTTGACCACAATGGTCTCCATTGCTCGGGTCCTCCAACAGACTGAGGTTGGATGTAGGCCTATTTGGTGCCACCTCAAGTGTTTTTCCCCGTGTCCTCCTTGGTACACTGCTCTTTTGAGGTGCTGCACTTTGTAAACAAAAGCCCCTTTCACACAGCACGTTGATCCCAGGAAAATGCCAGAACGCCTTCTGTGTGAACGCCAACACGACCCGACATAGATACCGACATTGTTGACGGGTTGGGGACCTAGTCACATTGCCGGAATCAGTCACGGAATGCACGCTGTGTGAACAAAAGCCAGGACCAGTGACGTAAGGGGTGTGTCTTAGTGATGACGCTTGTACCATCGCGCGACTCTGTTGCTCTTAGAAGAAAGTTTGTGTTCGTCATCAACAAAGAAAGGACGAACAAATGTCTGCAAACTGGAACGAAGCAGAGACAGGAGCTTCTCACTATCTGCGTTGAAGCTGAGATCGTTCGCCAGCTTTGTGGTACGGTATGTGCGTGTACATGTTTTCGACGCGTGCGTTAAACGTCTCGTCCTGACATCATATGTCTTTCCAGGATCTTTATGGGTTGTGTGTGAACGCACTCACAGATCCCAGCAAATCACTGGTATTGTGAATGAACCGAAATCAAACAATCCCGGGACATATGCAGGAGCACATTATCCGTGTATTTTCCGGAATCTCTGAAAGGGCTTAAGGACTATGCGTCCGTGCGCACATACACATTCAAACGCGCAAGCCTGTGGACTGAACACGTAATTCGCATGTGCATACCGTCGCCATATACACAGATTCACATTTTTGAAGTTTACGCAGAGATAAGGACGGTATCATTTTCAAAACGGATTTTCAAGAGCTTGCACTTTGAATCCTATTTCAGGGTTTGCATTGAGGGTTTTCCATTTTCAGCGTTGTGTAAGCGGCTACTAAGTTAATACCTAATGATTTTTACAATGGGAATGAATCAATAAATAAACATACTTAATCTGGACAATGATTTTCTATAGAGCTGCTGTACGACCAAAACAATCTTTGTTGAATGAATTTCCTATTATCACTATAAAGCTGCTTTAAATCAATCTATATTGTAAAAAGCAATACATAATTGAAGGTGACTTGACTGCACCAGTGCACCCTTAGTTGGGGGGATTTGACTCAAGATGAGCTTGATCGATGTTGAGTTGCCTGCTTTTGCTATCGTAGAGGAGAATTGTGAAGAGCTCAACAATGGTGGAATGCTTTTTGGAGCCTTTGACAGAGCCATGAAGGCCTAGGTTGCCCTTTCATCTGCATTCCAGGTATTCCACACTGCCTTCTTGCCCCTGGTTGCAAATTCAGAGACTGTGTCACAGCCAGTGAAGGCATGGAACACAGGAAGGGCCTTGGATTTTCAGGACCCAGAGACTTGGCAAGTGAAGTTCTTGCCAGTCCTAAATGCCACCTACAACTCCTCAATGTCCATCTCTGACACATGTGCTATGGCTAGAACCACAATAGTAGGTCCACAGTGCCCAGGGGGGTCTTTTTAAATCCTTTTCTTGCAGGATCCACCGCCTGGAGATGGATCCTTGTACAGTATGTGCCTCTTCACGTGTGCAAGGTGTGATCTGATCTGATTCTTGTGGGTGAGATGATTGGGTCCGCATGTATAAACAACTTGTTTGGATGTTGACATTTCCACAAGGTCCCTGGTCAAAAAGTACAAGAGCTCTGTTTTGTTTTTAACCACTCTCAGGAAAAACTTTTACATTTTTTCCATCCACTCTTGTTCTTGTCCCCTTTCCCTGCTCCTGGGACTTTAAGCTGGTAACTTCATAGCAGTCCCATACAACATCCTCTCTGTTGACCATTTCAAGTTTCTCTTTAATATAAGGTATGAAGATCTTGTTGGAAAAGTCATCGAAGGTTTTAGCTACGCCTGGTTTCAGCATGTTGATGACTGCTGACCCATATAATATTTAGACCTCACTATCTGGGGCACTGTTTCGTGAGGCACTTCTTATACTGTTTTCTAGGCAGTTTCCCAAGCGTACTCCACTATGAAGTGAGAGTGTTGGAGGGTAGGCCTGATTTCAGTTTTTGAAGAAGTTTTCTTGGTTCCCATCACGGGTCTGACAGGCAATGTAGAGTCTGTAAAACAGTGCACTGTCATTTTTCAGGGAGTTTTGTCTTGGACTGTCTTCTTATAGAAACTGTTATAAGAAGAGGGAGCTTGTTCCTCTTCAAATGGGCAGTGATGCGTTTTGTGCCCTCTGCAACAAAGAGTTCGTACTGCTCTTGTCTTGTCCCATCCTATGCAACTCGAACAGGGTCCACAACAGCTTGGTCTGTTAATTCTCTCGAGTTCAGCTTCAAGGTTGTTGCTGTCTTCTGTGAAGGGGTTTCCCATTTCCTCAATCACGTCAACTCACATGTCTTGAATTTCAGCTGGACACTTTTGGCCTGTTCATGATGCAAACTGATCTCATGAAATTGCGTGTGTATGACACGCCAATTCGTATTTCCATTTTTGGCATGCTATCAACACGCATAATCGTGTTTATGAAATATATAAATATATGACCTACCCCAACCCCGTCCCTAAACCTACCTGTCACTGTGGTTAATAGCATTTATGAGTCTTCCCCTACCATCCTAGGAAAAAAAAAAGATCGCTCCCCAGATGTAGATCTACATTTTCCTTCATTTCGCTCGGACATTTGACGGCGTGTACATACATGCAGAATCACTCAGACATTAATGGTGTAGACATACGCGCATACACGCGGATAGCTTAAAATGCGTATAGATAGCACACCACTTGATTTAAAAGTGGCATGTATGTTTACGCAAAAGTCATGATGTCATGTTGCATGATGTCTGTTTTCAGAGACACCCTTAATGCTGAACTCCATGGCATTCTCAAACTCATCACTTTGTTTGCTTGGTGCACACTACAAGATATTTGGGTAACCAATTTCTCCCCTCCCGACAATGCCAGGTAAAGTCACTATTACCTTGATGGTTCTACAAATGATCTTATGAGATTTTCCTCTGGTCTGAGGTGTGTTGAAAGTGACCGATCTCAAACCGAATCAGAAATCCTGTTGTGTTGGAGGAACCCCGAGGACAAACGTGCGCATTCTCTGAGTAATGTTTCGTTTCATGTGATGATATCCAATCAGAAAGCGAGCCGACGGAAGACTCATCTCCAGCTCATGCTGTAACATGTAAAGTTCATGTTCACACCGACTCCATGAATCTAACTTATTTTCTGTTAGAGTAAGGACACACCCAACCCTCACCAAAGAACGAGCGCTGATGAAAGCTGACTGTGTTGACTAGAGCCAACAGTGCTGAACACACCGGAAATCCCATGTCGTCCGACGCTCAAAAACTGCTCGACCGTTGGCTTGGTGCTTGGCTTAAAAAGCAATCCATACACTATAAGCACCATTTCTTAGTGCCAGTTGTCCGCCATGTTTGTTTACTTTAAAGTCACGTTTGATGCAAGAGATTTTGCCGGATTTCGGGACTCTGTGAACGGAATATATAAGTGTTTGGTGTGCTTTCCTGGTCACATTCACAGCACTCCATACTATAGAGGAACAAAACAGCCTTTTTATGGTCATGTTTGTGGTCTCTAACATTTTGAAAATATTCTAAGATTTTAAAAATATTTTTGATGATATTCTCAGATTTCATTGTAATCCTTCTCACAATGTCACTGAATTCACCATTAACTATTCACCTGAACATTTTATGATGTTGTATATGGTATCATTGTAATCCATTTCAGAAAATGTCCAGGCCCGCAAACTGTACATGTTTAATAAGTTTCATGTAACTCAAGCAACATGAACTGACAATGATCAATACATTTGTTACAGTTTTGATTAATCTTTGGTAATGTTATGCCTGGTTCAGATTACACAATTTTTTTGTCTGTTACGATAGTCACTGTATCAGATTACGCGATTTTGACTCCTAAAATCTTGTCGTGTCGTGGACAAGACACGTCAGACTACACGTTGCTTCCTGACCAGTCATCGCATGCCATCTTTAACGGTGCACGTGATGTGATCGAGAAGGCGAAACTAGTCGCGAGTGACTTCCAGAAACGAACGTAAAACAAACAATGGATGAAGCGGTGAGTTTTGTATCAGAAAAAAAGTAAAAAAAGAAAGAAAACCCAACAATGGACACATTCCTGGATTGCTCGAAGAGGACAGTCTGTCAGTCCTCCAGGCTGTCAATCCTCCAAAGAGAACTTGAGGTAAAATATTGTTTTCTTATATATTTTTACTTTTAGTTTTAACGTTAGCACCATTTTCGTTTCACCATTTTTGAAAGTTGTGTACGGAAAAGCTTCTGTGCTCCTATTGGTCAACCTAATACATGTGACGGAACCGTCGTGGACGACCGTTAAAAAAATTAAACATGCTAGTTTTTTTGTCGTGATGTCATGAAGCATCGCAGACACGACATAGTTTGTCGCCCACTATGACACACTATACGAGATGATGCGTTCGAATCTTGCGCCCCGACGCCCGTTGTCGCTTACGAATCCCCACGACACCCTACGTCAAACGGATCGTGCCAAAATCGGGCTAAAATCGTGTAATCTGAACCAGGCATTAGTTAATAAAAATACAGCTGTTCATTGTTTTTTCCTGTTAGTTTACAGTGAACAAATACAAACTTTGATTTAAATAACGTACTGGTAAATGTTGAGATTGATAAATGCTGTAGAAGTAATGTTTAATCTTAGTTCATGTTAACCAAGGAACCTGATTGTAAAGTGTTACCACAATAATATAATAGGTCCTGATTTCAGTGTTGGGGAAGCTACTCTGAAACTGTAGTTTGACAAGCTACAAGCTACTTGTACGTTAAAGTAGTTTAACTACAGTCAAGCTACCCTTTTGGAAAAGTAGTTAGCTACACTACAAGTTACTATCAAAAAGTAGTTAGCTACATTGAAACTACTTTTGCTTTTTGAACAACATATTATAAATAGGCTATTATATTACATATTATCATTATTATTATTATTATTATAACATGTTATAAATTATATATTATAAATAACTGAATAAGTGTCTGATGAATGTTTTAATTAAAATATTTAGTGTTTAAAACAATGCAATACAATTATGATTTCATAGAGTATTGTTTTTTTACACACAACACTCAAATATCTCAGACTGTTTGTCAAAAGTGCAAAATTGCAACAAATAGCCTACAACATTGCAAGAACAAAATATACATACAACATAAATTGCATTTAGAACATTTTCTCAAAAATACCGATTTAGCTTGGACAAATAAGGCCACGGGTAATTGACGTTAGTTGTTTCTCCAAATCTGCCGTCACGTCTTGCTCCATCATGGATAATCATAATATGGGTGTGTCAACGCACTTCTTTACGTCAGTGAACCGTTAGCCGCAAGATGCGTGATTAAACAACAGGTGGCGGTAATGGCAAAAAATGAGTTTGTAATTTAACAAGAAGAAGAATATCCTTGCATCGCGCTGATTCGCGCAGGCTCGACAAACGCAATGTAGCTTTTGCTCGCGCTACACCGCTACTTGCTGCAAAAAGTAGTTAGCTACTGGAAAAGCTACACTGTTTAAAAAGCAACTGAGCTACTGCCAAGCTACTGAAAAATGTAGTTAAGTTAGTAGCGCCGCTACTTGTAGTTAACTACTCCCCAACACTGCCTGATTTGATATTATTGTCAATGATTTCAGATGACAATGATAGCGCGTCTGATCCTCCAATCTTACACTGTATTGGTTTTGGGTTTGTTTTTTTTGTCTGTGCCAAACGATACACATGTAGAACATGGATTTCGTTCATTATTTCCTGTACAAATATTTACTGAATGTGTTTCCATCACGGTCTGACTGATGCAACCGTTTGAAAACCAGCCAGTGCTAGGAGAGAAAAAAAAAAACAGCCAGAGAACGCGGCACTTCTCAATTGATTCCATTATATGGAATTAATGACATTGCGAGGACAAACACAATCTCCGGCTTTGACACACATGCACACACACACTCAGGCAGCAAAGAAGCATTACCGTTATATCTTCACGCTCTCCGTCCCGTACACGTTGTATCCTTCTCGGTACGTGGCAAAGTTTTGTGTGTTGGCTGGCGGGGCCGGCTTATAGCTTTGTGCGTTCTTTTCAAGTTTCAACCGTTTGGCTTCGGCACGGGACTTATAACAGAACTCTATCAAAGCCACCATCATGGCCAGCCCTAGTCCACCAACCAGAATATAGAAGACACCAGCAACATTGCTCAGGCTCAGTGCACTTGTCTTGTCCTAAGAGAAGCGAGGCACATAGTTAGCAAATCTGACAGTGGAAATCATGTGACAAAACACTCACTCTACATCTCTTCTATCAAGACTATATCAAACACATTTCTATGGCTAAAAGAGGAATCTAGATTCCAATGGAGAATTACATCTATGATGCGTCTAAAGCTCTACTAGCTCAGTGTTAAAGTTAAAGTCAATCTGGACCATAACTGGTGAATGTAGATGTTTTCTCTAACCTGCTCTTCTCATTGGCTTCTTCATGTATCTGAGGAAGCTGGTCAGTTACGTACAGGTCAGACCTCTGACTTAATAACCTTACTTTAAACAACTGCCTTTCCATCCTTTAACCTTCAAATTCATATTTTGACATATTTTCTACACCAGAGTACTGAGTTTAAGAATCAGTCGAACCATTCTGCTGCAGTTTACCCCCCAAACTTGTCCATTAAAAATTTGTCCATTAGTATTACACCATTTGCCGTTCATTTCCGACTCTTCCGGAACTTCACTTTCTAAACAAGACGAGTCCACCTTCGACGTTCGTGGTTAACGGATGATCTGCCTTTTTTCTTGAGTAAAAGACAAATAAGTAACAACACTAATACATCAAATTTTAAATTCGAAGTTTGGTGAGTAAGAACTGCAGCATAATGGTTATTGTGTCATTTATATCAAGTGAAAAATAAGCAAGAAAGACAATTGGTATGCAGAAAAATGTTTCTAATCTGTTACTTTTAACTAATTCCCCATTACAAGATTTAGCATTACGGCTTTATTTGAAGGCATTCATTGGATAAAACACTAAAAACAAAGCAAAAAAACAAACAGAAAAATGTTTTCCATCATTTATCTGATCATCTCATGGGGAATAGTGCTAAACTAAGCCACATGCCTTATTGTTTTATGATTTTTTTTTTCTTATCTGTGGCCATGAATCATTACATTTACACATGAGTTAAATCAAGCTATTGACTATTGGCTTGTTCTTTGCATATGAACAATATGTCAAAATGCAATTTTTTGTGAATCAGTACAAAAGACCTGCAGCGACTGACCTTACTTCCCGAGTCCTTGGTTCCACATTCACCCTTATCGTACCACCATTTGTTTTTCAGCTTGGCTAAGATGCCTTGTTCACTGAGTTTCAATACTGCAAGGTTTACAGGAGTTCTTCACGTGGGAAATAACATAAATAACATTATATTATGTTATTTTATGTTATTCAAGTCTTAACTACTTCATACTTTACAAAGCGATAAAGCAGGGCTCCTGGCCATTATCAACACACATGTGGCAGGCATTCTGACTAGTACCTTCCATTCACCAGGGCTAAGCTAGTGTGCCAGGACCTACCCGTATCGCTTTGAGTAATCGGCATACACTGTTAAGAGAAGAGCGGTAGGCAGGTTTCTGAAGAGATCGCTATAAAAGCAGAGAACTTCTTGGTTAATTTGATCATCTGAGAATGTGGATCTCCACTGGAACCCTCGACTGACTGACAGACCAACGAAAACTACCAGTAGTATTTTGCTCAGGCTGAGGAGAGTTGGCGTTAGCGCTCGGATTATGGGCGGAGAGCACAAACAAACCAAACAAGCAGAAACACACATACAAAAAGTAAACGAGACCATACACACAAACAGTCATGGGATTTACCGAGGAGAACGCGAGATTTAATGCTACGTTTTGCTGATCGGTGGCTACTGTGAATGGCGTTAGCATTAGCGGCTAACGAAGCTGGGACTGTTGTCGGCTGTTTTTGGGTAGTTACACACCGTTAGCGTAGTGTTTCAGATGATTAAAGTCAACATGAAATCAAAATTTACCTTCATCACAATGCAATTACTTTGCTCTGAATAATAATAAAAAAAAGTTAATTGTGTCCTTTTTATCTCACAATTCTGATTTAGTTTTCCCTCTGAGTTTATATCTCAAAACTCTTAAGAAAAAAGAATTCCGAGACACAAACTTGTAATTTCGAGAAATAAAGTCAGAATTGTGAGAGAGGAAAAAAGTAGCAATTACTTTTTTTTCCATGGCGGAAAGAAGCTTCCATACGGCACAAGTGATTGTTGTACACTGTAATGTTGTAAATAAAGACTATTGGAGTGTGTTTTAGACGAAATTCCACAAAATGACCATTTCTTTGTTATTATTTGCCAAATTTACAAGCAATTTCTGAGTGAAAATTGTTCCCACACACATTTTTTATACCGCTTTTCCACAATATGCCCCAATATAAGGGGTAGGAGTACATATACGTTTTACTTCTTCCTACTCCTTTTTGTACATGCAAATAGAGTTGTTTTTAAGTACTGGAAAGTTTTATTTTTTAAGTTTTTACCATTATTTTTTTCTTTCTCTCATTTAAAAAAAAGTATTTACATGTTCAAAATAAAGATATCAATCAATATGCAATCAGGTCTTCTTTATTGAAATAAATAATTTTCTTGTTTTACGGGCTGCGTAATAAACCAACCCGATCTCACGACCAAGTCGTACGAATTCGACGGATGATTAAAAAGTGGCTAATTCGTAACAATTCATACGACCTCACTCGTACGAATTAGTACGATTTTTGCTGAATCGTACATATTTTACGAATTGGCCAATTCGTATGAATTCGTACGAATGACCTACCCCTTACCCCGCCCCTAAACCTAACCATCACGTGGGTTTAGACAAATCGTACAAATTGGTACGAGTGAGGTCGTACGAATTAGACACTTTTTAATCATTCGTCGAATTCGTACGAATTGGGCGTGAGATAGTGTCGAATAAACCCGTAGTCATTTCATGTTGACTTTAAGTGCATTTCTAACCTAAATATTATCGCTACAGGACGACATTTTTCTAAAATAAAGCTATGTAAACTGCTATGATTGATTTTGATTTAAACTATAATAGACTCTGCACTTTTTTACTATAATAGAAAGCCGTGCCATCACTCGTCTAGACGTAATTAGTCTCTTAAATGTTCTTTACATTTCTCAAGCCTGCTTCTGATTTAGCTTTGTGGTCCTGACATTTCTTTTAGCTTGGGGAGAGACATTGATTAACAACGTAATTATCCAGAGCGACTGCAGCGGGAAAGCTATCAGCCGCCAGGAGGACGGGTTGATGTCTGTTTGTTGCAGGTGGCTTAATGTGGATTTTCCCCCTGTTTCTCTCTCTCTGTTTGTTGTGTTTTTCCACAGCTGGGTCCAGACGCGCCACTGTCGACTCACTGCATTAGATCATTAGAGCTAGCCCATCCACTGCATGGCCACTAATGGGGGCTTCAAATCACTGCAAACTGCAAAAACAGAGAGCTGGAACAAAGAAGGTGATTATGAAAGCTCACATAACCTTTCACCTTCCTCCACAGGCACAATGCTTTTGATTGCACTGAAAAACCTGCTCCCTTGGTGTTCAGGCCCCATTTTCAGGAATTAGAAAACTATGAAAAAGTTTTTAAATTTAAGTCAACATGAAATCATCATGTTCTGGCTGAATACACATTTCTGGTCTAATTGGGCGTGTTTGTGTATGTTCTCTTTGAATAAATTGTTAAGCCTTGCACGCCTATAGGATGTACTTATGGAAGCTGGTTTCCGCCTCAGAATAAAAGATTTTAAAAGATAATTGCGACTTTTTTTTCTCGCGACTTCATATCATGTAATTCTGACTTTATTTCTCAGAAAAGCAGGATATAAAGTTGCAATTGCATGTTTTAACCCCTTGCCTGGCATAGGATCACCGGTGATCCCAAGTTGTATTGTTTACATTGATCGCGAGTTTACAATATCTATTTGTCAAGTTATAAGGTTAACCAATACATTGTTGGAAAGCTACGACACTGTATATTAATTTCGGTATAAGCATTATACAATAAAGATAACTTAACAGCCGTTTTTTGTTATTCTGTATCAACAGTAACAACGTGATACAACTCTGAAGGGGGGTGGGGGGGCTTACTTTTTTATGTTGTGGAAATGTAATGCTTGGCACAATAATGATGACATCGGTCTTTTTACCATGTGAAGAGTCCAGTATATGATGTCCATGGTAAAAAAATTGTCCAAAAACATGCAAACTGTTAAAACTATCCATATTACTTCTATTGTTTACATTCTGACATTAGCTAATCACATGGGGCGTTGTCCTGTTTATTCGACGAATTCTCCAAATCTAGCGCATTATTCAATGAAAACAACATATCAGTGTTTTTAGTAGAGTGTCTGGAAATGAATGAGATAGGTCCAGAAGATGTCCGATGAAAACTGGCCATGTAATTATAGAAAAGATTGAAGGATGCCAGGCGCTTTTGGTGACGTGTGATCATGCGTAATGCTAATATGTGTGGTAAAAAAATAAACCAATAGCAATGGGAAACTTTTCTGTTGTCACCCATTTGAAGCCTATACCATAACGAATACGACCATGTGCGGATCTTGCATAATCTCGCGTTTATAACAGTGTTTCTTTGTGTGCGCAACTATTTGCTTCATGGAAATTTACGCACACGTGACGAGGTTGTCATGACACCCAGGCTCTTCTGCTCAATGCTACACCTGCTGGCTGGCGTTCACTCGCTCTGTTTACATTCGCCTGCTGCAATGGGTTCACGTCGCGGACAGAAGTTACTTTCTCCTACTGCTGCAATGGAATAACTCCCGCGAAGCTGTGATAAAGAAAACATAATATTCAGAGGAGAGTTCTGTATCCAGCGCAGTCTATGATCCAGCGTCTCTGAAGAAGAGGATATGTTTTTGGCAGGTCGAGTTTTAGATCGGTAAGTGTCTAAACATTTTAGCGTGTTTGTTACATTGCTTTTTAGCTTTGATTTTCTGCACTATTGGGCCTTATAAGTACATTGAAATGCAGTGAAATTACTTTGTTATTCAAGCGCTGAATTAGAAGTGTAACGCTAGCTATTAGGCTATTGTTTTGTATGTAGAACCAGAGACTATTTATATAGAACGCAAGACGAAGTTCAAACAAAACTTTTCTTAGAACGTAATGTAATTTATATGTAAGATAATCAGTTGTGTTAGCCGTGTTTCTAACCCATTTTGTGTGATTCAACAGTGACGATGATGATGAGAGTGTACCAGAGGCCACTGGACAACAGACAAAGCGTCCATACAGTTGCTGCAACATCTACAGCTGCCTTCAGAGGTTCAAGAGGAAAGAGTCTGCCCAGGATTTTGTGGTAAGTAAATAATGTGAAGCAAGTAATGTTTAGTGAGAAAAAAATAGCATTTTATGGCATTATTATTGTGTGATTATAGTCTGCATTATAAGCTGGTAGTGTAAATGTGCAATCAGGGCAACAATATAGTGGCTATGGAGGTGAATTGCTGTATTTGAATGATAATTTGAATATAAAATCTGTAAACTGGTAGTGTAAATGTGCAATCAGGGCAACAATAGATGGGCTATGGAGGTGAATTGATGTATTTGAATGATAATTTGAATATAAAATCTGTAAACTGGTAGTGTAAATGTGCAATCAGGGCAACAATAGAGTGGCTTTGGAGGTGAATTGCTGTATGTGAGAATGTTCCTTACAGATTTTATATTCAAAGCCGGTACTGCAAATTACCAATCAGGGCTACAATAGAGTGGGTGTAGCAGTAGATTGTTGTTTGTGAATGGTCATTTGATTTTGAGAATAAATGTGTATTTATAAAAAATGTTAAGAAATCTAAATTTATTTTCTTTTCCTGTTTGTTGTTCAACAGTTCCTCGTCCTTCCTGTGAGTGTCACAGTCCTGTGCACATCAACTTTTTCTGCTCACTTTTTGAGAAATGTTTATTTCTGTGTTGATTTGTAATTACTAAGAGAAACGTTTGTTTGTAGATGTATACAAATATATAAATAAAAACGTTTTATTTGCTAAATAATGTGTCATTCTTAACCATTAAATGAATGGTAGTGAACAAAGACTTTGTTAAACTTTTTATAAGTAAGTTGCCAAGTGTCACTTTGGGGTCCTTTTGGGGCCCTTTCCAAAAATGCAAACACACACATTTTTATTAACATTTAGGAGGTAAACAATATACCAGAGAAAGTATTATATTGTGCTTTGTCATATTGTAATAAGAAAACATATTGAAATGATCAAACAAACTTGTTTTAGCTCATAGTAAAAGGTGGTTACCAAGTGTCCCTTTGGAGACTCCAAGTGGCCTTTTTGGATAGGTGCCTAGATATATGCTGAAATAAATCTTTGTAAAAAATTCATTTTTGCTTGTATAGACTTCAAATTTGAAACATACGTTGTTGAGACCTATGGCTTTAGTTTGCTTGTGTTTCCAGGCCCATATATATTTTCCTTTAGCATTTTTCTTTTTCATAAAAAATTATTATACAAAAAAAAATTCTCGTCCATTGTTTTTGAGCTTATTTTTCTCTCTGTTAGTAATTGCTCAGAACAATTTGATGTCTTTCATAATAAACTGTCAAGTGTCAGCTTTTAAATGATACCTTGGTTTTGTGTGTGGTCACAAGGACTCATTAGCAACAACCATTTTATTATGGGAAGGTCAATTTGCACTCCATTGCCAAAAGGGGGGGTGACTGTTAAGGGGATAAAGTCAGAATTGAAGATTGAAGATCACAGTTATGACTTTTTTCTCGCCCGTTATATCACGTACAGATATAAACGTGCAATTCTGACTTTATATCTCCCAATTGCGCGTTATAAAGTCAGAATTGCGGGGAAAAAAGTCAGAACTGCGAGTTTATATCATGCAATTCTGACTGTATTTCTCAGAATAGCAGGATATAAAGTTGGAATTGCTTGTTATTAAGTAAGAATTGAAGATATAAGATATCAGATACAGATATAAACTCGCAATTCTGACTTTCTTTTTGCAATTGTGAGTTTATATCTCGCAATTCTGACTTTATATCTCCCAACTGGGTGTTATAAAGTCAGAATTGCGAGACAAAAGTCAGAACTGCGAGTTTATATCATGCAATTCTGACTTTATAACAAACAATTGCGACTTTATATCACGCAAATCTGAGATAAAAAGTCAGAATTGTTAGATAAAATTACAATTAACTTTTTTATTTGTATTCTGTGGCGGAAAGAAGCTCCTATACACACTTGCAATGAAGCCATGAGCCTTTTTCCAATCCAGGCTCATTGGGAAAACACAGTTTCATCTGAGATGAATTAATGTAAATGTGGCATGTTTATTATGTTGTTTTTTTATGTTTTTAGCTTTCCTGTACCTCAAATTGTAGAGCATTGGCGCTTGCAACGCCAAGGTCATGGGTTCGATTTCCAGGTAATGATAAAATGATAATGATTTCTTTGGATAAAAGCATCTGCCAAATACATAAATGTAATATATATATATATATATATATATATATATCTCGTTGCGATTCAGAAATGAAATGTCTGGTTCTAAAAATAGGGTTGTGAAACGATTAATCGCATCCAAAATAAAAGTTTATGTTTATGTAATATATGTGTGTGTGCTGTGTATGATTATTTTATATATATATAAATACACACACATGAATGTACGATGGTTATTTAAGGAATATTTACATGTATATACTGTATATATATTTATAGATAATTTATATATTTTTTTTCTTAAATATATACATGCATGTGTGTGTATTTACAAAATAATCATACACTGTACACACAAATATATTATGTAAACATTAACTTTTATTTTGGATGCGATTAATTGTTTCACAGCCCTATTTTTAGAACCGGACATTTCATTTCTGAATCGCAACAACAGCAAACGTGATATAAGAACACATTTGCTGAAGAAACCATGACATTTGAGCATTTTAGCTTTAATTGTGACTCGTGTTTCATGGGACTCGTACCTGTCCACATCGCTAGTGCACTGCTGTACCAGGTGAGCTTCCCAGAAAGTTTATTGCGCCAGAAAATATGAAAAAAAAAAAAATTGTTATGTATTGGTATGGTTTTGCTAATTTTTCCCAATGAGCCTGGATAACCTTTATCTGTTTTAAGTATTCCAGCCTTTCTAAAACCTTAGTATGCAATTATTATCAGTGCAGTATTTAAAGGAGTAGTTCACTTAAAAAAAACGTTTGCTGATAATTTACTCACCCCCATGTCATCCAAGATGTCCATGTCTTTCTTTCTTCAGTCGAAAATAAATTAAGGTTTTTGATGGAATCGTTTAAATTCTGGAATCGTTTAAAGCCCTTTGAACAGTTTTCATCAATAACCTTAATTTCTTTTCGGCTGAAGAAAGAAAGACATGGACATCTTGGATGACATGAGTAAATTATCAGCAGAAGTTTTTTTTTTACTACACAGTTGATTTGATCAACAATCCCAAAATTTCACTCAGAAATGTCCCATACGTACGATGCGGCGAATGCCATTTCATGTTGACTTTAAATCAAATGAAAAACTTCCCAAGATCCTCAAAACTGAGATTATACAACGTGTTCAAGCACTAAGATTTTTCCATATCGTCAAGTGGAGAAAAGGCTAGCATTTACAATCCTAAATGTTATGCAAATGTACACTGAACTTTTTGGTAGATTGCAAGAAATTTCACTTAAATTGAAATGCTTTTAGTGGTTACATAAATCCTTTTAACATGTCGAGAAAATGTCTGCTCCATATTGCATTTATTATACAAACTACATCCGTGCTCCGGCAAAATTGAAGGTCCTGAAAATGAGGCTTTTAACGTTGTACACTTTCATGGAGAACACACGTGAAAAAGCACTGCTAGCCCTCATCACGTGCGTCCCCATTTTTACTATTATTCTCAGAATAAACAACAACAACAACAACAGTTCCACAGAAAATGGCCCTACAATGTGAAATGAACTGGAAAGTCTAAGAGTAGCACATCAGCTAATCTTCACCTCCATACGAGCAGAAACTAAGACACGTCCCCTGCTGTGCGGGTTAACATCACCCTCGAGGAGCGGGATCAGACGGGGGATGAGATTGGTGTGGAGATGGGAAATCTCTTGTACGTGTGCTATTCTTAGCCTCTCAAGACTCGGATCACATTGTGTGTGTCAGTGTTTGCTCTTACCAGACTTGATGAGACTAAACCTACAGGTTTTAAGTTTCTGTCAGACATTAAAGCTGAAGTGGATGATTTTTGCTCTACATACTAGGGGTGTAACGAGACCCTGATGTCACGATTCGACACATACCGCGATACTGAACTCACGATACGATATTATTGCGAACCTCAAATGTACTGTTGATTAAAATGGTAAATTTGATGGTGTTACACTGTGTGAGTAAATGAATAGTTTTGGACTCGGTGCTGAAAACCAAAGCACAGGACAATAGAGACCCAGAATAACAATATTCATGATTCTGAAGATGAAAATACTGAATTATTTTAGACGAATATGATTGAGCTGTCCTTGACTAGATATCTTTAAAATATATCGGCCACTTTTTACTGGTAACGGACATCTGGTTTTATCAGGATTCACAAATATTCCCTCATTGCATTATTAGTAGTTTGATGTATTACTGACACCAACGCCTGGTTCAGATTACACAATTTTTTTTGGTCTGTTACGATTTTCAGATTACGTGATTTTGACTCCTAAAATCCTGTCGTGTCGTGGACAAGACACATGTCAGACTACACGTTACTTCCTGTCCAGTCATCGCATGCCCTTTTTAACGCGCGTGATGTCATCAAGAAGGCGAAACTAGTAGCGAGTGTTTCCGGAAACGAACGGAAACAAACGATGGAAGAAGCGGTGAGTGTTGTATCAACAAAAGAAAAAAGTTTTGGGTTTTTTCAACCCGAAAAAAGTAAAAAAAAAAGAAAAAAGAAAGAAAACCCGACAATGGACACGTTCCTGGATTGCTCGAAGAGGACAGTATGGGCTGTCAATCCTCCAAAGACAACTTGAGGTAAAATATTGTTTTCTTATATAATTTTACTTTTAGTTTTAACGTTAGCACCATCGCCACTCTTTCGTGTCGCCATTTTTGAAAGTTGTGTACGGAAAAGCTTCTGTGCTCCTATTGGTCGACCTCATACATGTGATGGAACCGTCGTGGACGACCGTTAAAAAAATTAAACATGCTAGTCTTTTTGTCGTGATGTCGTGAAGCAGGTTGTCGCCCACTATGACACACTATACGAGATGATACGATCGAATCTTGTGTCCCGACACCTGTTGTCGTTTACGAATCCCCACGACACCCTACGTCAAACGGATCTTGCCAAAATCAGGCAAAAATCGTGTAATCTGAACCAGGCATGAGGGTGTTTTCACACCTGAAAGTCCGCACCAAGTTCCGAACCTAAGTTCACGTTTTGATACATTTCATACTTTCAGAAAGTTTTGGTTTGGTTTCACACTGCAATTATGCGAGCGCACTAAAGAACTTTACGCGACATACTTGCGCCCTGATGTCATCATCTATGTTGGCCGCATCTTGACACTGATCGGTTTAGTAAATGGACGTCAGCGTGTTGTCAATTCGGCGGGTAACTTTGACAGCATGAACGAACAGATAACTATCGTTGCAACTGTATTGTTATTTTTATGGTATAATTACCTGCGAAACAAACAAGGCTAGTTAAAATTCGCCAAATGAACATCCTCGTAATGCAAACTTTTTATTGTCGCCGGCAGGAAAGGAGGAGAAGACTGCAAGTTTCACACAACGAACCAAACCTTTGTTCAGTTTGATCCGGACCAAGACTACGTCTTTTCGTCGGACCAAATTTCATCTGTTTGTTCCGGACCGCGGTCCGAGGGAGGTTTCACACCTGTGATTTTGATTCGGACCAAACAAGATAGGTGTGAAAGGGCCCTAAAACTCATTTCGGGTGAACTATTCACAGTACAAATTGTTGCATTTTTAGTATTGCGATATCTCGATATATTATTACACCCCAGGTAAGTTGGTTCTACTAGGTTTGGAAAGGGCCTTTACGCACTTCCACTTTAACATCTGGCATAAACTGGCGATAAGTAGCATTGTTATTCTAGCCGAGTTAAGAAAACCAACTAGCAAGACCGGGTCACCGTCCGCGGACCTCCGCCTAGCAGAAGCGAAGCGAGAAGGCAATCTGAAATCTCTCTCCACCGTCTGCTAGGCGGATGTTTCCCCCGACTCCCGAAACGCGAACAGTTCGCCGGTCTCGGCGCTAATGTGGCTAATGAGCTAGCGCTAACTGACATCGCTGACCAAAACAAGATCCCTTCTCCTCAGTAGGACAAAATCACACTGGTCGTTTTCTCTCCTCCGTTAGCCAAGTCAGGGTTCTGGTTTTCTCTCAGATGGCACATTAATGTTGAAAGGGGGTGTTTGTCTTTGGATTTGGTTAGGCTCGGTTCAGGAATAACAGGCTTGCCGATTACTCTGCACTATGGTACCCGATTTCGGTGACATTGAGGCTGACCTTGGAGTCACCTCCCCCGCTGCCGCACTCTCCCTTGTCGTACCACCATTTGTTTTTCAATTTGTCCAACAGGCCTTGCTCATTCAGTTTTAAAACTGCCAGGTTAACAGCATTTCTTGAAACAATAAAACATAACTTGTAAGAAAATGCACAGGTCTGTGAGCAATCTACTGCATTAGCATAGTAGTAGTAATGGTAACGTTACTGAATACGGTGAGCTACTACTACTGAGAGTCAATTATAGATAAGAATCAGAATGGTTGAAAGAGCACAATTTGGTTAAGAATTTCACCAATATGAAGGTAAGAGACGCTCAGAGCAAAGAAAGTGTTAAATAGTCAAGGTGGCATGGAGGGTTACGCTGTCTCAAACTGAAGTGTGCGGGATGGGGACATTGTCATTGAGAAGAAAAGTAACAACAACAAACATCATGCAATTAACATTCGTCACAAGTGACAGCGCAGCTTTTACAAGCTAAATTGAAAAACCGTTGAACTGTTAAATTAAAAGTGACAACACGACAGTCAGGAAGGACAGCCACGCGAGACAGCGAGAGAAAGATCGAAGGACAAGAAGGACAGCAGAGAGACGCAGACACACACGCACACAGATGGGAAATGATTGCCACTCGAAATGATAAAAATCTGGTTGAAAAACTGGAAAAGAAGACAAACATTTAAAGAAGAGAGCACTGATCAGAAGCATCATTGTGAATCAAATAACAATCAAAATGCATTATATACCGTTACCTCTTTGTCATAATAGGGGGGGGGGGGGGGGTTGGGTTAGGGAAGGGGGGAGGGGAAATGACAACACAGGACATCAGGGTAGGTGGAATACTATAACAACATGGAGAATATTGTTATATTATTCCACCCACCTTAATGCTGAGCCTTTGGGGGTCGCCACACCGTAGCCTTTCGAGTCCAGATTGCCGCCCACTTTCATGGTGTCGCAGGGCTTCCTCTGCTCAATGTATTCGTTCATGGTGGACTCGAGAAGAAAGGCGAATTTGCCCTTCGACTTTCGTACCCGTGCCACTCCGTCAGGCGTGGTCTTGGCGAAGACGGAGGGCTCGGCCGATTTCATGTACGACCACATTTTTTCGTACACCGCTATTTTGGAACGCTGTGCGAGGGAGACAAGAAAACACATGCGGTCGTGTATCATTACACATGAAGTGCACGACGGTCATGTCATGACACACAATTACAGACATCAGGGTGTAACGATGCCAACAAACAAGGTCAACACAAAACGCAATGTTGATTAAAATGGTAAATTTGGTGTTACATTGTGTGTGTGTATGAATAGTCTTGGACTCGGTGCTGAAACCCAAAGCACAGGACAATAGAGACACCAGAATAACAATATTCATGATTCTGAAGATGAAAATACTGAATTATTGGAGATGAATATGAACTGTCACTGACTAGATTTATATTTTAAAAAAATGTCGGCCATTTTTTTACTGGTAACATCAGACGTGGCATTATCAGGATTCACAAATATCCCCCCAGTGCATTATGATACATTATGTTCAACATTATATATAGCAGTTTAATGTAGTACTGACACTAAAACTCTGAAAACGTACATTTTTTCTCTCACAGAAATATTCATTTTCGGTGAATTATAAAACATCTCACAAATGTGCTTATGTGAATAATATTGCATTTTGCACAGTGTTGGCGTACACTAATGAACTGAAAGCTTCACACAGCCATGGGTTTCACATACTTCTTGCACTCAAACTTGAAAAGATTAAATTTGGAGATAGAATAAAGCCCATTTTTAGATTACTTTAAGGAGACTCTGGATTAAACACCAACTAATAATATAATTAACATATAAAAGAGCTCCAGTCAACGTCCAGTGCTTTACTTGAGAATGATCAGCCGCAAGAATTGCTTAGATTTCCAAACTCCTGCAGTTCTCCGACTCCACGAGGGAAAGTGTGTACGTCTGCTCACTTGAATAGTTAATGAGCGATCGTTTCGCTTGATAAGACCCAAGATTCATCGTCTGGAATCGTTTAAAGCCCTTTGAACAGTTTGCACTGAAACTGTCTTTTGGACCTTGAACCGTTTGGTTGTGTTTGGTTTTCATTAAAAATCTTCATTTCTTTTCGACTGAAAAAAGAAAGACATGGACATCTTGGATGACAGGGGTGAGTCAATTATCAGCAAAAGGTTTTTTTTTTTAAAGTGAACAACTCCTTAAATTTGTGTTTCGAAGATGAACGGGGTTGAACAACATGAGGGTGAGTAATTACTAGGGTTGGGTATCGAGAATCGAGTATCGATTGGAACCGGGACTGACTTTTCGTTTTTCCCGAAATTGTTCAAAAGTTAAAATTTCGATTCCTAGTTTCGATATTCACAGTCGGCCGACCAGAAGAAGAAACCGCTGAACAACACCAATGAAGAAGCGTCTACCGGAAGTGTTGGCATAACCGCGCGAGTCGAACATGAGTAGCTTACGTCGGCGGTCCAAAGTGCGGCTTCACTTTTCTAAAAATAACAAAATCTCAGCAAAATGCTAAATTTGTGACAAAAAAAGCAGTATTTCCCTTTAGAAAGGAGTATTTCCTTCAGAAAGACCGTTGGTTAGCAAGGTTAGCTAAACTTTTTTGACCCTGCCTCTTAAAAGAATCGGAATCAAGAATCGTTGGGAACCGGAATCGAAACAAGGAATCGGAATCAGAATCGTTCAAATTCAAACGATACACAACCCTAGTAATTACTGACAGAATTTTCAACTATTTAACTAATGGTGTATTAAAGGGTTTGTTCACCCAAAAATGAAAATTCTGTCAGTAATTACTCGCCCTCATGTTGTTCCAACCCCGTAAGACCTTCGTTCATCTTTGGAACACAAATTAAGATATTTTTGATGAAATCTGAGAGCTGGATCACTCCTCCATACTAGTCCATAGGCTTCTTGAGGGATTGAAACTTGCCGGCCTCGAAAAGTTATTAAAGAAATCGTTAAAATAGTCCGAGTGACTTCAGTGGCTCAATCTTAAGTTTATCAAGCGACGAGAACACTTTTTGTGCGCAAACAACAACAACAAAAAAACGACTTTATTTCAACTATTCACTTCCTTCTCTCTTGGCCTCGAGTCAGGTTACTAGTTTAATACTAACGTAACGTAATCTTCTGTTGTAGTATGTCACACGCATCACACACATGACCAGCGTCGGCCAATAGTGAGCCTACGTGTGACGTAGCTCTACGCAATCACACTACGTTAACTGACTAGAGGCTCATAGAGAAGGAAGTGAGTAGTTGAAATAAAGTGTTTATTTTTGTTGTTTTTTGCGCACAAAAAGTGTTCTCGTCGTTTGATAAAGTTAAGATTGAGCCACTGAAGTCCCTCAGACTATTTTAACGATGTCTTTAATAACATTTCGAGGCCGGCAAGTTCCTCGAGAAGCCTATGGACTAGTATGGAGGAGTGATCCAGCTCTCAGATTCAATCAAAAATATCTTAATTTGTGTTCCAAAGATGGGGTTGGAAAAACATGAGGGTGAGTAAATACTGACAGAATTTTCATTTTTGGGTGAACTAACCCTTTAAATGTATTTTAGGATATCTAGAGATAGTGCTGCTGTCCGACCAAAGATACACACGCTAAAGTGGAACTACTACAAGAACATTTGCATTTATAGACTGATAATATGCAGAGATCATACTAGCCCCACTAATTGTGATATTCAAAACATTTTAGGCTTCAAGGGGACATATCATGCAAAATTCACTTTTTTTAGCCCTTAAATGCATTTTGTTGTATATTTGGAGTGTTTATAAGTACAGAAAAGATTAAATTATTCTCTTCATGTGCTTCGTTTATATCTTTATATTCTGTTTTGGTCATATTTTTCAACCTGTTCAGATTTTTCTGTTTTCTATGACGTTTTTTGAACAACAGGATTTGCAGCGGAACTGCCAAATAAGGACATCGACTACCGGTCCAACACTTCGAGCAATCCGCCATTATTATTTCTCGCTCCGATTTTGTAGTCCAAGCTCAATGATGCAGAAGTTACGAGAGGGCAAGTCAAAATGTTCGGTTGTTGGATGTAGTGACCTGAAACACTTCAAGGATTCCCACTTCAACAACCTCCGCCAGTATAAAGAATGGTTTGCCGATCGACTTCGTCTGAATGAGGGGTAAATTCCTTCTATCATTTAGCTGCTGTGTTTCCTGATGCTTTTCTAAACGTAAGTTATTATATTATTATCAATACAGATTTTTAGTGGTAAGATTAGACTGTAGTCATTTATCTTGTCAGTGTGCTTGTTTTAACAAGAGAAATAGTCGACTTTCACTAATAACACAACATAGTTAACTTAACGTTACATACCACTGCATCCATATGAAGACGTTGTTCTGCAGGTTTGTCGTCGTCTTTTTCAAATCGCTCGCTCTGGTTCGAATATGTAACGCTTGATGGACAAGTCTTCCGTTGTTGACATTTTGTTAACGTGTGAATAAAAATGTTCTTTGAAACTATAGTAATCGTATATCTCTTATCAAACTACAATAATGGCCGAACGCGGGGATGTTGAACCGAACGTGAACTCAGCGACCTGGAGAGCGGGCGGGGAAAGACGCAACTCCTTTTTATTTAAAGGGGACGCTTCGAAACGGGTTGCTCAAAGAAGCACATCAGAAAAGAGGTAGAAAAGGGGCCTGTTGAGCTATAATAATGAGGAATTCAGACCCAAGCATTGCAGTTATGCTTTATATAGACCACAAATGTATGATTTATAAGTACAATTTAATGATTTAAAAGCATGATATGTACCCTTTAATATTAAGAAATGTGCATTGTGCAATTGCATACTCCAAGTAAAGTTTAATTATTATATTTTTATCAGTAAGTGTCAATTAATACGTCAGTAAATATGGTATTTGTAGTATGCTTTCTTTTCCCGCTCGGGCTGCCCTAACACAGATGCGCCCGGTTTCATCCGTCCGTGCCTGAACTGAAGGTGCAATAACTGCAGAATTATTAATGCGTCAAGGGGAATATAAATAATGACAGCGTGTGCCAACATAGACAACCGCATCAGCAGAAAAGTCACAGCGGCTCCTTCCAGAGCACCGACGGGAACAGATGGGCACTTCGCAGGACCGCCGCTAAATGGCACAATAATAGAGTCTTAAAAATCACCAAAGAAGTTTATGGTAGGGCTGTTTTTCAGAAAGCACTCGTGTTCAGTGCCAACACACGAGCAAACGCACATCTGCTGGAGGGAGGATTAAACCTGGGCAACTCAAAGGAAAGCGTCCAATGGCATTTCCTACAGTACATCTGGACTAGTTTGATGTTTAAATAAAGTCAAAGGACGCCTTCAACCCATTGTGTCTGTCGGAAACTGTTAAATGTGCTGTTTTATCATGGGAGTCGTTATATCAAATGATTGGTATACACCAGCGGAAGAATATGAGGCTGTTTTTACTGCTATTCCCTCATATACACATCTAGACTATATAATAAAGACTAAGATCTTCTTCATCATTATGTAATCACCCAACTCTTATGGGACGTTCTGGAGATAAAAGTGCAACATATCACAGGCTGAATATACTATACGGTACATATTACATTGGGGAAATCTCCAGTCAACGCTACAGTTTGTGGAAAATGGGGCAAATTGTCACTTCTTGGGTTTCACAGATTCAATTTTGCTACCGTTCATGCTGTTTATATTTCATAAAACGTATCCCTCTCCAAAGAAAATAGTAAGTTTTGCTAATAATGGGACTCTAATTTGTAGACAGGTGCCGGCTATTATTTGTTTTCTTCCTGACACAGATTCAGAGGGCGAAACCGACGAGGTCGCAGCTGGGGACTCCAATCACATTAAATACAGTGGATTTTTATCTTTATAAGTCATAATATGAGTGTTATTAACTGTGAATCAAAACTGCTGAACACAAAGCCCACAGTGTTCACCTCACTGTTTCTATTCATAATGGATATCCCCATCTGTAATTAAACCGCTATCGACTGAGACGAGCATCAAGCCTCATAAACAACTGAGTTATCATGAACACACTCAGAAAGGTGTTGTTGTGCTGCCGACAGAATAGCCGACCATATTATTAAACATCACGTTTTACTATTAGCCCAGTACATATTGTATTAATGAGTAGCATGTTAATAATGGTGATTCACTCTTTTATGTCATGTATTTAAATATAGCCTAGGCTATTTACTTTAAATGTATTCTGTTAAAATGTCAATCAAGTACTTCAGTGTGTTACTGCTTTAGTATGTTAGTCAACACACCAAAATGAGCATAGAGAGAATGATTAAAACACAATGATATAAATTTGATATTATTACTTTCTGAACACACAAAGTCAAGAAACAGTCATGTAACTTAAATGTACTCTATTTAAAGGAGTAGTTCACTTTTAAAAAAAAAACTTTTGCTGATAATTTACTCACCCCCGTGTCATCCAAGATGTCCATGTCTTTCTTTCTTCAGTCGAAAAGAAATTAAGGTTTTTGATGAAAACATTCCAGGATTTTTCTCCATATAATGGACTTCATTGGGAACCAAACGGTTCAAGGTCCACTTCAAGGTTTCACTGCAAACTGTTCAAAGGGCTTTAAACGACACCAGATGATGAATAAGGGTCTTATCTAGCGTTATCTAGGTTTAAGTTGTATAAGCACAAATTCTCGTCTTGCTCGTTGGAAAAAAAATATAATCTTTTTTCGAGTCAATTGGTTCTGTTGAACGAACCAAATGACTCGAAAAAAGATTCGTTAATTTTGATGAACGAGTTCAAACAGGAGAGTCACGAACGTGCATCACAGAACAGAGCAAGGCGACCATTTGAGCTTATAAAACTTAAACTTTTTAATTTATTTTATTTAATTTTGATGAACAATTTCGCTAGCACTTTGAGCTGAGATAGGCAAATTACAAATAAACTGTATTATTATTATTATTATTACTTACTCATTTATTTTTTAAATAAGCGATGGTTTCGCTTGATAAGACCCTTATTCATCATCCGGTGTCATTTAAAGCCCTCTGAACAGTTTGCATTGAAACTGTCATTTGGACCTTGAACCGTTTGGTTCCCACTGAAGTCCATTATATGGAGAAAATCCTGGAATGTTTCCATCAAAAACCTTCATTTATTTTCGACCGAAGAAAGAAAGACATGGACGTCTTGGATGACATGGGGGTGAGTAAATTATCGGCAAAAGTTTTTGCGAAGTGAACTACTCCTTTAAGGTTTTTGATGAAAACTTTCCAGGATTTTTCTCCATATAATGGACTTCAATGGGGTCCAAACGGTTCAAGTTCCAAAAGACAGTTTCAGTGCAGCTTCAAAGGGCTTTAAAAGACACCAGATGATGAATAACGGTCTTATCTAGCGAAACGATCGGCCATTTTTAAAAATACATAAAAAACTTTAAGTTTTATAAGTACAAAATGCCGCCTTGCTCTTTGAAAAAAAAAAACATTTTATTTCGAGTCTTTGAATGAACCAAATGACTCGAATGACAAACAGGAGAGTCACGAACAGGAGAACAGGAGAGTTCGAACAGGAGAGTCACGAACGTGCATCACAGAACAGAGTAAGGCGAGCATTTGTGCTTATAAAACTTAAACTTTGTTATTTATTTTATTTCATTTTGATGAACAATTTCGCTAGCACTTTGAGCTGAGATAGGCAAATTACAAATAAACTGTATTATTATTATTATTATTATTATTACTTACTCATTTATTTTTTAAATAAGCGATGGTTTCGCTTGATAAGACCCTTATTCATCATCCGGTGTCATTTAAAGCCCTTTGAACAGTTTGCACTGAAACTGTCATTTGGACTTTGAACCGTTTGGTTCCCACTGAAGTCCATTATATGGAGAAAATCCTGGAATGTTTTCATCAAAAACCTTCATTTCTTTTCGACCGAAGAAAGAAAGACATGGACGTCTTGGATGACATGGGGGTGAGTAAATTATCGGCAAAAGTTTTTGCGAAGTGAACTACTCCTTTAAGGTTTTTGATGAAAACTTTCCAGGATTTTTCTCCATATAATGGACTTCAATGGGGTCCAAACGGTTCAAGGTCCAAAAGACAGTTTCAGTGCAGCTTCAAAGGGCTTTAAAAGACACCAGATGATGAATAACGGTCTTATCTAGCGAAACGATCGGCCATTTTTAAAAATACATAAAAAACTTTAAGTTTTATAAGTACAAAATGCCGCCTTGCTCTTTGAAAAAAACCCAAAACATTTTATTTCGAGTCTTTGAATGAACCAAATGACTCGAATGACAAACAGGAGAGTCACGAACAGGAGAGTCACGAACGCGCATCACAGAACAGAGTAAGGCGAGCATTTGAGCTTATGAAACTTAAACTTTATTTATTTTATTTAATTTTGATAAACGATTTCGCTAGCGCTTTGAGTCTGAGAAAGGCACATTACAAATAAAATGTATTATTATTATTATTATTATTAATAAGCCCTATGAAGCTGCACTGAAACTCTCATTTGGACCATGAACCGTTAATCCTTAATTTCTTTTCGCATGAAAGACATGGACATCTTGGATGACATGGGGGTGAGTAAATTATCAGCAAATGTTTTTTTTTTTTAAAGTGAACTACTCCTTTAAGTACACTTGAGCACTTCAAGTACACTTCTTTTTGACACGGGGTTCCTCGAAGGACAATGTAAATACCAAATTTTGTCCCATGACAAAGTGTTTCGTATGCTGCCAACATGATGTGAGGTCAAACCGACTATAATGGGAAGCGTTTAAAACTTCCTTCGGCGAGACAGTCCTACAATAGCAATTAGGGTCAAGAGAGCGTTGTTGCTCCGAAACTGTCTCCATTCCTCTTCAATATGTCACTTCAGCTCCTGAAGATGTGTGAATAAACACTCGGATAGAGGAGACAGGCCGACTGCGAGAGTGACGTGAAGTCGAAAGCTCAACCGTCCTCTCCTCCCTTCAGTTTTGTGGAGCGTTACCGGAGCCTACATTCTGCCGAGCTAGGGGTCATATCATTCAGCTCGCCAAATGAAAGTGTCACCGCACAGCCTAGCATATAAACTTCACATTAGAGCCACTTGGGATGGAAAAGAAAGTGTTTACCGCTGCTCTTGCTCTACAGGGCCATGAGAGGTTCAGGAAGACGGCAGTTTTAGAGCAGAATTAAACAGCTCTGAGTGTGAAGACACGAGTCTCTTCTGCTGCTAAAGTCTGCCAGAGCCACTGATGCCCGACAGCCCAACCCGATCTCACGAGAATCGTACAAATTTTACGAGGTGGCTAATTCATAACAATTTATATGACCTCACTCGTACGAATTTTGCTAAATCATACATATTTTACGAATTAGCCAATTCGTATGAATTCGTACGAATGACCTACCCCTGACCCCGCCCCTAAACCTACACGTGGGTTTGGAAAAATCGTACGAATTAGACACTTTTTAATCACTCGAACGAATTCGTACGAATTGGTCATGAGATAGCGTAGGATAGCCTGAGGATGGCTTGCGTTGTGTTAGGATATCATATTCTTCAACGGCTCTCTGCGGCATCAGAGAACCAAGTACCCTTTTCGGCTAAATACGGTTCTCGAGTTGGTTATACTGCTGGGTTCTGTAGAGAAAAGTTTCCCATTGAATCAATTTCTTCATTCAAACAGACATACAGATACATAGATCAGATATTTTAAAGTCCCCCTGTGGTGAAAATCCAGCTTTTAATGTTGTTTATGTGTCTATGTGGTGTTTTTAATACGCTTTAAGACAAACCATGTGTAAATTCATAAGTCGACGGCATTGCTGAGTATTTCCTCCTTAAAGGCCCGTTCACACTAAGCACGATAACTATAAAGATAACGATAAAGATAACTACTGTATATATGCGTCCACATCAATGACCGATAACGTTCTTTATATTCTAAGCACGCTGCGATTTCAGAGTAGTGCGCGCGCAAATGACCTGCTGTTGCTGCTTTACGTTACAAACAAATATCAAAAGGAAAAACAGGCGCGGTAACACTTTATTTTGATAGTCCACTTTAGACATTCTACTAACTATAAGTAATTTTTCAACTACATATCAAGTAACTGTCA
Organism: Cyprinella venusta; assembly: GCA_038021265.1. Lineage (NCBI taxonomy): Eukaryota > Metazoa > Chordata > Actinopteri > Cypriniformes > Leuciscidae > Cyprinella > Cyprinella venusta. The sequence goes on along the minus strand of CM075873.1, from coordinate 32,397,808 downwards.
TTATAGTATTAGTAGATTGTCAGCTTAATATCTGCTAACACTTTATTTTTTTGGTCCCTCAACAGACATTCAACTGATTACAAGTAACTTGGTGACTAATTCTCCTAACCCAAAGCCTAACACCTAACCATAACCTAATAGTCTACTGACAGTCTATTATAATATACTAATAGTTTAATGAGAGTTAGTTGACATGTAGTTGAAAAGTTACTTATAATTAGTAGAACGTCTAAAATGACTATCGAAATAAAGTGTAACCACAGGCGCTTTTTGGGTACACGATCGATATCCTTAAAAGACGAGAGGTGTTGGGAGCGCATCTAAACAGTGAATCTAGCATGTCTAGACTGTAATATCTGGATTTAGCTGACGAATTCAATGACGGGATAAAAACATCACTTAGTACTTCAGCAATGTTGTCAACTAGCGCTGGATAGCCTACCTGAGGTAATTTTGTAACACTGCTGCTAAACTGCATAATCTCATTGTGAATAAAGTTACTTCTCACCGTTTATTCCCAGGATGCTTTCCATATATCCATCTTTTTTAACTTATCATTGAAAAGTGAGTTTGACTTGTCAAACAGTTGATGATTTTTTTTTTTTTTGTACCTCGACGATTAACTTCTCTGCAATGTCATCTGCCATTTTAAATGCACGATTCTGATTGGTTGTCAGTGTTTTATCGTTGGACAGCTGGAAAAAAATCGTTCTGAAAGTGATCCCAACGATATCGTTCCTCATATCTTTATCGTTATAGCTGTGGTGTGAACTCTGTTATTCTTTAATATGGAGAACGATTTTTAGATTTATATCTTTATAGTTATCTTTATAGTTATCATGCTTGGTGTGAACGGGCCTTAAAACTGCAGTGAACCCTAAAAAAACACGCTTTGAAATCGCTGGTGTTTCTGACGTCACAAACGACCTTGTAAAAAATCAGATCAACGTGTGATCGTCAACCAGTGGATCTCTGAGTGAGTGGAGGCGGGGCTCATTTGGATATTCATAGAAGCGCATGTACTAAATTAGGCAAGGGTGTCGAGTTAAAGTCTTTGCTCACCAAAAATTTTCACACGTTAAAAAATAAATACGACCTAGCGTTATGTCAATGCCGTTTACACACTGCCGCTGAAAAAATTCGAACCGGTGTTTTTCACATACGTAGCATTTCGAGAGGTGTTTTGACAATTCAGACCGTACAAGCGAACGCCAAAATCCAGAACTGTACAGGATGAATTAGCTCAAGGAAATTGGTGGACTTGTTTTTAATATGTGTGTGAGGTGGGAACTCATAATCTCAGGATTGGACGGATCCAATATTCCCTCTTTTTTCACTTTTTAAGGAGAGAGAGGACAACTAAATCATCCTCACTGCTTTAAGACACCATTTTGAATTGTTTTCTTAATTGTATCGGACTCAGTGTGCAACGTTTCTGTGCGTGATGAATTTTTAGGATGACGAATACGACATAACGCATTCGAAAATTGCGAAGGGACCTACGCTCAAGCTATTTTAAGTCATGGATACATTTTTTCCAAAGAATAAACGTTTAAAGCCACAATCTGTACTTTTTCGGCTTTAAAAATAGCAAAAATAACTGTATCTATGTTATATATTTCTATTAGATGTGTACTTACAATATCCCGACAGTTTCCACCAACTTTCAAATACGGAGAAATTTATAGTTTAATTCGGAGAAACGGGACGTTTCTTTATTTCCGTTTCGTCGTCCGTCTATTGCGTCATATAACCTTTGACTCCTCTATTTTCTCTAACTTCCTTGCGGAACCCGGCGAAACCGCCAAACACAAAGGGGAACACTGGACTACCGCCAAGAAAGCATAGAAAATGACGAAGAAAAAAAAGTAAGACGTATTTTTATGTGTGTAAATCACGTGCCCGCTCACGAGCGCTCACTCAGACGAGATGCACTGTCCCCCGGTGCTGCTCGCGCATATAGCGCTCCCCGTTCACAGTAACCGGTCGTCTCATTCAAATCAGCCAACTGTTGCTGTTAGCGAGCCGCGCACATTGAATACTCATATGAGTCAGGTTGCGAATGTACGTGCCCGCCTCAGCGCGCTCATGCTTACTAAATAAACGCCTCACCTGCGGCGCAAGCTCTCACTACATTCCCGTTAGCCTTTAGCACAGAGTGGATGCATAACGCAAACCCAGTCAAACGTTTGACTGCAGTATCTTACGTGCTTATAAAATCCAGTGTGCCCGAAAAATGTTCTAAAATAGGTCATTCATTGAAGGAGCGTAATATAAATATTTATATTCGTCTGGTTATAAACCACGATTACGCTTTGCCTGGACCTTCTGCTGCTACAGCTCAGTAACTAAAGCTCAAACGTACGGGTGAAAGATATGACCCGAGAAGGGTTTGGCGACAGGAGAAGCACAACACAGGTAAACATTGGGGTTGCATTTAAAGCTTCTTGACAAGCTAAATCTACAGAGAGATGCTGTATATCCGTATACTTTGTAAAAACGATCATGTCATGTCATGAGCTGAGCTGGTTGTCATTGACAGCGACAACAACTCCCGTGAGCCCACGCTCTTTCCTGACGTCATCAAAGTACGTCTTTGTTATTATGTGAAATGAGTGACCCCTGGTGGCCAAAAAAATTGCATATTGTACGTTTAAAGGAGAACACCGGCAAACAATGAACCTTTGGTCTAATAACACATTGGTACCTAGTCAATCGTTCTCTGAGAATTTGTTTTCATGATAATCGAACGTAAAGAGTTTTATCTTTAAAAACTGTTTAGCGTATAATGCTAGTAATGGGGGCATTGAGTAAGTAAAAAGAAATCGCTAGTTTATCGAGACTATTTCCTTCGATTTCTTTTTACTTACTCAATGCTCCCATCACTAGCATTATATGCTAAACAGTTATTAGAGATAAAACTCTTTACATTCGATTATCATGAAAACAAACCTCAGAGAACGATTGACTAGGTACCGATGTTTTATTAGACCAAAGGTTCATTGTTCGCCGGAGTTCTCTATGCTATTTTGGTGATCAAAGGGGAGATTTAAAGCATAAAATCATTACCAAACCTAGACTTAAAATTCGAAGCCAGGGCTAAAATCCCATGAAATGACCGTGCAAAATGTAATATGTTTGCGCATGTTTAATAATAAGTTTATCTGAACAGTCTATTTTTGGACAGACAATAATCATAACAACACGGCTGTAATACTGCTCTATTATTAGCGTAATAATCCATATACAGCGGCTGTATGTCCCACACATTGCAGGCTGCTTTCATCATGCTCCTCTCCTCATATCTCTGTCCTCACCATGAGCTTATTATGGTGCTGTTCACATCCACCGCATATCTCCCGCTCCATCTCACTCTCCACTGCAGCTTTACTTCTGAATCATTTGGTTTGGAGACGGAACATATTTCTCCCGAGTGCCCGATGATTTTTCTGCAGTGCTTGAGTTGTTACTCCCTGGAAAGCTTTACTCGGTGTACTATGTGTGAATATCGTTACAGAGCCGGTCAGTGACGGAGTACATTTACTTGAGGACAGTACTTAAGTTTAATTTTGAGGGATCTGTACTTTACTTGAGGATCAATTTTGGGGAGTACTCATGACTTAAAGGGTAACTAAACCCCTGGTCAGAGCCTGACTCCACCCACTGGCAATATGGAGGGGGGCGTGCACCTGAGATGCATCTCTTTGTATGGAACTTGCCTACGTTTTGGGACGTCTTTTGACCATTCGTCAATATACGACTTTTTAGGGCCCCCTTAAACGTCGGTAGATGACGATCCCGGGTCGTCATACAACTGACGCTTTACCTTTAACGTCAGTTAGGTGACGAGTTGGGTTTAGGGTTAGGTTTAGGTATGGGGTAGAGTTAGGATCCCATAACGTCATCTACCGACGTTTAAGGGGGCCCTAAAAAGTCGTATATTGACGAATGGTCAAAAGACGTCCCAAAACGTCAGTTATATGACGAATTGGGATGAGACTGTGTTACAACAACCGCTGTGTCACGTACCACCGCAAACATCCAATAGGAAAATTCAACTGCAGTAGCCACCGTTCAACCTGAAGAGGGCAGCACTAAGACGTTTTTACACCATATATTGTAGAAATAGAACACTTTATAAACAAATGCCAAAAAAGTGACTCGAATCAATGACTGGTAATAATAAAGATCCATTCGTACAGATCATTGACTAAAAAAAAGTTGGTTAAGTGTTTAGTTACTCTTTAAGTACATTTGAGAGCGAATTATTGTACTCTTTACTCCACTACATCTATCCATAACCGTGAGTATCCGTTATTACTTCTAAAAAATGGAATAAAGAAAAATCTCGGAAACCCTCAATTTGTTGTTTCCCTCTCAAACGTGATTGGATTGTGCAGGCGCCACTGATTGGGACAGCCTATCAGCAATCACCTTCAGCTTTCCGCCAAAGTCAACTCCATGGTCAGAGTTAGATGAGAGACGAAACCATGGACGAAACAATGGATGAAGACGCAGCCGGTCCATCCCGGGAATGTGCCTCGCCAGACTATTCCAATTTTCTGAAACTTTCATTTGGCATAACATTGTAAAAAGATGAAAATGACTTGATTTTACTTTCAGTTTCTTTTACATTCTCCAAGGTATTAACATTAACATCAACATCATTCATAACTCCATGTAGGACGTTTCTGTCCATAATTGTAAGCCATAGACTGTAAAAAAAAGATGGACGACGCCCCCTCGCTCTTTTCCATCAGAGAGAACTGAGGCCGCCAGTGTCTCGATATGGCGCTGACATCTCGAACTTGAGTCTGCGCACTTGCGTGTTTGGGGACCAGTCATGCGCAGTCGTGAGCAGGAAGTAAAGCCGCGAAATCAAGGCCCCACCCTCATTCTCGCTGAATCAAACGCAAGCACACGCCCCGCACTTTCATTAAGTTGCCTCTGTCTGCTTCGTTCCTGTCCAATGATGTCTGCCGATTGCAGAACCTTGTTAAAATAAGGTAAATACAACTACTAACCACATAATCAACATTATTAAAAAACGTCCGCTGGTGCTTCAGTGACTACCTCGCACAGAGAACCTGTCAATCATAGCTGTCAATCATGATGTCAGAGCACCGTTATTTTATCATCACATAACTAACTAAAAACAAACTTATTTTAAAAACGAACACTTGAAATAACATAAACGTGATAGAAACTACAGTAAATGACAGAAACTATCTTTGGAAAAAGGATATGTGAAGTGTAATTTAATTGTTTAGTTGGTCTCGCGTCCCATTGAATAACATGGGGAGGCGGGGATTATGAGCTATACTAGGTCCAGTCACAGGGGGGCGATCGAGACGTTTTGGCTTCACTTTTGAGGGCTGGTGCGGCACGCTTGTTGTAAGCACTGTGGCAGTAGTAATGCAGTATTTGGAAAATGTACTCTTGTACTGATACTCAAGTACTTCTAAAAACAAGTACTTCAGTACTTTTACTTAAGTAGACATCTGACTGTAGTACTTTTACTTGTACTTGAGTAAAATTTAGCAAGGGGTATCTGTACTTTTACTCAAGTAATAAAGCTGTGTACTCTGTCCGCCTCTGGCATTAGATAACAAACGATTTGAAAAAATGTCTGGTAAGAGTTATTTTATTTATTAACTCACACCTGTCAGACATATCAGTCTGTGTCTACGTCTTCTGGAGTTTTTTTGCCAGAAGGTCCTGATCGTTCGATCCATGGGGTGCATTTCATTTCCTGGCCAGGCATATTGTTCTGTATAATGTATAAGGTTGAGTTCCCCTTACCCATAATTCCTCAGCTGTGAAAGTGTTTCCCTGCTTTGGGCAAACATTCTGGATGCAGCTTGTTGAGTTATGCATGATATATAGGTTTGGATTAGAAATAATATATGCTCTGGGACTTCCTGAGCTGTTCCTGCACTCTCAACCTTCATCATGTCGTAACTTTGATAATGTTGTTTATGCTCAAACAGCAACATTTCACACTAACTAAAGTTAGAAAAGTGAAATCATACTTTACCACCCCTTTAAACGTATAAACATGTTACAACTATTGCAGAGCCGCACAGATAGTCCATCATTAGCAATATGGTACGTCCTAAAGATAGTCCGTCATTAGCGATAAGGCACGTCCTACATTTTCGTATGCGTCGTATTCGTCATCCTAAAAATTCATGGTGGTGTTCAGTGAAGCGCTACTGGGAATCTGTCTGCTACCACCACACTTTAATTTGCTTTTACCAGGTTTGCTCTCTAAGATCACACTTTATTTTAGGTGGCCTAAACTACTACTGTATGTACTAACAATAAATACCCACATGACTATTCACTCCTACATTTACTGCTAATGCGTTTGAGGTATAGTTGGGTTTAGGAGTAAAGGTAGGGTTATAGGGGTTAAGAGTTTGGTTTTGAGTAAATGGCTGTGCTAGAGTCAGGGGTAGCGTTAACAGCGCAAGTACAACTGTTTACTGTAGTTTAAAAGTAATTGAAAAGCACATAATTTGTAAGTATATATTATATCTGGTTAAGTGCATAGTATTTAAGGCCATCTATTATAAAGTATAACCAACTTTATGATAGGTTTGTGTTTTTTTCCTGTGCCCTTTGTTCTCGCTTCTCATTTGTTGTCATAGTTACTGATTTGGTTTCCCTCATTGATTCTGTTCACCTGTGTCTCATCTTGTTAGCCCTGTGTTTTAGGCTATGTTTACACGGAAACAATTCTGAAGAGAAAACGCAAAAGTGGCGTTGCGTCATCACTTTTTATTCTGCGTTTAGACGAGCGTTTTGTGTGGGAAATCCACGTGCAAACGGTGACGCAAAAGTGTGTGAAATTCAATGTAGTATGCACTTCAGGCAGCTAGGAGTGCATACTACAATAACGCCAAGTCCACGCGCCTGAGTGCAAACTTCCCAGTCAAGCAGACTTTTGCGTTTTTACCGTTTACACGGGAACGCGGCGGTGGAGCGTTTTTAAGATTTCCACTCTGGAGGGTGGTTTCACTTTTTTGCGTTTTTAAGACTCAAAAACGCCGTCGCCATGTAAACGAAAGGCACGTCCGATAAAATATTTTGTACGTTTTCACCCGCGAGCGTTCTCGTGTAAACAGGGCCTTAGTCACTCCTGGCTGGTTCACATTTACATGAAGTGTGGTTTGAGTTTTTCCTGTGTTCCAACTATTTATTCTCCAGCAATCACCTGCAATTTTAGTTTATTTAAATAAAGACTATTTATATTTGTTTCTCCAAGTCTTTGTGTGTTGATTCTTCAGAAGTCTTCTTCAGAAGAATCGATGCAGATAAGTACAGAATGTGGAGCTAGAAGCTATCCACTCACTCACCCAAAACATAATCCTCACTCTTGCAAAAGATCCCTTGGCTAGATACATAGAAGAGTTCCTCAAGCTCAGCCATCTGGTGACCAGGAGTGCTTAACAACTTGCTTCTGGATTGGGCTGAATGACCACTTTTTCCAATTGCTACCAGCAGGAGATACCACATGGATGCTGGCCCAATACATGGATTATGTACTGTGGCTGTGTGTCAGCAAGATAAAAGAGGGCATCACCACTCAGCTGCAACCTCCCCAGCCAATGTCCATCATCCTGTCATCATCCATCCTCGTTCCACAGCTGACTCAGAGCCTCCACGGAGCCAGGGCTAGATCAAATGGCAGAGGTCATTTTTGTCCCAGAGCCTGAGCCCATCAAAGGTGCTCAGGTGCGAGAGCCGGCACCAATATCCGTCCCAGAGGGTGTATTAGTGGTGTTGAGGGCATGGAATGGAGTACAGCCTACACTCCCGCCACTGGTGTGTGCTGTGTCTGGTCCACAAGGAGTGGTAAGGTGATTTGGATGATGTCCTTCCCTAAATTCTCTAATCCCTGTTGGTCCTGCCCATCCTTAAGTCTCGCCCTGTTTCGCGTCAGGGAAATGTCCATTCATAATGTCGTTGTTGAAGATTTCTTAAAAATATTACTGTTTTAAAATATCGTCAACAAGTTGGTTAGAAAGGCTATAAAAATATTATTTAACTCTTTATATCTTAGCTAATTAAACAATAATTTGTTTATTAGTGACAATGAACACAGAACTCTCTAGTTGTATATAGCCTATCGATGTATTAACAATGTTGCAACTACAATAGATAAACTATGAGTTAACTATTATTTTTAAGTGTTTTGTTGCTGTGTACTCGTTATAAAGTGTTACCTAGTCCTTTTTTTCTCTCTCTCTACAGTAATGGCATGGGCACCATGTCCAAAAATGTCATGGCATTCTCTGTTTGTGTACCCTTGGGAAATCAATGACCTAAATGTCTAAATTGACACTGTGTGACAACGAAAACACTTTTTTACACAGCTTGTTTAACAGATAAAGCAAAAGTAGAACAGTGTTAGCAGATATTAAGCAAACAGTCTGCTAATACTCTGATGACTGCTAGTCGACATGTAGCTGCAAAGTTCCTTTTAGTTAGTAGATTGCTTAAAGTGGACTATCAAAATAAAGTGTAATCAATTGAAATTGTGCGTATGAGTGTTGAATGTGGTGAGGCAAAGGCATGTCCTGAGTGAGTCAGCTGCCCATGATTGCCTCACCTGGTTTTCTAACTATCTCTCCGATAGGTCCAGCGTGTTAAATCAGAGGGTCTGTTGTCGGGACCCATGCCTGTCTCAATGGGGGTGCCACAGGGCTCGATTCTCGGGCCGACTCTATTCTCCCTCTACATCAACGATGTGGCTCTTGCTGCTGGTGACTCTTAAATCCATCTTTATGCAGATGAGTAGCCTGGATGCCAGCCCGAACTCTGCCCACAAAATTTTTTGGACGGGAAGTTCGGTCTGGACTCGATCCATTGAGGAGTAATTATGATCGGTTCAGAATTCATCAGGCCAATCAAATTGCCAGGGCGGGCTTTATACCATGATTGCAAGTTGGCTAACGATGCTTTTGGGAAGCTCACCCCTGATCTCTGTGGGCAGGTTGTTCCATAACCGTGACCCAACCACAGAAAACACTCGATCCCCTGTGGGGCTGGGTACCGAGTTCGGTACTTTTTAGGTCCCGACCGAATTGCCTCGGTACTACCGAGTATCGAAACAAGTCTTGTTTTTCGGTACCAAATTTCGGTACCTAAGTGGTTAATCTGGTCAACGTAAGTGAAATAATAAGCATGCAGCATGATTGGTTGTGGTGGAAAACACTAATTTACGCTGCTGCCCTGGGGTGCGTTTCCCAAAAGCATCGTTTGCCAACTATGATCGCAAGTTCCATCAATATCAGCATAGATCAACGAGTACTAGCAGTCAACGAGTACAAACAGAGAACTGCAATCAAGGCATTTGTCGATCGGAAATATATTTTTGGCGTCCTTCCTACATGATTTGGGAAAAGTGTAACTTATCAGCTGGCTCTGACGGTCGCTAAGAAGACGGGACGTAATGAAAAGCCTGTGGTCGTTGTGGTTTCTCCTTTGGTGGCACTCATGGAGAAGTAAGTAAAAGAAGTAACACCCGTTATTTAACTTCTAAAATAAATAAAGTAGGCTACGTTCTGAATTTGAAAACTGCGCTATGCAAAGGAGTTGACTTAAGCGTTGCTCTGATTGGTTGTAGGTCTACCGACTATCCAATTGAGTGCAGAGGTTTTTTTTTCCTGGTTCGGTTACGACACGCCTCATAATCAAAGCCCAATGGAGGAGTTTCAGACTCATTTTCTCTCTTGAAAATGAGTATGACGAAGTCAGGCTAGCAGATGAGACCATCCTGTACACATCAGGCCCTTCGTTAGATAGTGTGCTCAAAAAAATACAGGACCGTTTCAATACTATTCAACATTCCTTCCGAACCCTTCACTTGTTATTAAATTCTGGTAAAACTAAGTGTATGCTTTTCAACTGTCCACTGCCAACACCTGCTTGTCTACCTGACAACACCACGCTGGATGGGCCTGAGTTAGAATTTGTTGATACATAAAAATACTTAGGTCTTTTGTTAGACAGTTCTCTCTCCTTCCAGCCACACATTAACAAACTAAGTTCTAAAATTACTTGTAAATCTAGCATCGGCTTTCTTTTCCGCAACAGGGCCTCTTATACTTATATTGCCAAACTTGCTTTGGTGAAAATGACTATCATTCCAATGTTCGACTTTGGCGATGTCCTCTATAGAACTGCCTCAAACTCTTTGCTGAAAAAACTGGATAGCGTCATACGCTTTGTTACAAATGCCCCTTACAACACAAACAACTGCAAGCTCAATGCATTAGTCGGCTGGCCGTCATTACCGTAACTACTCGGCGTTTATCTCATTGGTACCAGCTTATTTACAAGTCTCTGCTTGGCAAAGTCCTGCAGTACTTAAGCTGCTTAGTTTCCATTGCTCTACCCACTCGCAGTCTATGATTTAGTCAGCGCAGTCTCATCCCAAGATGTCATATAACTGACGTTTTGGGACGTCTTTTGACCATACGTCAATATTCGCCTTTTTAGGGCCCCCTTAAACGTCGGTAGATGAGGTTATGGGATCCTAACTCTACCCCAGACCTAAACCTAACCCGTCACCTAACTGACGTTAAAGGTAAAGCGTCAGTTGTATGACGGCCCGGGATCGCCATCTACCGACGTTTAAGGGGGCCCTAAAAAGGTGGATATTGACGTATGGTCAAAAGACGTCCTAAGACGTCAGTTATATAACTTTTTGGGATGAGACTGTGTTAATCTAGTAGGTATATCGCCTTAATCACCCCGAAAGTGCGCACATCATTCGGCCGCCAATCCTTCCAGTTTGCAGCAGCTAAGGACTGGAACGAATTACAAAAAACCCTAAAACTTGACGCACTTATATCACCTGTTGCCTTTAAACAACTTCTTTCTGACTGAGAACCTTACTGATCTATGTACCTGTTAATTATCTTTGTATTGTATTGTGCAGTGGACCTCTTTCAGTTGCACTACTGTCATAAATGATTTTATCTATTTATATTTTTTTTATTTTAAAAATACATTAATTTGTGCCTTAACTAGGTTACTCAATAGAATTACATATACCTTATCCTGTTCTCTTGACCCTGTATTGCCTTATTGTGTTTCATTGTAATTTGTAAATTTGCTTTTTGTGTATTTATTATGTAACTTTATGTTGTCTTCCACATTTTCCGCCTTATCTTGGCCAGGTCGCCGTTGTAAATGAGAATTTGTTCTCAATCGGCCTACCTAAACAGATGTGAGCACCTTGAGAAGATATTGATCAAGGATTACATGCTATCCACAAACGCATCTCATCCGCCTGCACACTTTCAATAAAACTTTTTGCGTTTTAGAGGACAATAAATATATATCAATGTCAAAAGAATCATCTCCATTGTCAGTAGGACAAACTGAATGACACTTCGCTGTTCGAGATTTTGACAATCTCTCCATTGCTCTAAAAACTGTCAATGAAGAATGGCATTTTAACAGCATTAGCCGGCACAGCGCAGGAATAACCTGAACCAACTCTCTCAATCATTACAGATTCCTCAGGGCCAGAGGCACAGTGATGGTTTTAAATATTAAAAAAGAGTTCATGCACCATATCTGCTTTTAATAAATGTAATATTTCATCTCGTCAGGGAGACAGCTTTCGGTTTAATGTGACTCAACCATCCATACCCGATAAGAAAAGCCTTGAGTATGGGAGTGCTGTTCTGTTAAAGGGGCAGTGTGTAGAGTAAAGAAACGCTTGTTATTAGCGACACCGGTGGCCGTTAAGTGAATTTAAAGCAGCTTATTGCTCTTCCCCGCACTCGTATATACTTTATAGATCTGGCTATGTGAGACTATAGCTTGAATGAATCCCTTTTTACTAGGGCTGTCAAACGATTAATCGCGATTAATCGCATCCAAACTAAAAGTTTGTGTTTACATAATACAAGTGGGTGCACTGTGTATAATTATTTTGTATATATTAGGGCTGTCAAAATGATTAATCGCGATTAATCGCATCCAAAATAAAAGTTTGTGTTTACAAAATATATGTGGGGGCACTGTGTATAATTATTTTGTATATATTAGGGCTGTCAAAACGATTAATCGCGATTAATCGCATCCAAAATAAAAGTTTGTGTTTACAAAATATATGTGGGGGCACTGTGTATAATTATTTTGTATATATATATAAAAAACACACATGCATGTATATTTAAGAAAAAATATTATTTATATATACAATATTTATATTTATATATAATATAAGTTAAATTAATATACATGAAAATATTTCTTAAATATATACAAGCATGTGTGTGTATTATATATATATATATATATATATATATATATATATATATATATAATTATACACAGTGCACCCACATATGTTATGCAAACACAAACTTTTATTTTGGATCCGATTAAGCGCGATTAATCGTTTTGACAGCCCTAGTATATATATATATATATATATATATATATATATATATATAAATACACACACATGCATGTATATTTAAGAAAAAAATATTTATACATAAAATATGTATATTTATATATAATATAAATTATATATAAATCTATATACAGTATATACATTTCTTAAATATATACAAGCATGTGTGTGTATTTAAATATATAAAACAATTATACACATTGCACCCACATATGTTATGTAAACAAAAACTTTTATTTTGGATGCGATTAATTGCGATTAATCATTTGACAGCCCTACTTTTTACATTAAGGCAACAAACACATAATGTACAGTTCATCATTATTTTTTTCGTGGATTTTATTTTTTGGTGGATTCTAAAAGTGAAAAATTCTATACGAAATTAACACATTATTACAGTACTTCTAATCAATTATTAAATTCCACAAGCAATTTACTGCATTACATCAAAGCCTAGTATTTATAATACGTATGTTACAGTCGGTTCTCCGAGTGCAGAGTTGAGCTCAAAACACACCATTAATTGGAAATGTTGAGTAAACCACCAAAATAAATGAAGTAAATATATGCATATTTGGAAAGGAAATGATAAACTTGGGGGATGTGTCAAAGAGGATGACATATGTCTTGCTCCAAATGTTGCGGATGATTTGAAACATCCAGCTGTTCTCTGCCGTATGGCTCTAATTAAACAGGAATGTGTTTCCTGAAAACAGATCTAAAATAGAGCTTGAATCTCCATTAATCAGGATTTTTTTTCCCCCGTCAGGTCTCTGTAATCTTAATTAAAAGTCCCCTGGAATTGCCGTTCACACATGTCACTGGAAATCAGAGCGCTGTAGAGGGTAACCGGGACACTCGAATATTTGAGATCCCAAAACCCCTCAGTTGTCGACATCGCAAACCTCGTTTAATGACATCAAACACACACCGCCAAACAAACCTGCGACCGACGGGGCGGTAAACATCCCGCCCGATGGATGTGTGTGGAAGTATTACAGTATCACGATTTCAGCCCTAATTGGAATGTCAGTCTCGATGTGCTCATGGATGTATTTCTTACTTTATTCTCAATATCTTTCAAGTGTACTTTTTGACCCTCTAGGGCGCTTTTCATTACGCACAATTTGCAGGCCCAGGTAAAGCCACTAATTAGGGTTTCTGAGCTGACCTCTATGGCTATATGTGGGATTTGATTAGGCTTCAGTCTGACAGCGCAGACTAACTCAAGGTTGTACAGCAATCATCCCCATTGACTTAATGACTGCTTCATCAAAAAGGGATGTATAATGCAGACCAAACTCACTTTGTTAGCTAAAAGAGAAGAATTTCCTTAACAAGTAGGTGTGGGGAAAGAAATGGTTGCAGCTCTTGGCAGAGCCAATGTTCCTGTTTGTTTTTCCTCCAACAACAAGCTCCAGGTGGCCAACCTGCTGTAATGAATCTCCATGATCCAAGCTTACTTAACCGGTGAAGCTGGTAAAACTACTCTATTAAACTTGGAGACGCCAAGATACTTGCAACCAGAGTGAAACATGGCCGAATGTCATTCCATCAAGTCATTTTACAACCCGGAAAACTGGAAAAACAGTTTTACCCAACACAGATAAACGTGATTCTGGCAGCGTTTATTACATCGGTTGTTGTACGCATCATGGCAGTTCAGAAATGAAATGTCCGGTGAGTGGTGCCAAAAAGTTAATGTTGAATCATGTTTGAAAACAATGCACCACCTATACTAAACCCGACCCTATAACCAATAGTGTTAAAGACTTCACTTAAAAATTAAAAAAAAAAAATGTACTCCCACAAGTTGTTTCAAACCTGTATGAATGTATTTTTTTTCTGCTGAACAAGAAGATATTTTGAAGGATGTTGGTAGTCAAACAGTTAACGGAACTCATTGACTTCCATAGTAGGAAAAAAATACTATGGAAGTCAATGGGTTCCAACTGTTTGGTTACCAACATCCTTCAAAATATCTTCTTGTAGACAGAAAGAAATTCATACGGGTTTGAAACAATTTACATTTCAGATTCTACTGTGACTCGTCTCATTCATTGGACTCGTTCCTGAGCGCTCCACATCTCTAGTGCACCGCTGTACCACGTGAGCCACCCAGCAAGTTTACTACAGCGGTACATCTTGCACATGGAGCTGATTTGGAAACGTCAAAATGTAGGAATAGGTACGTTTTTTTTTTTTTTTTTTGAGTTTTGCAAAAATTAATGTAGAGGAATGTTTTTCCAGTGAGTCTGGGGGTTTAGGTGGATGTTTGAAATAAGTTTCCCCTAAAATTCGCATAAACCTAGCTAGTAAGTCAAGGTTTGGGTGGTTAGCATAGTCTAGATAGTGTAGACCTAGCCTGGCTCCGCCCTCCTACGTACTTCCGCTCAATTTTCCTTTTCCTTCAGTACTACGTCTGGGTTTATGGTGTATTCTTTGGTTTTCTCCGGTCAATTTTTTACCGGTCCAATCAGCGAACAGCGGGAGTGGCTGAGAACGATGGCGTAGCTGTCGTGCGCTAGTTTGAGCCGATTGATATGGCGGGTCCAGAGTGGCTCTGGGCAGATCCAATAGTTTAAAACTTCAACAAAGGACCCGCCTACAACAAAGTTAATGCTCGTCAATGGAGCGAGGCCAGACTCTCTTTACAAATGAAATGAGTCTGGTGGGACCAGGCTTGTGTAGACCCCGCTTTCTCTGTTGATGGTGTGTTAATTGTGAGGTTGGGGATCTTAGTGTGGCGACTCAGAGGAAGGCAAACCAGAACAGCTTCTCTGAGATACAGTACGTTGTTATAATTGGTTCACATGAATCAAAAACAAAAAAGGGAAGGTTCTCTCTTTTTGTTTTGCAGTTCAACAAAAGTTATAGGCTCCAACGGCCTACACGGGGCAAAAAAATACACTCTTCAACTGAGAAGAGTGGCCGCCTCTGAAATCACATACTTTCACGAGTAGGTACTTATTTTGGAAGTAAGTAATTACTTCATTGACTGCTAAAAAGGATATGGTCCGTAGTATGATGTAATCTGGATGTACTACATTCATCATGACCCACAGCATTAGTTGCGTCATTTCACCGTCATTCAGAAATCCTCTCCCGTGGCCTCATGGGATACTAAAGTGTCATATCGTATACATACTTAAGAATCTCACCAGAAGTAGTACGTCATCCGTGTACATTTTGCCAACTACTTTATGAGTACTGTGAATTCAGACATCCTTCTTCTGTCCCATACTTTTTTTTTTGTCTACTGTAGTATGGAAGTTTGCGATTTTGGTTGCCGCCTGTCTCTTTTCACCAGGCGTGGTGTCTCCAATGTTGGGAAAGTTCACTTTCTACATGAACTAGTTCAAAGTTCAGTTCACAAATTTTTAAATGAACTAGTTCAGTTTATAGTTCATACTTCACAACTGTGAACTAAGTTCACAGTTCCAAAAATGAACTAGTTCATAGTTCTTTTTTTCCATGTGTTGCCGCAAGCTATTTTAGTTTTTTTTTTAATTCTTGCCACAGCCCTTATACAACCACAGACAGCAAAGATTGGACAGAAATGTACGATTTTTCTCATCCTCCCCGACCTCGTCATAAAACTCGTTTAAATGATCATCCGACGCCTCATCGCTCGCTGCTTTGTCGACTACATGCTGCTTCTTGTCTTGAGGACGCATGCGGCGCCGCGGTGCGACACTGGTGGCTGGTGTTGCCAGATTGGGTGTTTATTTCGCTTCATATTAAGGCCTGTTTATGGTGTGTTTTAGCCTGGAAGGCTATATAGAAATCTGGCACCCCATTGAACGAAGTTAAACTGAGCGAGCGTGCGTTCAGACACCAGGATGAACGAGTTCACAGTAACGTTCATCAGGCAGTAATACAGTAGTCTGGGTTTCCCCATGCTGCCGATTTTATTCACGCTGGAAGGCAGACTGGATACCATGGCCAGATTTTAGCCTTATTTAGGGAACCAATCACAGCACGGGGAGGGAGCAGCAAGACGATGACGACATCTATGCGACACACCAAAGCAGTTTGTTTATATCTATGTTGGAGTGATTTCTCATGCCATAAAACAACAGGATCCAAATGAGTGCTGGTTGAAGTAGATATTTACGCTCTATCCGCTACTACAAAGTCTGCAAAAGTTCCGACTCTCAGGAATAAAGGAGGTCTCTATCAAGTTCAATCCCTGCATGTTCAACTTGTTAACCCTCTGGGGTCGTTCGGCCCAAATGGACCCGAAGAATTTAAATAATTTTTTTTTTTAAATCACAGCTTCCTCGGAATGGTCCGAAATTTGGTGACTTTGTTGGTATTTGGTATTTGAACACCCCAAAACAATTGTGGACAGGATGTGAATAGTCTAAGTGGTTGTAAAAAAAATAGTCACACTTGGGGTGTTCGGGTCCAAATGGACCCGCATGGAAAATGAATGGGAAATTGGCAAAATACTGAGTTTTTTTGTGCGTACAATCTACAAATCAGCCATGATCTTGAAAAAAGGCACACAACAGTGAAGGGGTGAATCTATAAAACATCAAGAGTGCAAAACAGACACATCCAGACACACAAATACACTTTTATACACAAACACACCAAAAAAAATCAGATTATACATGTGTTTTGCATTTTTAAAATGCTCAGTTTGTCCACCAGATGGCATCCATCTCATTTCAAAAATTGCTTTTTCAGGCCTAGGCTTGACTCTAAAATAAAATACAGCTTTAAAAAAAATAAAAAAAATATATATTTTTTAAAAATATTTTTTCTATTATGTTCAATGGGGGGAAATTTTGTCATAATTACTGCATTAATACTAATTATATATATATATATATATATATATATATATATATATATATATATATATATTTTTTTTTTTTTTCTTTTTTTTTTTTTTGAAATTTTCTCAAAACACCAAAAAAGAAAAAAAAAAATATTATTAAAAACGAGTAAAAAAAAAAAAAATCATGATTTTTTTTTTTTTTAAATATGAATCCTGGCCTTTGGGTCCATTTGGACCCGAACACCCCGAGTGTGACTCTGAAACGAACAACCCCATAAGATTAATGTCTCTTCAATTGAACTTTTGGACGTGTGAATCAAAATTTAGTATACAAAATCACTACTAAGTGCACTACTGTCATGTGAATTCACAAAAACACATTTATTTAGGGGAAATGTTTTGCTTGTAAATTGTGCTTGAGTCTTTAAAACAATCGTCACTAAGTTTGTTATTCCATCTAATGCAAAGACATTAAGAAATGTTAAAGGGTACCTATTTTCGGTTTTTGAAAATTGCCCTTCATGTAGTATTTAACATAGATCTAAGTGAACGAAAACATCCTGCAAAGTTTTAAACATGAAAGTTCATCGTATACAAAGTTATTGTCTCTCAAAAACAAGAGTCGACTCTGAGTCGCTGATATGAATCGTTCGAAAAACGATGCTTTCCCTTTGTCTAGTTGACGTCAACTTGACAAGTTATTTGAATAAGAAACGCCCACTTATTGCGCTCGGAGACGCTAGGGAAAACCGGAGCTCCAGGGGTGGCGGGCAAATCTGAAACTGGCCCAGGACGGGCCACCCTGCCTGGGCTGGCCAGGGAGGTCTGAGAGCATGGAGGTTTGGACCCACCGCACCTTTTTGGACTGTCGTTTTTCGAGATCTGGGCTTCGGAAAACAATCATGTCGACGAGACGCTGTGTTTTGAAGTGCGACGCAAAAGCGAACTTTTTTAACCTGCCAAGTGAGGAGTATTTGAAGACTAAGAGGCTGCAGTTCATATATACAAGTACTGCTATACCACACAAGTATAGCCCAAACCTTGTTCTGTGTTCGCGTCATTTTGAAGATGATTGCTTCACAAACTTAAACGCTATAAAGTATGGATTCGCGAGCCGGCTCTATCCTAACGAGCTGAGGATCAATATGCAGAGCAGTGGGTCGCGAGGACCGGAGTTGAGAACCCATTTAAGGTAATAGAGTTCCGTTTTTCTGCACAGAGAATACCAATCACAACTCACTAGGTCATCTGACCAATCAGCGCAGATTAGCGTCACACAAAGGCGGGGTTTGGACAAAGGACTCGCTAAAACCGCTAAAACGATTCATATGGGAGTCGGTGGGCAATTCAGGTAAAAATAAATGCATATTAGAAGACAACAAAAGTGTTTTTTGTCATTGCATGCTTGTAAAATTGTTGTTGGGGACTCCCAGAACAATATTAGGAACATTTTAAATGCCATAATAGGTACACTTTAAAAGTGTCCCTAAGTGTGTCTAAATCATTTATGGAGCCTGTCATGCTGGGACGAGAGCAAAAACAAACGTGTGAATGATAATTAAAAGAAAGAAACGGCACAACAAAGGGGAATCTTTGAAACTTGAAAAACACAGCGGCAACTGAAGGATAGACTCTGGTCTGAAAGCTCGATGCATTTGAAATCATCTGAAGGTCAATGCGGACGTGTGGGAGACTCACCCTAAAGAACTCTTTGGTTGATCCTGAGTCCAAGGTTCCGTATGCGATCTCAGTTTGTTTGGCCAGATCCTCAGCGCTCTCTATGGGAGAGACCATCCTCTCCACTGTGAGGAAAGCAGCCAGGTTAGCCGTGTAGGACGAGATTATGATGAGGGTGAAGAACCACCAGACGCCTCCCACTATTCTGCCCGATAAGGACCTGATGCGCAAAGACAAACATTCAGCCTTTGGATGCTTTCCTGACACACAAACACGCTTGTAATCAATATATCAACCTCACAAACACGTATTTCTGGATGTATACAGATGAGACATATTTTGTCGATCCTGGAACAACATTCCTGTCTGCAAATGTTGTCCTACCCCTAAACCCAACCATACCCATAACTTCTCCTAAAGTCAGAGGGAAATTATTAACACTGATAGGTTGTAAACCTAAACTTGACATAAACTGTAATCTTATCCCTCAAATCTGATTGGTTGATTGGAATGTTGTTCCAGGATCAACAAAGATGTTGGAACACATTGTAGACCGATTAAACGAATTGGCATTTTCTTGTATTGGTGATTGAAGCCTAGCCCAAATTAAAGGGCTAGTTTGGTAACACTATATTTTGATGGTCCCTTTTGAACATCCTGTTGACTATAAGTAACTTTGCAACTACATATCAACTGTCATCAGAGTATTAGTAGACTGTCTGCTTTATATCTGCCAACTTTTTATTGTGATGCTCCTCCAACAGACATTATACTGACTATAAGTAACTTTGCGACTACACGTCAACATAATCTATCCCTAAACCTACCAGTCTACTAATAATCTACTAACACTCTAGTGTGCAACGTTACTTATAGTCAACTGAATGTGTTAAAGGGACCATCGAAATACTATCCAAACTATCATGTCGTCATCATTGTCTCGCCCTCATGTCGTTCCAGCTCGTTCTCATCCCAAGACGTCATACTGACGCTTTTGACATTTCGTCTACATCCAGCGCACATGGCACCCTTCAGCGTCAATATTTGAGATGCAGGTATATATGGGACAGAAGGCGCCTCCTAGTGGTCTAACCCTAACCCTACACTAGATCTAAACCTACCCATAACCAAAGCGTATTGTATTGACGCTAAAGGGTGCCATGTGCATTGGATTTAGACGAAATTTCAAAAGCGTCACTATATGACGCCCTAGGATGAGAACGCGTTGGTCATTCCAAACCCAGGAGACTTTAGTTAATCTTCAAAACACACATTAATATATTTTTAATGAAAGCTGAGAGGTTTCTGTCCCTCCATTGAAAGTATAGAAAACCAAAACTTACAATATCCAAAAATTTTGTTTTTTACTCACATCTAAACTAGGGCTGGGCAAACAAAAATCGATTTTTCGATTAATCGTTTTTTAAAATGTGGTCGATTCAAAATCGATTCTCAACGGCCACGAATCGATTTTCTCCATATAAAGGGCTCGCGGACGCGGTGCTGCATCTTCTCGTCTCTGCACTAGGCAAGCGCTGCAGCTGTCGATACACACACGCGTTTAGGAGTAGGGACATGAAGGAATATTGCACAATCGGGCCAGCATTGCATCGTAACCTATGATCGTAACTAACATTTATCATTTATCTGCTCAAGCAATGTTAAACCATCCTGTGCTCGCGCACTCTCATAAATGTCTTTCACTGCGTGCACAGCCTAAATCCGCCTCACAAACAGCTCGCCAGAAACAAAAGTTTTATCCCTGGATTATATCGCTTTAAAACAGTTAAAACACGCAACATTATGTCAAAACTCTGGTCTTGGTGAGTAACCTCGTAAAGACAGTCGGTAATGTCTTAAATTAGCATTAAACGCGTGTGACAGAAAGTTAATGAAACAGTAATGGATTCGCACACTAGTTCTTAAAGTGAACGCAGCCATTTGTGTCAGTCATTAATTCTGTTGTCATAACAACCGAATATAGTATTAATTGTAAGCAATCAGAATTAATAGCCTTTGTATTTAATTCAGTCTGGACTAAAAAGACTATTCAATGTTATTTTACATTGGATTACTTTATTCAGTTCTGTAGTATTTCTGACATACCCAAAAAACTACGCCAAAATGTCTCTTAATTTGTGTCTTTATTCTATTGTAGCCTATTTATTTGTGCTACTTTTTTCAATTTAATTCAAAGATTGAAATCAAGCATCCATACATAAACTCTTAACAAAAAAATACATTAACATTTAGGTCAATGTAAAAAAATGTCTAAATGTTTATATATTTATTTATCTATCTTAAAGATAAAATAACATGATACTGTTTGATAAAGCTGTGCGACTGTTCTGACTTTTTTTTTGCAAATTGCATCAAAATCCTGTCTAGTCTTTGTATGCATTTAGTGTACCTAAAATAAAAAGTGTTTTATATATAGGTTTATGGCTCTTAATTTCCTACAAAAAATTATAAATTATATTTCCTATAATAAATTATAAATATAGGATTTGTATTACATCTTCCTTATAGTCGAATTGAGAATCAAATCAGGAATCGAGAATCGAAAATCGAATCGAAAATCGAAATCGAATCGAACTGAGAGCTTGCGAATCGAAATCGAATCGAAATTGAAATGTGAAACGATACCCAGCCCTAATCTAAACGCACATACATTGACTGCATCATATATGGTATAAACATGGATACCAACCAGTTTTGTTCTACACACAAAGCTTCAGTGTTTACTAAATGCATCTATTGATCATTTTTTAGATGTAAATAAAAAGCCTAAATGAAATCTGTTTATGTAAAGCGACAATGTCTCTTCAGAAGCCATGATATGGGTTTGTTTACCGGTGCCTTTATGAGCTTTTCGGATCTTATCAATTTTGATTAACTGGACTTTCAGTGGAGGAACAGAAACCTCTCAGGCTTCATTGAAATGTCGTCAACCAAAATCTTATGGGTTTGCAATGACATGAGGGAATACATGATGAAAGCATGAGCGTTATTTGAGTAACTATCCCTTTAAGCCTTAACAAAAACATTAGATTGGGAAATGTGTTACAAATCAATTTAACCCTTCTATTATCTTCATTTGTGTCTACACTCATTATCTTCGGGGTCTCCAGGGACCCCAGACAATAACATTTAATTTTGAAGCAGTATAATATATATATTTTTTTTTTACAAATGTAATTTTACTCTATTTATTAATGTTTTTACTCAACATTTGTGCAGTTTTTGGAGGATTTTTGAAATCGTTTAAATTTCTATAAATTAATAAATAAATATTTAATTAAATAGGCTTTTTACAAAAAAAACGGCATTGTATGTAAAATTCACTTTATGAAAGACCCAGATTTCTAATTATCATTCATGGAGATAACATGGATCATTTAAAATGGTTTAATGAAAGATTTTTGACATTTTTTTGGGAAAATGCACTTTTAAAATAAAAAAAAATATCACTTTAACCACTAGATGGCCATAGACCTCCACTATAAGCTATTTGCTATTTGACTAACCAAACTATATTTATTTCACAAGTTTTTCCAGTTGGATTCATATCTAAATATTATAAAATCACAATTATGACCAAAAAAAAAACTTTTTATCAAAGTTAAGTATTTTTTGTCCTGACAAAAGTTTTTTCAATAATGTTACATTATGATTAGAATCAAACCTGAACATGATGTTACAAAGAGAAATGTTGGAGTCTTTAGATTTGATCATTTATTTCAATTATCTGTTTTTAATATAATTCTATGATTTTAAATCAATGTTTCAGTTACGAACTGTAAAAGAAAAAAAAATTAACAGAAATGAACAGTTATATTACATGTTGAAAAAAAATCACATGCAATGAACTGAACAGCAATAACAAATGAGAAAATAAAGCAGTAAAACAAATATAATCGTTGTAATAAATAAAAGATTTCCTAAAAAAATGATTTTCAATTAATTTTTTTTTTTTGGAACAATTAGGAACAAAAACTGGTGGTGCACTGGAGGTGTTTACTGTTTACTGGAGGTGTTGGCATTTGAAATGTGTGTGTGTGTGAGTGTGTGTGTGTGTGTGTGTGCACTTTGGATGTTTTTTGCATTGTTGGAAGTGTGCCACTTTATTTCTGTCTATGTGATCTGCGTTGTTTCTTCGTTGTTGCTGATTTTAATGATGAATTTTGTATATTTACTATGCGGGGTCTCCAGGGACCCCGAAGATAAAGAGTGCTGGCATTTTTTTCATGCTAATATAAAGACAGACATCATTCCAAAATATTTTTTTTGGTAGATCATGACAGTGTAAAGAGCTGTAGAAAGTTTCATTCCATTTGGAAAAAGAGAACATTTTTTAAAAATTTGACCAAAAGTCATTTGCGGGTCAAAAAGACCCCAAAGATAATAAGAGGGTTAAAATGTTTTTGGTGAATTTATTGCAATGTCAAAGCGGTGCGTCTCATTCTTTGAACAAGTGGTTGATCATCTCTATTCTGCTCTATCAAATCATCTACTTTTACTTCTCACGTGTAGTCCACGTTCGTCCACTTCGTTTAGATACATGACTTGCATCCTGAGCCTCTATTTAGCCACATAGAGAAGCATTTCTTGTCCAAAAGCAATATATTCAGATGTAAGTGTGTAGTTTTCACAGTGACCTTTAGAAGACTGTATTCACTCGCAACCATGACGGTTTGAGAAATACTCACACAGAACGCAAATAACAAGTAGAAACTCTATTGGACTTATGTACGCACTATAATTATTGAATTTTTAAATGAACACTGTAGAGCCATTTGAAAACTAGTCTGCGGAAATATAGTCATGTAAGATGTAATAACCAATCAATGCTGTGAAGTGTTCCACATAACTAGTGTTGCAGATCAGGGCCAAAATGCTGGTTAAAAGCCCCGGGCAGGATTGCACTGATGGGAAAAGAAAATTAAAATCTATCCACAGCTAAAACTACATGTGTCGTTTTAGAATTAGTTTGATAGTGTAATGTAGATGTGCGTGAAACTCGAACAATTTGAATATCGCGCAAAAGGTCATTTATTTCAGTAACTTAAAAGTTGAAACTAATATATTACATAGACCCATGAGATATTTCAAGCCTTTATTTGTTATAATTTTGATGATTATGCCTTACAGCTTGAAAGTGAAAATTAGAATATTGTGAAAAGGTTGTAATAGCTGTAAGCCATAATCATCGAAATTACAACAAATAAAGGCTTGAAATATCTCACTTTGCATGTAATGAGTCTATTAAATATATTACTTCAAATAAATGAACTTTTGCGAGATATTTCAATTTTTCGAGTTTCCTCTGTAAGTATGGATAAAAAGGAGTAGTTCACTTTTTACAAAAACGTTTGCTGATAATTTCCTCACCCCCATGTCATCCAAGATGTCCATGTCTTTCTTTCTTTAGTCGAAAAGAAATGAAGGTTTTTGATGAAAACATGCATATTTCTCCATATAATGGACTTCAATGGGGTCCAAACGGTTCAAGGTCCAAAAGAGAGTTTCAGTGCAAACTGTTCAAAGGGCTTTAAACGATTCCAGTCGATGAATAAGGGTCTTATCGAGCGAAACGATCGCTCGTTTAATAAAAAATAACAACGTTTAAGTTTTATAAGCTCGAATGCTCGCCTTGCTCTGTTCTGTGATGCGCGTCCTGTTCGAACTTGTTCAAAATGAACAAATCTTTTTTTCATGTCATTTGGTTAATTCAACGAACAAAATGAACGAGTTGACTCTGGAAAAGATTCATTCACTTTGATGAACGAGGGAATCATCTAAAGCCCTTCGAACAGTTTGCACTGAAACTGTCTTTTGGACCTTGAACCGTTTGGTTCCCATTGAAGTCCATTATATGGAGAAAAGTCCTGGAATGTTTTCATCAAAAACCCTAATTTCTTTTCGACTGAAGAAAGAAAGACATGGACATCTTGGATGACATGGGGGTGAGTAAATTATCAGCAAATGTTTTTTTTTTAAAGTGAACTATTTCTTTAAGATGCTAGGTCTTCACCTCAAGTCACTTCAACTTAAAATTATACAAAATTAAGATTTTAATCAATTAATGTGCCATATCAAGTCACAGCAAATATGTCATTTGTTGAGATAATTTGAATATCTTATATACTATCTGTTATTGAGAAATTTATGAATCTTTTTTTTTATTATTGAATACTCAAGTGGCAGCCGGCAGTGGGGAATATAAGGGACTCTGAAAAATGATCTATGACAGCGAGCCGCACAACGCAGTCATTATTAATCAACTTCCTGCTGTTAAACGGAGGAACAATGTGAATAATCATACATCTCCGTCACAGAAGCCTACAAAGTGCTGCGGTTGGACTTCTCAAACAAAAAAAAAAAAACGAGACGTTCATAGAGAGAGCCAAATGAGAATATGTTGCTCAGCTAATCCTTTACAAAAGAACAAATTAAAACTAGAGCTGTGTCTGCATATTCTTTCAGACGTGAAATACTGGAATTAGCCTCAGAATTAGAGCTGTAATGTGTTTAATGTGCTCTGTCGGTAAAGTCCCTCACAGAAGCGCTTGTGTCATTGATATACAGCACTGAACGACATGTGCATGAGTTATCACGGTGAAACTTTACAATAAGATACATTAGTTGACATCAGTTAACATTTTTCAAAGAAATCTAAAAAAAAAAAGTGGTACAAACAAAAGCAGGTTTGTGAACACTGATGGTCTTACTGAGTCTCAGCTTTCTTTTACTATTGTTATTTAATATAAGGTACAATTCTTGCATAGTGTGCCTTTAAACGAGTGTCTGTTAGTTGTACTGTGCAAACTGAATTAGCCCATACTGGAACCAAGTAATTTATGGCCAATTCAGACAATGCCAACATGGATGAACCCATCAAGCCCACATCATGCTACATTTGCCCCCATCATGCCTGGGTTGACACACCTTTTTTAACCCCTTAACTGTCATCGTCCCCGTACCGGGACACCTAACTTTACTTCACTATATTTCTATTAAATCCTCATGTAATTACGACAAATTATATAGCGTTGGAAATGTCTAAGACTTCTAAATAGATATTCTACCCCTGTTTTGTGTTACAAATTATTTAGGAAGAGTAATTGATGAATTTATGACAAGAGCGCGCCTCAAAAAATCTGCATCATAACAGGAGTTTTGACCTTTGTCACAAAAAGTCGATGCACCCACTTTTAATCTCATAATAAAACATATAATCTAGTATTTTTCAATAAAAATAAAAAAAAATTATAGTATAATATTATCCTCTAAAAATGATAATATATTATATTGCGTTACCATAGAAACGGTAATTATTTTATCAGGCTCCTCCCCTTTTGGGCATCATTATATTTCATAATGTATGATCAAAACCTTTTCTAATCTTGACAAAACACATATTGTCAGAAAGGTCTGAGTCTCGAAGTTCCAAATTTTGTGACAGAATTGATATTTGGACAGAAATGTATTAATTTGTTAAGGCAGAATGTATACAACTAAATTAAATGGAATTCAATGGCACCCGGTGGCTATTTTTGGTACTACGACTAAACAAAATCTCATGGGAACTTCAATTTTTGTGATATCAACTTCAAATTCGGAACACAACTTGATAAGATTTATGGCTTTGATTTTATAGTCATTTTATAGTAAAAAATATTTGTAAAATATATATTTTATATAAAATAAAAAATATATACAACAGTATATTTGATTTACTGTCAATTTAAATTTCCATAACTTTTTCATACATTCATTTTTTGAAGTGTTTTCGCTTCAGCAATATTCTGCTGAGTGTTTCCTTTAAAACAAGACCAAACTTGGGTATATTCCAAAGCATTCTTAAATTACAACCATTTAAGTTTGAATAGTGCATTTTAACCCCCATTCTCAAAAAGGGGGGTGACAGTTAAGGGGTTAAGACTATAAAGAGAAACCAACCTTGGTGAGATATCACAGCCCTGCTGCATGAAGGCCCCAAGAGAGAACCACAGGCTGTTAAAAATCCCAAAGTCATTAGGCGGGTCTGGAGGGGTCTGGGGGTCTTTGGCTTCATCAGTCTCATCCAGGTGCCACTCGTAGGGGCTGAAGCGGCTCACGAGGAACAGCACCACACTGACGCCGATGTAGGCGAACACGATACACATCCAGATCTCGTACGCCAGAGGGTCCAGGAAGGAGAACACGCCCGGCTTGGACTTCTGGGGTTTCTTGATCATAATGGAGATGCCCAAACTCATGAAGGGCTTGGAAAAGTCGATGACTTCCTCTCGCACGAGCGTGATTGTTAACGGTGCGACGGCTATATCTGCTCTCTGGAAAACAGGGACATGAACAGAACGTGTTAGTGCAGAACACGCAGCGGTGCAATAAACAAGCAATGCAATAGTATTGTATATCTGCAGATGTTAGCAAGGTATTCGTTTCTCAGAAGGAAGGCTATACTGCACAGGGTCGTAACTCTTTCCCCGTCGCAGACCGATTTTATATGCTAGGTGGCGCTGTTACACAATTTCTGAAAGGGTAGAGAATTTCCAGATCAAAACAGAGGCAAAAAAGTAGCAGATACAAGCCCTAACCAAACAACAGTGGTGGACAAACAAATCATTTTCCCAGTTCAATTCGTTCATTTCGTTCGTTGAATGAACCAAATGACACGAAAAAAGATTCTGGGGGTGAGTAAATTATCAGCAAAAGTTTTGTTTTTGTTTTTTTGTTTTTTAAAGTGAACAACTCCTTTAAGATGTAAAAAATCCTAAAATACAGAAGGATTTCTTTGGGGTACAATCTACAAATCAGTCACTACGGACGAAGTAGCATTTGATAACGTCTAAATATGTGTCCAATTGCAAAAGTATTTTCAATTGCAAGTAATTATGTCTGAAAATACTCGTATAGGCTAGTAGGGAACACACATCCCTATATATTTATACAGAGGGCTGTACAGGCAACTAGTTGTATTTACACCATGTTATTACACAGGATTTTCTTTATTTCTCCCAGACGGCACCAATCTGCCTTCCATGAATTGGATTTTAAAGGGATACTCCACTTTTTTTTTTGGAAATAGGCTCATTTTACAACTCCCCCAGAGTTAAACTGTTGAGTTTTACCGTTTTTGAATCCATTCAGCCTATCTCCAATTCAAAAAAGGTAAAACTCAACTGTTTAACTCTGGGGGAGTTGTAAAATGAGCCTATTTCCAGTGGAGTGGAGTATCCCTTTAAGTGGAGTATCCCTTTAAATACCTTTGCTGTATTTTTTTTTCTTTACTTAAACACTGTATCAATTGAGAATAATACTAACATGATTTTTTCTTCTCATTTTTGTATTATTTTATATAGAAATAAATGGTGCATAATTGAATTTGAATTGTCTAGCACCATGATTTATACACAGAAATGTTTAATTTTTTAAAAATTTTTTATGATTTTATCAGTTTGTGAGGTAGAAGGATATTTTTTTCCATTTTTAATTAATTAATTAAAAACAAAAAAATCTAACGTAAAACAATTATCCATCATTTTGTGACAGGCGAATTTCACTGAGTGCAATCCACTTACATTTGTAAAATGCAGGATTAATTGATCTACATTTTGGAGGGAAACTAAAACTGGGGTTTTTAAACAAGATGAGACTAATTTCAAAATACATAACCGTTTAATATAATAATATAGCAGCATTGATCTTGTTGTCATTTAATAGAATATATATTTAACCTTTATGCTGAAGTGTGGAGCTTTTGCTTGAGTGGGTAGGGTACAACAAAAATAAGTTGTTTGTAGCTTTACTCAACAAATTGCTATTTAGCATTTAGCATGCTAAACTGATGTACATGATTAAATCATGCGTAAACATATAACAATCTGGTAGTTTGCTGTATTCTTGCACGTATCATGCCAAGGTTTCTGTTTTTATATAATCATCACATGATTTTGATATATTTTGATAAAATTTGTAGAGACAAATCCATAAAGAGATGTTATGGTGTGGTGAAGAGATGAGTCCCCCTGAAGAGATGATTCTCACCTTAGGACCCAAGCGATCCGATTGGTTCAAAGCTAGTTTTATGGGTAAACGCTTTAGTGCCTGGTTACGAATTTGAGAAAATCAGTTTATTATAAGAGACGTTTGAAGTACGTTATAAGGTGTCATTAATGTATTTTAACTTATATGTTTCATATACTAGTATATAACCGAAGCTGTAGATTGTAAATTTAAACATTTCTCGTTCCAACCCGGTCTCATCCCAATTCGTCATATAACTGACGTTTTGGGACGTCTTTTGACCATTCGTCAATATACGACTTTTTAGGGCCCCCTTAAACGTCGGTAGATGACGTTATGGGATCCTAACTCTACCCCATACCTAAACCTAACCCTAAACCCAACTCGTCACCTAACTGACGTTAAAGGTAAAGCGTCAGTTGTATGACGACCCGGGATCGTCATCTACCGACGTTTAAGGGGGCCCTAAAAAGTCGTATATTGACGAATGGTCAAAAGACGTCCCAAAACGTCAGTTATATGACGAATTGGGATGAGACTGTGTTACTCGTTCTTATTGTTTTTTAGTTAGCTTACATAGTAGCATAGCATATCCGCGGCAAACGTCAGAATGACTAGCCGAGCTAAGGCTGTTCCAAGCGGGCTAGTTAGATGTGCTGTTGATCCCTTCGGACAACTCCGAAAACGTCAGAACAATGTTTTAAAAAGGCAAAATCTTTATAAATAAACCACAGATTTGAGCTTTAAACAAATATATTCTCGACTTAAAAACTCTTAAAATTACATTTCATGACACAATAACAGTAATATTTTTAAATTCCACGGACTTTCTCCTCTGCTGTTGACGCAACCTACTATGAAAAGCGTTAAACAAATAAATTTAGTACTTGAAAAGCGCTAAACAAATAAACATATAACCTGATGGCAACAAACTGCTTTTATCAAGTTATCGTGAGAACATATTTAGATCAGGCATACTACTGGCACACTATGGGGTCCTAAGGTGGGACCCATCTCTTCAGCGGGACTCATCTCTTCACCACAACGGCACCACTTTCAAAAAAGTGATCAGCGCACTACTGTAAAAGCACCGTTTTTTTGTTTTCACAAACTGAGAGACAGGACAGATTCAATCAGATGTTGTCCACACTGTGTTAAACCAGGCACATATATATTAACATTTGGATGAATCAATCATATCTGCCACAGAACATTACATCTAGAGCTAGAAAGGCGGACATTTTGCGTTTTCTCAGGCCTTGGTGTTTGGAAGGAAACCAGGAAAAGGACTTTCGCTGCCTCACTGCCTGACCGTGTAGCGCAGAAGTGCCAGCCGAGCGTTCACTTGACTAGATAGCGAGAGTCTTGCTAATTTCAGTGACCCCTACACCGCTGTATCGGCCTCAGACGGAGCGTGATCAGATCAAGCGGGAGAGACTTTGTTGGAAAATCCTATTTCAACGCTTCCCTTCTCATGCTTCACATAATGTTGCTGTGGGAGCTGCAGATACGAGGCACAGCCGCTTCCCACTTCCCATAATCCTCAGAGGCACTCTAGCATGAGCATATAATAAAAAGGCAGTGAAAGATTCGATCTCACATGTGTCCTCAGCCAGGAGGACGTTAGTTATGCAATCAGGGAGTGTAAGGTCACGGAAACTCTGCAGGTGAACGCTGGTTATAAAAGCCTCGACAAAAATTAATATCCTTTTATCTTGTGGTTGTAGCGAATGGAACTCCGGTGTACTGTCTCAATAAATCATATAATCATTTGCATATAAATAGCTAATTAAGAGTCGACCAGAAGTGATTTATCAGCGAGGAAGAAAAAAATGCCTCAAAACTCTCAACGTCTAGATAAATAATCGCATGTGATCTTTCTAGCTTTCAAATTAGCTACGTATTGCACGAACTTGCACAGGTAAATCCAATTGATGTTAAAAGCAGACCTGTTGAAAAAATATGAAAACGAGATAAAGAGGTGTCAACTAATCCATTTATTTCATTTTAGAGGAATCCCAGAGGATTCATTTATTTTTTTGATCTGCTTATGGCAAGGAACGGAAAACAAACCCCCGAACGCTGTAGCCTTATAAAAGCACAGAGCTGTCTGAAAACTTTGAGTCAAGAGATGACAGGAGTGGATCATATGATTATAATTTGATTAGATGATTATAGTATCAATCAGTGTTGGGGAAGTTATTTTGAAAGTGAAGCTTCCCGAGCGGTTAAACTACAGTCTATACGCTTTTGAAAAAGTCATTCGCTACACTACAAGCTATTAAGAAAAAGCTTAGCATTGAGGACTATATATTGAAAGGCCGTTCTGCGAGATAACCTTTGAAAGACTTGCAAAATCAGATAAATATATTTGTCGAAAGGTCAAACGTGGCTGAGAACCGTCGGTCCAGACTATCTGAGCTGAAAGGCGGCCGCTATTATGCTCGACGGTTCCTCTGCGGTGACATTTTTTTTTTTCGTTTTTATCTCCACATGCAATTTTTTTTTTTCATTTTGATAATAATTTGAAGATAATTTCAAACGTTTGCACATCAAAACCAGGCAATCTCTCTGGCTGATGGTAAGGAAATTGAACAGATGAGGTAGGCTAACCCTCATGCATTTTGTATATGGTCTTCATTCTTGAATGTCGGCTTGGGGAATTGGAAGTGATTTCTCTGGGTTTTCCTCCATTTATAGCTGGGGAGCGCTTTGACAAATGCAAAAATGGCGGGCTGCCTGGACGCACTGTGAAAAGTGCCTTTGAGATCCAACAGCATACAGAGGAAAGCAAAGCAGTGCACGCTGGGAAGGAGCATGTTTAAGACACAATGTAGCCACCCGCACTGTCTGGCTGCGGTTGTAGTTGAATGACGCCCAGACATTTCCAGTCAGTTTCCCCACGCTCCTTCCCATGAACGGGAGACAAAAAGGCAATTCACTTCTTCCAACGCCTTACTTGACAGCAATTTCTCTATATCATTTATGCAAGGTTCATGAATACAGGCAGCGCAGTCTCATCCCAAGACGTCATATAACCGATGTCTTTTGACCATACGTCAACCAAGGGTACCCTTAAACGTCGGTTAGATGACGTTATCGGATCCTAACCCTACCCCAGACCTAAACCTAACCCGTCACCTAACCGACGTTAAAGGTAAAGTGTAAGTTGTATGACGGCCCGGGATCGTCATGTAACCGACGTTTAAGGGTACCCTAAAAAGGCGGATGTTGACGTATGGTCCAAAGACGTCCCAAGACGTCAGTTATATGACTTCTTGGGATGAGACTATGTTAATACAGGAGACGACTGCATAAGGATCCACTACTCACCCCATAGACTAGTTCACCCACCATCCCGTTCCAAGTCTTGGTCTCAGGGTCACGGGCGCCGTACTTTCCGTCCATGACTATGGACAGTCTGTACTTAATCCCAACATGTTTGGCAATCTCGGAAGCTAAATCGACACAGTAGCCCTCATACTTGTCATTGCCTTCCAGATGCATGTGGTTTTTCTTGTACATCACATATGGTGCTTCCTGTTAACCAAACACACACTCATTTATTACCGTCTTTGCTTATTGCTTTCATTGTCTGGCGTCACAGGCACCAGAGCCCACCAACAGCTTATCAGTCACAGGCATGCAGGCATGCTGGGATATTCATACCAACCCATTCTCTCACACACATAATCCACCAAACTGGAACACAAGAGAAACGACAGAAGCAGCAGACGGGGAATTTGCGGGACATTGATCCACATGTGGCCGTAGTCAGGAAGCTAATCGCCCGAGGTCCTCTTTACACCTGATATTAACCTCTGTCTCAGGTGATCCAATCACGAGTGGTCAACTGAGACGAATTGTTGTCTAGAGTCTGAGAGTTAAAGTCTACATTCTGCCTGGTCATGGTCTGGGCCTCGACTTGTGGCTGTCTGACTTCAACAATCATATATCACTTAAGTTGGCAGGGTATCTTTTAAAGTAGCTACAGAAAAGTTGCAAGAAATTCATGGCCTTGACTGACTATATACAGTGGCACAGTGTTAGAAATTCACCTTTTTTTCTGTTTTGGTTCATTGACAATTGGCAGCCTGGTTCTTAGATGGCTGGGCCTTGGTTTGGGTTGGTGCTTTGAGAGGTTTAGTTTTGATCTTGGTCTTGGGATCAAAACCTTTGAGATGGATGATATCAGGTGCAAACGAGGTCTGAGACCACGAAGAGCATTGGAGACAAATAAAAGTAGGTTATGGCGCTTTTTCACTACACAGTACCAGCTCGACTCGGCTCGGCTCGCCTTTGTTTGGTTTTCCAAAGTGTAAAAGTTGTACCTGTACCTGTTTTCGGGTACTTTTTTTGTACCACCTCCCAAGCTAAAGCCAAGTTCACACTACAGGATTTTAAGCCTGATTTATGCCCGATTTGCAAATCGTTGAGTCGCCGACAGGTCAGGGTGTTATTGCGTGCAAATCGCGGGGGGATTAGCGGACGATGAACGCTTGCCAGTCTGTTAGTATGAAAGAGCCAACAACGCAGCGAAAACGCTCGCAGACGCGTCGCCGAGCCCAGAAAAATATCTAGCCTGCTAGATATCCAGAGCCGTCGTGCGACTCAACCTCAGTGATGTCATGAGTACAGCCAATCATGGGTTGAGGACACCAGGTAAATCTTATTTTTTTTCTTTTTTGCATTTTTTTCCTCAGAGCAGATCGTCGCGCAAACAGTGTGCAGCACTAGTTTCTGTCTGACGTCCATATTCACGTGTTGTGTTCTCTTCTTCGCTGGGTATTGGCGCAATATTTATTTATTTATTTATTGCGTGTTTCTTTCGTGACAAAACGTGGTTTGTAGACAGAGTTTGCTGATAGAGTTGTTGTCAACTTGTTATTTATTTGATTATTTTCAGGATTTAGACCGTAACATAGTACTGAAACAGCTCTCATTGAGTCACAAATGATTTGCTCTTATCATCCGATCGTGGTAGTATCTCGATCCAGTGCGTTGTCAACTCGTGTAGTGAGTTACCTTCTGTTGTGGATCAATCACGTTGTGTTGTGTGGTGTGAACGGCTAAACAACTTGAACACTCCTGATTTCACTGAGAGCAAGTCATGAAGTGTGAACCACACAGTTCAGCCCGACGTTTTAAAATCATGTTGTGTGAACAAGGCTTAAGGCGATACTAAAATGTCACGTGAAAACAATGCCGACTGCTGATTGGTCAGAGAGAACTGTCACCATTCAATACCTCATCATTTCACGCGCCAGATGGAGTATCCAGAATAACCCCGCCATGTTTAAATAGTTTCACCAGAGATAGTTACTAAACTTACTACTACTATTATTATGGCAACTCGGAAGAATACGCCGTGGTCAAACGAGGAGGTGCAGACTTTCCTTTGTTTGGTTGCCGAGGAGAGGATCCAGCGAGAGCTTGATGGGGCAACGAGGAACGAAAGGCGTCGCTATGACGACCGGGTACTATTTGTGGCGGTACTGTCTGCAATGGAAACGGAGCGAAAACCGAGTAGAGTCGCGCCGAGGCGAGCCGAGTTGAGTCGAGCTGGTACTGTGTAGTGGAAAATCGCCATTTGATTCTGCTTCTCTCTTTCACGCGCACACACACACACGCACACACACACATGGCCGTGGTGCAATATCCCAAGGGTCTGAGATGCATTGGCATAAGTTGAGGGTGACAGGTGAGGTAGGTGAGGTAGGTGAGGTAGGCAAGAACGTATGAAGTGAGAAGGAATCCGATTCAGGAAGTAAATGGCAGTGACTGCAGAGGAATCGTAGTGTTGATTCAGTTCAAGCACGTTGCACCTATATGCGCCAGAAGCCTTCATCATTCCAACAGAAAGAACACTGAACATAGCCCTGCTAAAAAGACCAGCTCATGAATTTCAGGCTGGATTATGCCAGGTATTGCTGTTTCCTTCTAGCTGGTGGGCCAGCACAGGTCGACTAGCATGGGCATTCTGGTGATGCTGGCTGACGAACTGGTTTAGCTATTTACACCAGCACACCAGGATGTCATGCTGGGGCCCAGCATCCAAAAACACAATATAGATGGTCTTTTCAGTAGGGAAGCAAAAAAACAAAGCCGTCGTTAGAATCCAAACTCAAAAGCACTTTGTCGACATACAGAATTGAACAAAGCAAATTGTGCAAGCTGGTTTTATCCTCTCTTTCGCCCCCATTTCAAACACTGCGGCAGCGGCTTGCTTTTTTAAGCACATCATTATTACCAAACAATATGGCTTCTCGCAGAGAGAACGCATCCCATTAGAGTCAGAGACAATTAGGGTACCAGTGGGTTAGCGATGGTTTGTTTGTTCTGTGCTGAATGTATCCTCTCACCTCATCTTTTGTGCGATTGTTTTCCTCCTGAATCCCACAGACGGAAAACCGACAGCTGCTGGTTTAATTGCTCACATCCAAGTCATTTGAAAGATTGACCTTGGTTTTTGGTGAAACAAAACAATTACAAGCGATTGCTGTTTTACATGGGATGATGTTGCGAGCATTGATTTGAATTCCTCAGAGATGTGTGTTCGCCTTGCCAATTGGAGATGCTAACGCTAACGCGGTTAAACGGCGGGAGATGAAGTGACGCCGTCAGCACAGAGCAGTCCTCCGGTCAATGTAAAGTGAATCTGTGCAAAGGGTTCATTCGTGGCCTTGCTCAAATGCGCTTGTACTCTGCCAGAGGCAAACCATCGAACCCTTCTTTGGTGCGGTAAGCGTTAGCGTGCTGTTCTAGCTCATGTGTCATTGACCATTTACTTGATGAGTGGAAACAAGTCTTACCTACATATGCACTGAATGTCTACTTTGATGATGTCAATGTAAAACCATCATACCTAATGCCGTTATTGTGATGTCACTGCTACGACAGGCCACTGATATATGGAAAATCAAAATGCTTTGACACCCACACGAATACAGTTGAAACACTCATGCGCCGCTTTTGCCTCGCGTTCGACTGTTTCAACGTGTAATGAGTGGATGGAAAGCAACACAAAAGAAATGTACTTCTACCCGCCCAGGACAGAATGTATCAATCTAGGAGTCAACACCATGACCCTGATGGGCAGAATATGCGACACGTTTAAAACGTCATGGAGCGTGTACCATAATAGTAGTGACCACAATTGTTCGGTTTTCCACTGAGGAGGAATCGTTGGTGAACTGCTGATCCATTATATTAACAAAGCGCTCAAACTCGTTCCAGTATCCGATCTGCAAAGGGAAAACGTTCATGTTATTATCAAACAACAGATAGTTTTACTGCACCAATGCCAACTACAGTAGCAACCCCCCCGGCCCTTCTGCTTGGCTAAGGAGCTGTTGTGGATGCGTGCTCTCATAAGATTGTACTCATTAAAAAAGTATTAGGTCCCTGTGCTGCTGTGGTTATTGCCTGGAGTTAAACAAAAAAGGCAAATTCTTGGCTGACATTTGTAAAATGGGGGAAAAAAATGCGTATGGTGGAATTTCCAGGGATGCAGAAGCTGGAAGTTACTCTTGGATGTAATTCTCTTCAGTTAAAACTCAACCGGGGTTTGCTTAGTGCATTCTGTTATCAAAAGCTGCAGTGCGTTTTCTCTTTGTTATATGCTTGAGTTGTTTAGTGGTTGATTGTCAGAACCGTTAGCATAGCGCTAGCCACTGGGACATCACTGAGGTGACACTGCACAGGGGTCCAGCACAGTGTTGTACATCACTTCTGACAGTCACTGTCAATGTACATCTCCTTACCGACCGTGACCCCATCTAACCTTAGGCTAAACTACTCTTTTTCACTGAGAATGTTCCTGTGTTTTATAAAGGGCTGTTGCTATTAGCTCACAGGAAAGGATGTTGATTCAAGGTCATTGGTTTGATCAACTATTTTGTTTGGGAATTGTGGCCTTAAAGGAATAGTTCACCCAAAAACGTTAATTATCCCATAATTTACTCCCCCCTCAAGCCATCCTCCTAGGTGTATATGACTTTCTTCTTTCAGCCAAAACTCAATCGGTATTATATAAAATAATATTTTGGCTCTTCTCAGCTTTGTAATGGCTTTGAATTGTACCTGAGTTTTTGAAGCTCCAGAAAGAGCCTCCATCCAGTATACATTTATTTATATTCATATTCATTCTTTATTGTCCTCAATAGAGGAAATTTGTTTCCACAGTCTGTACCAGGATTGGTCTGTACCAGGATTCCACAGTCTGTATTTAATGGATTATATAGGCTGAAGCCTCGAAAGCGAGCCAAGACCTCTCGCTTTACAATCATTACAACGCTGTCGCTTTGTCAGTACATCGTGATCTCACAAAGTTCCGTTATCAATGAAGCTGCCAACAATTCACCATAAACCTCTTACTTTGTGTCAAGTGTCGTCAAAAGTACCGACTTCGGTACCAATTCGGTACTAAAATGTTAAAAATGTGATGATACCAGCATTCCCCCAAAGTATTTTAAACGCATATGATTGGCCATTGTGTTAACGTGCTCAAAATATATGTCTGTGATTGGCTACTGTGTTAATGCGCTCAAAATATATGTCTGTGATTGGCCACTATGTTAACACGCTCAAAATATATGTCTGATTCGTCACCGTGTTAACGTGCTCAAAATATATGTCTGTGATTGGCCACTGTGTTAACATGCTCAAAATATATGTCTGTGATTGGCTACTGCGTTAATGCGCTCAAAATTCATGTCTGTGATTGGCCAATGTGTTAACGCGCTCAAAATACATGTCTGTGATTGGCCACTGTGTTAACGTGCTCAAAATATATGTCTGTGATTGGCCACTATGTTAACACGCTCAAAATATATGTCTGATTCGTCACCGTGTTAACGTGCTTAAAATACATGTCTGTGATTGGCCACTGTGTTAACACGCTCAAAATATATGTCTGATTGGCCACTGTGTTAACGTGCTCAAAATATATGTCTGTGATTGGCCACCGTGTTAACGTGCTCAAAATATATGTCTGTGATTGGCTACTGCGTTAATGCGCTCAAAATTCATGTCTGTGATTGGCCACTGTGTTAATGCGCTCAAAATATATGTCTGTGATTGGCCACTGTGTTAACGAGCTCAAAATACATGTCTGTGATTGGCCACTATGTTAACACGCTCAAAATATATGTCTGATTCGTCACCGTGTTAACGTGCTCAAAATATATATCTGATTGGCCACTGTGTTAACGTGCTCAAAATACATGTCTGTGATTGGCCACTATGTTAACACGTTCAAAATATATGTCTGATTCGTCACCGTGTTAACGTGCTCAAAATATATGTCTGTGATTGGCCACTGTGTTAACGTGCTCAAAATATATGTCTGTGATTGGCTACTGTGTTAATGCGCTCAAAATACATGTCTGTGATTGGCCACTGTGTTAATGCGCTCAAAATATATATTTGATTGGCCACCGTGTTAACGTGCTCAAAATATATGTCTGTGATTGGCTACTGTGTTAATGATCTCAAAATACATGTCTGTGATTGGCCACTGTGTTAATGCTCTCAAAATATATGTCTGTGATTGGCCACTGTGTTAACGAGCTCAAAATACATGTCTGTGATTGGCCACTGTGTTAACGAACTCAAAATATATGGCTACTATGATCAATGCTTCAAAAACATGTTCACCGGGTGCTTACATAGATACACACGGGAGCGTTTGAAAGCAGGCGCCTATCGGTGGATATATTAGGGAACCGCTGATAGACGCATGCTTTCAAAAGCTCCTATGAGTTTCTGTGTTTTTTAAAGTGTTGGTCATTGTAGCCGACTTGGAAAATCAAGTTTTGAGCGGTGAGTGGATTGACTAACTTAAACACCTCTGATTGGTCATTGCGTTCAAGAGATCAACAACTATGTGTGTGAGTGGCTACATTCCTCACCGCTGCAAAGACACATTGTAAATAGATACGTTTGACATTCTTCAGAGGACTAACACAAATATGCACTGGATTATTTCATGCACATTATTAAATTATCAAATGAGGGTGCTCTTGATTGTGTTTGAGGAAAAGAACCGGGCCAGGATGGATGGATGCGCTTTTTGGAGCTTCAAAAACTCGGGCGATATTCAATGCCCATATATATTATTTAACATATCTCTGATTGTGTTCGGCTGAAAGAAGAAAGTCATATACGCCTAGGATGGCTTGAGGGTGAGTAAATTCTGGACAATTATCATTTTTGGGTGATCTATCTCTTTAAATTTCCCATGCATTGGTGTGATGAACTGTTGTATTTCTTGTTGAAACTGGAAGTTAGGACATATTGGAGGGCTTGTCCAAGCAACTTCTTTTACAACCAGTTAAGGCAAGACACCACAGGCAAGAAGTAGCACTTTTATGAACCAAATTTATATTCTGGAGTTCTTGAGTCATATAACATTTTATTCCTAAAACACAGAGAAAATATTTTTAATTTATGGAGTTATAAAAAGAGATATCCAAAATTGAGATTGCTTTACCCAATGTTCAGGTTTTTGTTCTGGAAAGAGCATTTTTTATGAGTCCATTTGCATATCAAAACCTATAATTTCTGAAAACTTTTTATACAGGGTGTAAATGTCTTAATGTACTGTGGTGTACAGTATAAAGTATGGTGAAAATCAATTTACATGTGCATCAAATTGTGTCTAGCCTTAATGGTTTTGAAAATAAAATCAAACATGTGTGACAAGATCAACATGCTATTCCTAGTTAGTAGCAGTGGATTGCCAGTCATTAATATTTTTGGTCTATTTTCTCTGACTTTATTTCTATATATCTGTCAAAAGTTTATTTGCTCAGACTTTAGGAGTAAACTAGCATATATAACCTCAAACCTAAGAACGAGAAGCCATTTTGGTAACGAATCTGTTTCCCTTCCTGGATAAGACAGCTGGTGTTCCCTGAAGTGTGCAGCCATTTCCCCTTTAAAACTTTAACGCTATTTATCATAAAACATCAATTCGAGTGAATAGAAGTCTTGAAATGGATTTGAGTTCTTCCACAGATCTCAGTGAGCTTACACAGGGAATGGACAGATTCACTGCTGACTTACCTTTCTTGGTCCCCCTGTTTTCATTTCATAAACATCAATAGTATAGTTTGATCTGCGACCAAAGCTGTCAAACTGGATATTGCCGGTCATCCCTGGCACCTGGACCTGCCAACAACAACAACAACAATAGGGTCATTCCTACAGTTAGGAGGATTTAATGTCCCCAAGAAACAATACTGCAAATTTTACATAAAATGTTAGTCAACTTTCACGCCACATGGTTTTTTGGTACCGCTTCCTTTTATAGTACAGTACTTACAGGGTACTTACAGTGTACTTACCTAGAAAGTACTGGCTAATATAAGGTAGGTACATGGAACAGGGTTAGGTTTAGGGGTAGGTTCAGGGTTAGTACTAGTTATTACCCAGTAATTGTAGTTACTAAAATAAGTACATAGTATTTACATTGGTAACTGGACTGTAAAAGGAAGCGTTACCGTTTTTTTATGTATAGATGTACAAAACACAACAAATTCCTCACACTCTTAGAAGAAAAGGTTCTATTTAGAACCTTAAAAGGTTCTAAAGCGCTACGTATTTGGAACCCCTAAAATGCAATGCAAGTGAATGATCACAAAATTCAAGATATAGTGGTTTAAAAAAATGTAATTAATCAATATCACACGAAGAGTGCCGTTTCAGTATTTTATTCTCCAAAAATCTACATGATTAAAATGTGATATTAAGTTACTACGACAGTTTAATAAACAATAATTTAATAACAACTACAAAATGTTGCAGAATAATGTAATATATGAACGAATAATAGCCTTTAAAGAACCTTTGTGCCAAAAAGTGTTCTCTCTTGTCATTATTGAACCCTTTTAGCATGAAATGTCCTTTGGAGTTGAGTAAGGAACCCTATGCTACATATATAGAAAACTTTTTTCTAAGAGTGAATGATACTGTAAGAATACAAATATTCATTGAAGCACTCGACAAATTACCCTCCCCAATCATGTTTTCTCAGCTTCATGTTAAAATAAAGGTTATATATTACTAAACAAGCAATTTTGAGTGTTAGTGTATATACACACATTTACATATTCTCTTTGACATACATAATTTTGTTATACCTGTTTTTTTTTTTAAATGTGTAAAACCATTAAATTAGTTTATTTCCTTCAATCTCCAGTCCACCTTGTTACATTGGTGCTATTTGCCCTAAATCACATGGTTACACTTTATTTCGACAGTCACTTTAGATGTTCGACTGATTATAAGTAACTTTTCAACTACATGACAAGTAACTCTCAGTAGAGTATTAGTAGACTATAGTAGACTGTCAATAGACAGTTAGGTTATGGTTTGGTGTTGGGCTTTGGGTTAGGAGAATAAGTTTACTTGTAGAAGGCAAGTTACTTATAGACCATTTCAAAAGATGTAAACAACACTGGCCCAGAAGCACTTCCTGTTTCCGTTTTTTAACACTACATAAAAGCTAGGATAAAACACAACCAACAGAACATTTAAAACTGAATCAAAAAGTTAAACAAACATCTTTAAGAAGTTTTATTTACATGTGAAATAAAGAAAACAGTTACAAACTGAAACAGGAAGTGCTTCTGGACCAGTGTTGTTTACATCTTTTGAAATGGTCTATAGTCAGTTGAATGTCTGTTGGGGGACCAACAAAATAAAGTGTTAGCAGATATTAAGCTGACAGTCTACTAATTCTCTAATGACAGTTAGTTGACATGTAGTTGAAAAGTTACTTATAGTTAGTAGAATGTCTAAAGTGGACTATCGAAATAAAGTGTTACCAATCACATTTGCAGAAGTGACATAATGTCCTTGGAGGGAAAACAACTCCAAATGTTCATGCCCTTCACTCGTGGACTCGAACGTGTGCCATTGCTTACGTTGCACGAGTGCCCACAGCTGGCAGAACTCGTGAATGAGGTTTAAATGAGACATACAAATCCCTTGATCACGAATTTGCATATACACTCACCTAAAGGATTATTAGGAACACCTGTTCTATTTCTCATTAATCTAATTATCTAATCAACCAATCACATGGCAGTTGCTTCAATGCATTTAGGGGTGTGGTCCTGGTCAAGACAATCTCCTGAACTCCAAACTGAATGTCAGAATGGGAAATAAAGGTGATTTAAGCAATTTTGAACATGGCATGGTTGTTGGTGTCTGAGTATTTCACAATCTGCTCAGTTACTGAGATTTTCACACACAACCATTTCTAGGGTTTACAAAGAATGGTGTGAAAAGGGAAAAACATCCAGTATGTGGCAGTCCTGTGGGCGAAAATGCCTTGTTGATGCGAGAGGTCAGAGGAGAATGGGCCGACTGATTCAAGCTGATAGAAGAGCAACTTTGACTGAAATAACCACTCGTTACAACCGAGGTATGCAGCAAAGCATTTGTGAAGCCACAACACACACAACCTTGAGGCGGATGGGCTACAACAGCAGAAGACCCCACCGGGTACCACTCATCTCCACTACTAATAGGAAAAAGAGGCGACAATTTGCAAGAGCTCACCAAAATTGGACAGTTGAAGACTGGAAAAATGTTGCCTGATCTGATAAGTCTCGATTTCTGTTGAGACATTCAGATGGTAGAGTCCGAATTTGGCGTAAACAGAACGAGAACATGGATCCATCACGCCTTGTTACCACTTTGCAGGCTGGTGGTGGTGGTGTAATGGTGTGGGGGATGTTTTCTTGGCACACTTTAGACCCCTTAGTGCCAATTGGGCATGGTTTAAATGCCACGGCCTACCTGAGCATTGTTTCTGACCATGTCCATCCCATTATGGACGCCATGTCCCCATCCTCTGATGGCTACTTCGAGCAGGGTAATGCACCATGTCACAAAGCTGGAACCATTTCAATTTGGTTTCTTGAACATGACAATGAGTTGACTGTACTAAAATGGCCGCCACAGTCACCAGATCTCAACCCAATAGAGCATCTTTGAGATGTGGTGGAACGGGAGCTTCGTGCCCTGGATGTGCATCCCACAAATCTGGGTTTGATTGGTCAAAAAATGGGTCAACATTTAAAGAATGCTTTCGGCGCCTCGTTTAATCAATGCCACGTAGAATTAAGGCAGTTCTGAAGGCGAAAGGGGGTCAAACGCAGTAGTATGGTGTTCCTAATAATCCTTTAGGTGAGTGTATATATCTATTAAAATTTTCGCTAAACGACTGAATCATACAGAGACATGACTGAATTAAACACTGAGAGATTACTTTTGTAAAAGTCGAACGACTCTTGCACGAGCAAAGGAAAGTGTACCATTTTGAGAGCTCGCTCGATGTCGATTCCTTGGCTCCAGGGGACGGCAGGGTTAGCCAGGCAGTCTCCAGCACTGCCTCGGCGGGACACGTCGACCCGCTGGCGGCGTAGGTACCGGAACGCCTCCGCGATCACCAGGATGGCGTCGTAAGACAGCGCTGAAGTGTACTGTACACAATAACCCGTAAGCACCTCACATTAACAGCTATTTGTTGGAGCGCTTTTAAACAAGCAAACACATTATCGGTAAGTAAGCACTTTGAAGAGGGTTAAAATAGGCTGCCCTCTTCCAGGTCCACATGCGTATGTTGATGTACATAATGAAGGATAATTGCGATGCATTACTGCATGTAATCACAGTTGGCAGAGGGATGTAGCCTGCACATTGTTTCTTGCTATGTAAAGAGTGTTAACCAGGTTTCTAATTACAGAGATATGTAAAATGTTTAGTTATGTGAGACTCGACAGGGTTTTGCTGCTATTGTTGTGCAACCTGTAATTACATCCCGTTTCTATCAAGAAAAGAGAACAAGCTGGCATCTGCTCATTTGCTGTGAGCTACTCTTTTGCATTGCTTTTGTATCTCTTCAAAGCGACTACAGCGAGAAATTTAGCCACTAAAATAAATGCAATATAACAAAGGTAACATCAAAGGAGACATACATTGCGCATTTACATTCTCAATTCAAAATGCCTTCATTAAAATACTGTCTTCACACAAGCAAAGCGTGTGTGACTGCTTTGTTGAATTCAACAAAAACCTGTAAAGAAAAAACGGTAAAGCCTTTATCCATAATGCATCCTAAAGATATTCATAATTCATGTTATAATGCATTATATATCGTCATAAACAACTTTTACTCAAGTTAAAATGCATTATAATATGTGCAGATTCATTGTTACCTCTAAAATGGGTTGTTTGTCATGTGTTTTAATGCATTACAAACAAAAGTGGTTACAATTATTCATGAGATCATACAATGCGTTATACAGTGCATTACAACACGTAAGAGAAAAATAGTTGTGTAATGCATTATATATAAAGGCTTTAAGTAAAAGTGTTATAAAATGACCCATTGAGGTGAAATGTACGGAGCCCCTCTAGTCCCACTTTGGTAAAAAAAAAAAAAATTATAACTATCTTGTGGCCTCAAGATACTAACTTGTGGCCACAAGATAGTAACTCGTAGCCACAAGATAGTAACTCGTGGCCACAAGATAATAACTCGTGGCCTCAAGATAGTAACTCGTGGTTACTATCTTGAGGCCACGAGTTACTATCTTGAGGCCACGAGTTACTATCTTGAGGCCACGAGTTACTATCTTGAGGCCACGAGTTACTATCTTGAGGCCATGAGTTACTATCTTGTGGCCACGAGTTAGTATCTTGAGGCCACGAGTTAGTATCTTGAGGCCACGAGTTACTATCTTGAGGCCACGAGTTACTATCTTGTGGCCACGAGTTACTATCTTGTGGCCACGAGTTAGTATCTTGAGGCCACGAGTTACTATCTTGAGGCCACGAGTTACTATCTTGAGGCCACGAGTTACTATCTTGAGGCCACGAGTTACTATCTTGAGGCCACGAGTTACTATCTTGAGGCCACGAGTTACTATCTTGTGGCTACGAGTTACTATCTTGAGGCCACGAGTTACTATCTTGAGGCCACGAGTTACTATCTTGAGGCCACGA
Organism: Cyprinella venusta; assembly: GCA_038021265.1. NCBI lineage: Eukaryota > Metazoa > Chordata > Actinopteri > Cypriniformes > Leuciscidae > Cyprinella > Cyprinella venusta. The sequence goes on along the minus strand of CM075873.1, from coordinate 32,352,848 downwards.
GTTACTATCTTGAGGCCACGAGTTACTATCTTGAGGCCACGAGTTACTATCTTGAGGCCACGAGTTACTATCTTGAGGCCACGAGTTACTATCTTGTGGCTACGAGTTACTATCTTGAGGCCACGAGTTACTATCTTGAGGCCACAAGATAGTTATAATTTTTTTTTTACCAAAGTGGGACTAGAGGGGCTCCGTAGAAATGTACTTATTTTTCATAAAAAATAATGTCAAAATGCCAAATTTCGTTGTGGTCCCCTAAAAAAGCTTAATTTTATTTATGGAAAATCTAATCTTTGGATTTTTGGGTGACTTTTCTTTCTAACATTCAGGTGTGTTTACACACTTCTTTTCCTCGCTCGCTGGTTCGATGAAAGCACAGTCGTTTCTTACCCAGCCATCCATAATAAAACCTTAATTAAATGGCATTTGAAATCTATTCATCTCATGATCATTGTTTAATTAGATGTAAATTGAGCTCCAGGTTTAATAGAACCTCGGGCAAAATGTCAATATATCGACTGTGGCAAAGATGGAAAAAAAATAAGGAAAACAGGCAAAGAAAGTCAAAGATCAGAAGAAGAAAAAAAGTACGTTCAGACCTTCAGAGGTGTGTTTCTAGCTTCAGGAAACTCTCTTTCATCCAAACGGTCCCATCTCTGGAGAAACTGCTGTACCACCGAGTTTTCCGGATTGATGATCTGGAAGCCGCTAATGTTTGCTCCGCCGAGAAACACCTTGTCCAGGCTGATGTTGGTGAAGCCCTGTGGAAAGAGATGAAGGGAGGAAAAAAAGGAGAGTTAGGATATATATAACAAACGTCATGTTTTTGTAGAAATTGAAGGTCTTATGTGTATAGAGTGAATGTATGTGGTCAAGTAGCAACTTGATGTTTCTGGTTCAAAACTCAAAAGGGGAAAAGCATTATATGGTTTCTTGAGTATTAACAGGTATTATATATATATACCTGTATATATATATATATATCACTGCATACTATTATGAGAAAACCATAACACAAGAAGTAGTGTCCACATGTGAGTCAATGTAAGATCATTTATGACACAAAAACCACATGATATTCGTAAGTCATTACTTGAAATGCAGAATAATGTTTTAAAATAATTACTGAGAAGTGTAAATGCACTTGCATCTGAGGTATGTTGAAAAATATGGTAACACTTTATTTTACACTGTCCTTGTTTCATGTTACATTTACTTACCATAGTAATTAGAGTAAATTATGCATAATTACTAGGGCTGTGAAACGATTAATCGCGATTAATCACATTCAAAATAAAAGTTTGTGTTTACATAATATACTGTATGTGGGTGCACTGTGTATAATTATTTTATATATTGTTTATATTTAAGAAATATTTTCATGTGTATACTGTATATAGATTTATATATAATTTATATTATATATAAATTAGGGCTGTCAAATGATTAATCGCGATTAATCGCATCCAAAATAAAAGTTTGTGTTTACATAATATTTGTGGGTGCACTGTGTATAATTATTTTGTATATTTATTTAAATACACACACATGCATGTATATTTAAGAAAAAATATTATTTATATATAAAATATTTATATTTATTTATAATATAAATGATACATAAATCTATATATAGTATATGCATAAAAATATGTCTCAAATATATACAAGATTGTGTGTGTATTTATATATAAAATAATTATACTCAGTCCACCCACATATATTATGCAAACACAAACTTTTATTTTGGATGCGATTAATCGCGATTAATCGCTTGACAGCCCTAATATAAACATAAATATTTTATATATAAATCATATTTCTTTCCTAAATATACATGCATGTTTGTGTATTTATATATATAAAATAATTATACACAGTGCACCCACATATATTATGTGAACACAAACTTTTATTTTGGATGCGATTAATCGCGATTAATCGTTTCACAGCCCTAATGATTACATACAACTAACCCTGAACCAAACCCTATAGTATATACATGTAGATGCTTAACATTACTCCAAACTTAAATATACATTTACACTGTAACGACACCTTAAAATAAAGAGTAACCAAACACTTTTTACTTTATAAAAACTAGGGCTGGGAAACGATTAATCGCGATTAATCGCATCCAAAATAAAAGTTTGTGTTTACATAATATGTGTGTGTGGTGTGTATAATTATTTTGTATATATAAATACACACACACACATGCATGTAAACATTTAAGAAATATTTGCATGTATATACAAAATTAATATTAAACATAAATATAAATATTTGATATATTAATAACACATTTTTCTTAAATATATACATGCATATGTGTGTATTTATATATACAAAATAATTATACACACCACACACACATATATTATGTAAACACAAACTTTTATTTTGGATGCGATTAATCGTTTCCCAGCCCTAATTAAAACCGAATTATTATTACACCAATTTTTTTTTTTGCATCAAACATTTTGTAGACAATCAAAAAAACAAAACATGCAGTAGATATTTAATAAAGCTTATTTTCATTTTCTTGAACATTCTTATTTGCCAATGAACTTCCTTTATTTCTTTAGTTAGTGTATGAAGGTGCTGAAACTCACCAGATTGGCAATCACGTAATGGTAACCCCGACTGTTCTTCCCGAGTGTCACGACCTACGGGAAAGAGAATCAATAACAGTTTACAATCCATGTAAGAAGAGCGCAGGGGCCGTATATCTCCCCCCAGGTGAGCTTCTCTCTCCATTTACTCTGTCTTAAGTGACAAAGACACTCCACACTGATGGATGTTTCCACATGAAGCGCCTGACAGTCTTTGATGTGCTTCCTTACTGTACGCTGGCCGACGGGAATAACACATGGACAGATCTCGACATTACTGTGACCTCCTGTGCATCTCTAGTCCTAAAACCTTCAGGATTCCTCGGGATTCATTTTGAAATACGGTAAAAACGTTGTTTTTGAGGAAATTTTATTGAATTAATGCAAATTGTAAAGACAAGAAAGGTTATCACCCTTTTCCCATGCGTGGAAAATGTAGTACAAGATAAGTACCCTTGCTTGCACACACTGGGCAACTCTGACAGCAGCAACACTGCACACTCAGATCATGCTATGCATATCACAGAGTTCCTGAGCAGAAGATCATGAAGGAAAAGTGCATGGAAAGAGCAGAGCTACAAGTAAGCAATAACACTTTTCTAGACAGAACCACTTGTTCAGCCAAAAGTGAAACTCCTGTCACCATTTATTAACTCTCATGTCTTCTGAAATGAGATGCTGAGCAGAACAACAGTAGACAGTGACTAGGCGCTGTCAAGCCCAAAAAAGAATGAAAAGAACCATAAAAGTAGTTTCCATGACTCATACATTATACGTTTCCTGCTTTTTTTTTGGAAAACAGAACAAAATTTTAGTTGTTAGAAAATATTCTAGTGGGTCCTGCTTCCACTAAGATTTGATCGATGTTTTGGTCGATCGGATCTAGTCGAAGGAGACACATTCCCCTTTACTTAATCCATCTCTTTTGTCCACTTTCATCCCCCCTCTGTCCTGATTTCCTCAAGGGGCTCGTCTATGGGCGGGTAAATGTATGCGTTTTCTCAGATCTTTCAATCTCATGGACGAAATAAGCTGACCAACGTGTCCAGAAATGATGGGAATACACACGGAGAGCAGCAGCTTTAGTTTCTGCTCTGACGGCCGCGAGACCAGCCGAACGCTGTGAGTGTGTGTTAGAAATCAGGAAAGGTGAGAGAACATTGTGCTTGGTATGTTTCTCGTCTTCAAACAACAATGAAGAAACAACGCAGATCACTAGACAGAAATAAAGTGGCACACGTCCAACAATGCCAAAAAAATCCACAATGCACACAGGAATACATTTGTAAGGCTATACTATGCACTGAAACAAACACCTGCATGGCACTGTGAACAAGACTGTCTGAGATGACCACCAATTATTGCTCTTAGTTGTTCAATTTTTTTTTAACAAAATTTTATTTTTTATTGCTTTATTTGTTGTTGCTGTTCAGTTCATTGCATTTTAATGTTCATGGTCTCATCTTGGTCTGTCTTGGTCTGCCTTGGTCTCGGTCTTGGTCTTGGTCTTGGTCTGTCTTAGTCTCGGTCTTGGTCTGTCTTTGTCTTGGTCTGCCTTAGTCTTGGTCTTGGTCTGCCTTAGTCTTGGTCTTGGTCTGCCTTAGTCTCGGTCTGTCTTGGTCTGCCTTGGTCTCGGTCTTGGTCTGTCTTGGTCTGTCTTGATCTTGGTCTATCTTAGTCTCGGTCTTGGTCTGCCTTAGTCTCGACTTGGTCTTGGTCTCGGTCTTGGTCTGTCTTAGTCTTGGTCTTGGTCTCGACTTGGTCTTGGTGTCGGTCTTGGTCTGTCTTAGTCTCAGTCTTGGTCTCGACTTGGTCTTGGTCTGTCTTGGTCTTGGTCTGCTTTGGTCTCAGTCTTGGTCTCGATCTTGGTCTCGGTCTTGGTATCGGTCTTGATCTGTCTCAGTCTCAGTCTTGGTCTTGGTCTGTCTAAGTCTTAGTCTTTGTCTCGAATTGGTCTTGGTCTTGGTTTTAGTCTTGGTCTGTCTTGGTCTCGGTCTTGATCTTTGTCTGCCTTGGTCTTGGTCTGTCTTGGTCTCGGTCATGACTTGGTCTGTCTTGGTCTTGGTCTGTCTTGGTCCAGGTCTTGGTCTCGACTTGGTCTTGGTCTGTCTTAGTCTCGGTCTTGGTCTGTCTTAGTCTCGGCCTTGGTCTGTCTTAGTCTCGGCCTTGGTCTTGGTCTGTCTTGGCCTCGGTCTGTCTTAGTCTTGGTCTTGGTCTTGGTTCTCGGTCTTGATCTTTGTCTGTCTTGGTCTCGGTCTCGATACCCTCTAGTCTTGGTAGTGTCTTAGTCTCGGTTTAGGCGGTCTTGACTACAAGTCTACCCATTTACACCGGTATTTAGTGTCGTCCACTTGTGATCCAATCGACCAAAACTCATCTCAATAAAGGTGTAAACAGGGTAAGTCCAAACCTATGTGCAATTTGATTGGTCACAAGACACATGAGACCCAATGTCATTTGGCTACTGTCAAACCCGGCATGATGCATGTTCAAGTTTTAATCTAACACAAAGCTCTTACATGGCTTCAGGTTACAGTGAATACAGCACAGTCATCCTCATGGTCCCTTTTTTGTCCTAAATGCTTTCTATAGTGGATATTCTACAGTATATGTGTCTGTTTGTGTTCTGCATTAGAGAAACCCTCCTATGGATTTGGAACAACACATTTGTGTGTGTTGATAATGAAAGAATTCTCATTGTTGGGTCAGAGTGAACCTTAAAACCTGAAAGACTGTGATATAATGACGCAGCCGTAGCTTTTGCCGTAATGCCCTTGACTCTTGGCTCCACTGAAGGTTTCTGGAGCCAGTAAGGTCATCAGTCCTGTCCCACAAACAAATACAGCCACGGGCTCCTCACACCTGAGCGAGAGCTGGCGGAAGAACAGAGATCTCCACGAACTTCACCGCCTGTGAGCCACAGGACAACTCTACAACCTTGATGAGGAAACAGCCAGAGCCTAATGACACGAATCCATTCTCAGGGTCCAGGCCAAGACCTGATGCAGAGCACTACAGCGAACAGAGTGTACATGTCGACTGAACCAGACCTTTAACTTCAAATAACCAGGGATATTCCTCTAACAGGGATGTTTCTTTATTTTACCTTTCCTTTAGTGTGTAATAGAATATTTCGTGACCAGCAAAGTTACAAATTTCACACCAAAGGGAGTGAATCTCTCTCTCCAACAGAAAACAACTGCCTGAAACAGCTTGCCATTATTTCCGTGACTTTGCGACACATTTGCATAATACCCATCTACTGGCTGCTTTGACCTTCCCTCAAAGAACAGTTGGGTACGGTGGCATAAAAATATTTGAAAAACGCTGTTTGGAAGTTAGTTCTGCTATGAAACAGACATCAACTCTTGGAACGGAGGCCAGCTAGAGAGAGTCGTGCTGACGGCTGCTAGAGAAATGTGGTTTTTAGTGTCATTGTTAGCACCAGTGTTGTAGTCGAGACCACCTAACTCAAGTCCGAGTCGAGACCGAGACCAGAGAGAGTCGAGTCCGAGTCAAGACCGAGTCCATAGAGAGTTGAGTCCGAGTCGAGTCCGAGACCAGTGAGGGTTTATTACCTAATTTACATTTATTTACATTAATTTACATTACATTACATTAATTTACTTAGAGTTTAAAAAATATGATCAGTTTAGGGTAAAAAGGCCACATAGTAGGTGGTGTTAAAAGTTATTTTATTACAATTTGTCATGCGCGGTTGCGCACTAGAAAATCACCAATCACTGGGCGTGTCAATCAATTTAAAAAATATATTTTATTAACATACATAAATAATCATGAAAAATATTTTGAATTGAACTCGAGTGGACTCGGGAATAAGTCCGAGTCCTAAAAAAAAATGTTCGAGTACGAGTCAATTCCGAGTCCAAATGCACACGAGTCCATGACAAGACCAAGACCATTAAAATATGGTCTCGAGACCGAGTCCGAGTCTTGAGTACTACAACACTGGTTAGCGCACTCGACTCGCTTGCAGGGGGGATCGGGGTTCGGAACTTGGAGCAGGGGGGCGGAAGAATCGAAGGAAAGCTTAATTGTACTTTGGAAAATTTTTGATCACTTCATCAGCTGCAGTGTGCAGAATGAAAAATGATGTTCAAAAACTTGTAAAAGAACATAATACTGTACATGAAATTATATACAGCTTTAATATTTCACAGTAGCAGATTACTGAAATCCCAGCGTGTAACATAGACGGCTGAAGGTGGGCTGACTTCTGAGAGGCATTATGGGGCTGGATTACAGTTAATGTGAAGTAAATACCCAACGATTCCTCGCTCACTTTGTAATATTCCTCCCCCGACTGACACATCGATCCCACCTCTAGCACTGTCACCTTTGTCTTGGCCGGCCAGAAAGAGATTTGGTGTCCTTGAGGGAAGTTTTCACGCTCCCGCCGTGATGGGCAAAGACAGACCGGAGTGACCAGCGCTCGCCCACAGGCAGAACCTATTACTCACACGGGTCTGACAGAGAGAGAGAGAGAGAGAGAGAGAGAGAGGCCAGTGCATGGGCAGGAATGAAAGCAATCGCAAAGCATTCAGACCAGAGGTTCAATAAAAGCAGACTTCAGACTGCTGGGTCATTACAGCTCAGGCGCGACCTTTAGCTAAAACACGCAGAGCCGAGTTTAGGACTCATGCGCCATAAACAGTTTGACTGTTTTAGGAAAATGATGGTAAATGGCATAGCGGGGATTATATAATTGCTCTTCCCCGCAGTGAGCGCTTAGGGTTTCATTTCTTGGGGGTTGATGAAGAAACGGATATTGGATAGTACTATGGAAGAAAACACAAATGAATGAGAAAAAAAAATAATAACTAGATTTGCATTTCCTAGAGGAAATATCAGCGCTCGCAAATGAGCAGCGAGAAGATTTTAGGTAAAATAATAAAAAAATAGCAGTAGATGGAGAAATGGAGAGAAAGAAATATGATTTTAATATGCAAAACATGCCAAACGAAAGGCTAAATACGTGCAAGAAAGAAAAAAAGCATTCACGATAACTCAATATGCGTATAAAAGTAAAAAGGGACACAGTCTGTATGTTATGCAGTTTGTTAAATTAATTACATAACGTTATGGAGAATAATAAGTATAAGGTTGTTCAATGCAGTGTTCATAAGCACTGAAACGAAACGGTAGGAAGCGGGTGTAAATGCGAGTCTTGTCTCATCTTACCCACAGCATGGGGTAACAAAAAAGCTGCAGCATCATCAATTCCTCCTCCAACTCTTACCTCATGGCATGACCAATCAATAAGCGTTCTTCAAAACTCATTGAGGGTTGAGACTGGGGGAGGACAAATGGCCCCAAACGCGTTCCAAAAGCTCTCTCGAACACTCGGTTATCTTCATTTTTCCTCCCTCAGGCTAGCTTTTATGTGGGCAGGCCAGAAGCCGGAGTGATCCCGGGGGGATACATCCTAATTAACTGGCAGGAGCATCTGTACCTCGCCTGTCCTCTCGACTGCTTGGATTTAAACCTCTGTAAGCTGAGCAGGTCTGGCTCTTTCCCAAAACTCACACCAAATACACTAACCCATCTGAATCCAGGTATCGTTGCTCTGAAACACCTGAACACTTTATAATATTGGTTTCCACTCAAATGACTATTGTTGCGTCGGGCTGATACTGATTTTCTTGCACGCATTTAAGTGTAACACCTTCGAGAACTGGAACACTTTGGAATAATGGTCCATAATAAATAGGTAACAGGAAGATGCAGGAATTAAATGAGCTTCAGCTAATGCTATTAGCTAATATGGAAACAAGGTTAACTAAACAGTAGATCACATTTACGACTGAGATAGTTCCTTATTAGGTAATCAATAATTACTGAATGAGATTGGCCTCATTAAGAACTAATAACTATGACAAATCATAAAGCATTACCAGTTATTTACTAATCACAAGATTATTGTTTGATATGCGAGAAATTGTCAAACGGTAAACATGGTCGTAAAATCCATTATTAATCACTCAAGTGTTCAAGTTGTATTTATGCATGGATGGATGGATGGATGGATGGATGGATGGATGGATGGATGGATGGATGGATGGATGGATGGATGGATGGATGGATGGATGGATGGATGGATGGATGGATGGATGGATGGATGAGTGCATGGATGGATGAATTGGTGGGTGCATGGATGGACGATAGGATGGATGAAAGGATGGACGGATGGATGGATGGATGGATGGATGGATGGATGGATGGATGGATGGATGGATGGATGGATGGATGGACGGACGGACAGACGGACGGATGGAGGATAGATGGATGATGGATGGATGGATGGATGGATGGATGGATGGATGGATGGATGGATGGATGGATGGATGGATGGATGGATGGATGGATGAGTGCATGGATGGATGAATTGGTGGGTGCATGGATGGACGATAGGATGGATGAAAGGATGGATGGATGGATGGATGGATGGACAGACGGACGGATGGAGGATAGATGGATGATGGATGGATGGATGGATAATGGATGGATGGATGGATGGATGGATGGATGGATGGATGGATGGATGGATGGATGGATGGATGGGTGGATGCATGGATGGATGGATGAGTGCATGGATGGATGAATTGGTGGGTGCATGGATGGACGATAGGATGGATGAAAGGATGGATGGATGGATGGATGGATGGACGGACGGACAGACGGACGGATGGAGGATAGATGGATGATGGATGGATGGATAATGGATGGATGGATGGATGGATGGATGGATGGATGATGGATGGATGGATGGATGAATGGGTGCATGAATGGGTTACTCTTTAAAGAGCAACATGCAGGTTGGACACCCCTAAATAGCATAGTGTATGTTGACGATTAAACAACTTGATTTTCTGAACTGGAGTAATATATATTTAGCCATTAATGATATTTTTAGAAAAATTGAGATAAAATAACTCTTACGAAGCACTAACCGGAAGTGACGATCGCCGAGGGAGTCTGTTCAAGTTCAGGCTCAGGTTACAATGGATGTGAACGACGAAACCGCGTTCTCCGATGTTGACGAATATGTCAATGATAGCCCTCAGGCATATAATTATGAGCCTTCTAGGCGAGATAAAAGTCAGGGGGAGGAATAATGGGCAGAGGAGAGAAGTAACGTTAGAGTTGTGGTGTCGAGAAAACCAGTGGCGAATAGGGAAAGTGACTTGGTGAGTTCATGTAAGTTAGCACCGTGGCTAACGCTGGTTCATCTACTGTATGGCTATACCTTGGTGTTTTGTAATAAATCTGCTTTAGCAAACATTCGACTTTGTTCTTGATTAAACATCCATTTAGATTGTCTTAATTTAAGCCAGCAACGTTTTGTCTTCTCATATTCTACGCTGACAGTGATGCAGTCCATCCACGCTGGTTAGCACTATCTACATTGACTAATGACTAGGGTTGGGTATCGAGAATCGAGTATCGATTGGAACCGGGACTAACTTTTTGTTTTTCCCGGAATCGTTCAAAAGTTAAAATTTCGATTCCTAGTATTGATATTCACAGTCCGCCGAGCGGAAGAAGAAACCGCTGAACAACACCAACTAAGAAGCGTCTACCGGAAGTGTTGGCATAACCGCGCGAGTCGAACATGAGTAGCTTACGTCGGTGGTCCAAAGTGTGGCTTCACTTTTCTATAAATAACGAAATCTCGGCAAAATGCAAAATTTGTGACAAAAGGAGTATTTCCTTCAGAAAGAATTGTTTCCTTCAGAAAGACCGTTGGTTAGACTTTTTTGACCCCGCCTCTTAAAAGGATCAGAATCGAGAATCGTTAGGAACCGGAATCGAAACAACGAATCGGAATCGGAATCAGAATCGTTCAAATTCAAACGATACCCAACCCTACTAATCATCATGCCATAACAACAAATAAATAATGCTTTTCAAATGCAGTTAGTGATACCATTTAAAGCGAGTGAAATGTGCGCCACAAACGACCGAGTGTGTGGTAACAGACACGGCAGTGAAGTCTGCTCTCTTCACCTGCACAAAACGCACCCAAGACCGAAAAGCCTCGTTTTTCCTTGAAGGAAAATGATGGACACAATGTCCTGACAGGCTGGAATTCGTGCAACCAGCACAAACACAATAATTTACCATTATGGCTTCTCTAAAACTCTCTGTCTCTCACTAGCCCCTTTTCCACCAACGCATTTTGAGAGCCGGTTCGGAGCCGGTGCCTGCGCGCGAACCAGTTCCTTGTGTTTCGACAGCCAAAGAACCGGTTCGCGGCCGCGAGAACCGGTTCCAAAGCGGCACCAACTCTTTGCTGGACTAGAACCGTTCTTTTAGCACGTCATGTTTACGTCGGGGGCTGGGGCGGCTTCAGATGTGTTCTAAACATATTTTCTGACCATCGCAAAGCCATGAGAAACTGCAGAAACACGCAAGCGTTTTTATTTATTTATTTTTTTAAACATAAGCAAAGAAGAAAACAGTCGCGATTGAGCAAATAAATGGAAAGAAAAAAAGACACAAGACAGGGGTACATAACTTATCAGAAAAGAATTCATATCAAACGAAAAGATTAAAAGACTTACATATTTCAATTGTTTTTAAAGTTTTCTTGGTACACGAGTTAGAGATAATCCCAAAGCAATGTAGCCTACTTGCAAGCGACGTAAACAGTGACGTAACGACGTCGTTCCCTGGGCGCTCTAGTCAGTGGAAAAGCAAACAGGTTCTGAACGGGTTCGCAAGTTGAACCACCTCCGAACCAACTTTGAACCAGCACCAGTTCCGAACCAGTTCTTTTTTTGGTGGAAAAGGGGTAACTATGGCTCTAACTACATCAACACCCAACAATGAGAAAGCGGACCGAGAGCTCTATTGTTTGCCTCGGCCTACGTCATATGACGCGTTGCTAGCGGGAAAGGCGTATTCCAGAGCCTAGCGCGTTTTCATCAAAACCTCTACTGCTGTGTCCGAAATCTCCACTCAAACCCCTACTCCCTACCCCCTATATATGGGGGAGAGAGCAGAGCACTATATAGTGAGCTCACCAGCATAATAGAACAACACTTTCGGAGACTACACGATCGTCTCTCGGCGCCGTTGATTACATCATCTGTCACCTGGTGCCGAGCCAGCTCTAGGCTAAATATATAATTTAAAATAAATACTTTACATTATATTGAGCTTATTTCTCCAAAATTTCAAAACTAAAAGTGATTTCTGGCCGTTTTTGCTATAATGCGCTACTCCACACATGATTATAACTTATTTTTACGATCAGCGCAATGCATGATGGTATGTAGGGCTTAGGTTAGTGACCATCGGTTGTACACTACTTTTCAAAATGCATTCTGGGATACATTGAGTGGACTATATAGGGTATAATAATCATCACTATACATTCGGACAGCACTAAAAAAAAGGCGAGCTCACTATATAGTCCACTATATGGTGAGTAATGGGTGATTTCGGACAGCATACATCAATGAGATTTTTTTTAAAAGACCTCTCCAGACAATTTAAAGTATTATTTCATAAATAATATCAACCTCGAATTGTAGCTGCAGTGTAAATGCATTCATGGCATCTCAGAGCTGCACCAGACAGTCTGTGTAAATACATCTACAAATATCTTGGAAGTATATGACGAGAAATTGTGTTTTGTGAGTTTTGATTGCAGAGTTTGATATCTCGGTGAATTAGAGCACATTTTGAGGCCTTGTTGAGCTCTCTTCTGAAACTCTGGAGGAAAAAGATTATTTCGTATATGAGATTAGTTCTTTTCTTTTGTTGGAGAGCCTCCATTCCTCTCCATCTAGAAGCATTACTGAGTAGGAAAACAATAGAGGTCTTAGAGGTGTTTTTTCTTGCACCGGCGGAGGCACCACAGGGTCATTCCTCTCTTAATGCCTATTATGCATAGCTGTCTTTGATTCAATCTTGTCTAAATTCAATGTATATGATGTTCTATGTTATAGATTGGGATCCTTGAGGTTGAAGCCTGAGTTAAAATCATGTTTGATTCATAATTCAGAAACTCCAATGTGAGCACATTTGACTATCAAAAGCAGAAACACAAATGTGTGGATTACTGTTAGTGTATTTTAATTAAGATTTTGGCTTACTGTGTTTGACTATTGCCTGTTCCTGAATCCTGTTTCTCTCCGTCTCACTCTGTTTGCCTCCTGCAGTACAACTCTAACCCCCTAATCCCATTAGATTGTTAAAGTGACACGTTAAACGCTCTCCAGAGCCTGTGAGCTTTTAAGAGATTTTAAGGCCTCAGTCTTTAGGATTTACCTCAGCTGACTTCAGCTTTGTTTTACGTTTGAGTCGTACTTTTTAAGCCTGCTTCTGTTGCGGGTCTAATGGGGTGGTTTACTCAAAAACGACTTCTGTCATGAGATGAGGGCGAGAGAATGATGAGAACATTTTTGGATGAACTATACCACTCTAAAAAAAAGTTGGGTTATTTCAAACCAAATTTGGGTCAAATATGGACAAACCCAAATGATGGTTTAAAAATGTGAAAAAAGTGAAAGTTAACCCATTAATTATATATTTTTGGAAATTAGATGTTTATTGAGCCTTGAATCAAAATCAAAAAAAAAAAAAAAAAAATTGCCAAGTCATTTTGTTTATGATATATTTTTTGTATCACATTTGATACATCAGGCTTTTAGGGAATGTTTTGCTTACAGTGTATATTTATGCAGTGTATATTTTAGATACAAAAAAAATCTATTATGCCTTTAACAGTTTGAAAACATAGAACATTTTAGGCTGTTTTTCTCTCTCTTTTTTTTTAAATAGATCTTTTTTCCAGTCCTTTTATTTCACTTTGTGGTTGCAAGGGTCTTATCAAGCGAAACGATCGCTCATTTAATAAATAAATAAATAACAAAGTTTAAGTTTTATAAGCTCAAATGCTCGCCTTGCTCTGTTCTGTGATGCGTGTTCGTGACTCTCCTGTTCAAACTCGTTCATCAAAATGAATGAATCTTTTTCGAGTCTTTCGTTCGTTTCGTTCATTGAATGAACCAAATGACTCGGAAAAATATTCGTTCATTTCTTGGATGACATGGGGTTTTTTTTCAAAAGTGAACTACTCCTTTAATCTCCCAGTGTTCTCTGTCCTGTGCCAGTTTGTCGTCCATTATTGCCCTGTTGTGTCCTGACCTGCCCCGTCCCGTCCAGTCCTGCCATACTGGTCTGTTTTTCCATACATGCTGTTTATTTTCCTCTTTTTTTTGAACGAATAAAGGCCCACATTGCTCTGCGTCTTCGAGTCCTCACCCCTTTTTCACCTCAACTCTGACATGTTCCCTCTTAATCGATTAACAGAAGTGTTTGCTTTCCTTTGTGACTATAACAAAATCAACCAACAAACTTGTCAACAGCTATTGCACTGGGACAACATTTTGAGATTTTTAAAAAGTTGTTGAACACTTTATCAGCTGTCAGACGATTAATCGCCAATTAATTGCATACAAAATAAAAGTTTGTGTTTACATACTATATGTGGGTGCACTAAATTAATTATATATATATATATATATATATATATATATATATATACACATGTATATTTAACCCTCTGGGGTTCTGACCCATGACCCGAAGCGTTTAAATAAAAAAATGTTAAAAATCGTAGCTTCATCGGAATGGCCCGAAACTTGGTGACTTTATTGGTATTTGGTATATGAACACCCAAAAAAATTGGGGACAGGATTTGAAACGTCTAAGTGGTCTTAAAAAAAATAGTCACACTCAGGACCTTCGGGTCAAAAATGACCCGCATAGGAAATGAATGGGAAATTGGCAAAAATGTGAAAATACTGAGGTTTTTTTTGTGCGTACAATCTATAAATCAGCCATGATCTTGAAAAAAGCACACAACAGTGAAAGGGTGAATCTATAAAACATCAAGAGTGCAAAACAGACACATCCACATCCACACACACACACACACACACACACACACCTTTATACACGAACACACAAAAAATTCAGATTATACATGTGTTTTGCATTTTTAAAAAGCTCAGTTTGTCCACGAAATGGCATCCATCTAATTTCAAAAATTGCTTTTATGAGGCCTAGGCTTGACTCTAAAATGAAATACAGCTTAAAAAAAAAAAAAAAAAAAAATTAAATATTTTTTTCTATTATATTCAATGGGGAGAAATTTGGTCATAATTATTGCATTAATACTAATTATATATTTTTTTTATTTTTGAAATTTTCTCAAAAAAAAAAATATTATAAAAAACAAGTTAAAAAAAAAATTGAATCCTGCCCTTCGGGTTAATTTTGACCCGAAGGCCCCGAGTGTGACTGTTAAACGAAGAACCCCAGGGGGTTAAGAAAATTATTATTTATATATAAAATATTTATATATAATATAAATTATATATAAATCTATATACATGAAAATATTTCTTAAATATATGCAAGCATGAGTGTGTATTTATATATAAAATAATTATACATAGTGCACACACATATAATGTTAACAAACTTTTATTTTGGATGCGATTAATCGCGATTAATCGTTTGACAGCCCTAATTTGCAACTATATATCACACGAAATACGTTCTGAGGAAACTATTTTGCAAATCGCAATTACGTTACATGCCAACATATAAGCAGTGCTATTACGTTCGTCCTTAACCTTTTACTATTGCAGTGCTATTACGTTTGTCCTGAACATAATACATCCAAAGCAGGTTTCTTTACAATTTATGCATAATCGTGGCATTAAATTTTTGACTTTGAAACACATTTAACCTTAAAAATACCTTGTTTAACCATTTTGTAGTATTTAGTGTATTTACACAAAAAGTATTTTCTCCAATAAAACGCAACATACTGATACATTCACAAAAGACATACATTTTATTAACTTGATGTAAACCAAATTCAAGAATCCATACGTTGGTTGCAAGAAACAGATCCAAATTCAGTATTTTATCCAGTGATCTCATCTTCATTTCTCAGCAGCGACCGCAAATCCGCGTTGGGGATGAATTCAAATTCAAAAAATGCGCCTTCAAGAAGCGTTACGACATGTTTTACGGCAGTCATATCAAACGCTCATTGGCTCTCGCCTGCTTCGTCACAGATTGCGACATGCCGTGTTTCAGTCGGTGTAGTACATTTGAAATGGAGAGGAGCGCGCGCCTTCAGAGAGCGAACCGAAATCAGATTAACATTTTCATGGATTAATATTAATAACTTTAATTCTGCTCTGTATCTCATACACAACTACTATAATACTGCCAGAGGACTGCGATGTGAACGACTTTTGGTAATGTTAACGTTAGCGGTTTTGACATTTTCCCAATAAATAAATTATTGTGAAAGTTACTTGTCTGTCTGTTATGTTTTTTTTTTTTCTGTATAATTGTGTTATCCTACGTAGTTTTAAGGAATGGTTATGTTTAGGGGTAGGATTGGGGTTAGTGGCTCAAAATATATTGTAATGCTAAAACTCATCTATGTCCATTATGTTTTATCCTTTTTATATTCTGTATAAAATGAATATGTTTAGGTTTTGTGAGTAGGATTAAGGGATCTTGTTACATTTATCTTTAAAAGTGAAAGTATACAGATATCGTTATGATATGACATAGACGTAAATAGTTAACGTTTTATAGCTGTAAAAACGTAATAATGTTACGTTTAAATGTTACAAATACGTCCATATTATACGTTTTTAGCATCTATCAAAATGTAAAATATGTACGTTTTACATATTTGAAAATTACGTATTAGTATCTACGTATTAACAATGAGACATATTACGTTAAGGACCAACGTAATAGCACTGCTTATATGTTGGCATGTAACGTAATTGCGATTTGCAAAATAGTTTCCTCAGAACGTATTTCGTGTGATACAGGGTTGCTAATTTGCATTATATCAAACACATTATGTAAATAAAACTATTGGTTTACATATTCAGATTTACTTGATGGATTACTTATTTCCTGCTTGGCCTTTTCCTGTAAAAATCCTTTTAGCCAGGCTTATCGCCACAAAATTCAAGGACTGAATGCATTCAAAGGTGCATCTGAGAAGAGACCTATTCTCTATGCTCCGTGGTGGCAGATCTAGCAAGCCTTTACTCAGTGAAGCATTGGCTCTCAATGCATTTCAATATTTGTCCTCCCACGCTCCCGTCACATCCTGGCTCTCTGGTAAGTGCTGCATATTGTCTCTTACACTTAGTCCCAGATGTCATTTATTCATCCCACCACAACCCCCAGATAAAGATGGACAGATTGATGACTTTACGCAAACGTCAGCACAGAAAGCGCAGGTAGAGCCGGTGCCCCGCCGAAGACCCCGTCGAACAATGTGTGCGCATTCATATGCAGTCGTAACAGAGACGCGCAAATCCTCCTGGGAATTGCGTCAAATCCTTTTCCAAAGCAGATATTGGCTCTCTATTTACCATATTCACACATACAGTAGATTGACACATGAGATGTAGCACTGCCTCACGACAGGCCGTCACGCTCTCACGTGGTAAAATGACACATCCTGAGTGTAAACCCTAGATCACAAGCTAGTTTTCCTCTTGAAAAGGCACAAGCCCCTCCGTGCTCCCACTGCAAGGGCACTGCTTATAAATTATTGCCACGGGTTGACATACTCAGTATAGCAGAGCAGTAAAAGCTGTCAGCATTGCTCTTCGCGAAGCTTAACTCAGCTGTTGAAACCCTCTGGAGGCCGGCTCCCGTTCCCAGTCTGTGCCGAGCCGCTCGACATCACGAAATTCAGATGGATTACGGCGAGCTGAAGTCTACAGCGCGGTTCTCCTGTCTGGGATCAGCTCTCGCTGCCGGTCTCTGAACAACCGCGGTCCAGAAACGTATCTCGGATATCAGTGTCAGCAGGGCCGGGGAGATTAGTTCAATTAGATCCAGTTTAGCCGATACATGCTGAGGTCGGAAAAGGGATTCAAAACATGTGCGCTCCAGAGGGCAGTAACACATGATTCCCACCGTAATTTCCCCAATTCCTCTCCTGCTTACACGTTTTTACCCTTAAAGGAGTAGTTCACTTTTGAAAAATCTTTTGCTGATAATTTACTCTCCCCCATGTTGTCCAAGATGTCCATGTCTTTCTTTCTTCAGTCGAAAAGAAATTCAGGTTTTTGATGAAAACATTCCAGCGTTTTTCTCCATATAATGGACTTCAACGGGAACCAAACGGTTCAAGGTCCAAATGAGAGTTTCAGTGCAAACTGTTCAAAGGGCTTTAAACGATTCCGGACGATGAATAAGGGTCTTATCAAGCGAAACGATCGCTCATTTAATAAATAAATAACAAAGTTTAAGTTTTATAAGCTCAAATGCTCGCCTTGCTCTGTTCTGTGACGCACGTTTGCGACTCTCCTGTTCGAACTTGTTCATCAAAATGAACGAATCTTTTTCTGCGTCATTTGGTTTATTCAACGAATGAAACGAACGCGTTGACTCGGGAAAAGATTCGTTCATTTTGATAAACGAGTTCGAGCAGGAGAGTCACGAACGTGCATCACAGAACAGAGCAAGGCGACCATTTGAGATTATTAAACTTAAGCCGTTTCTCAATACCAAGTACGCAGACTTCGGACTTGCGTCCTTGGTAGTTCAGACTTGCCAAGTTCGACTCTGGAGAACGAACTCCCGAGGACGAAAAAAACTCTTTTTTTGCCATGGAACAAACTATAAGATAGACTTTGGTCTCATTGATACACAAGACGAATCATTATATGTCAAGGTTTATCCACTAGACTGCCTGCGGCAAACGTCAGAAGCACTAGCCGAGGATAAGCTGTTCCAGTCGGGGTTGATCTCGCTGAGTGTCCGCTGAAGGCTTGGATGTCAGAACTCCGAAAACGTCAGATGCATTTTTCAGATAGGCGCAATCTTTATAAATAAACTACAGATTTGAGATTTAAACAACCACATTCTCGCCTGAAACACTCTTAAAATTACATTTCATGACTCAATAACAGTAGTATTTTGATATTTCGCCGATTTTCTCCTCTCCCATTGATGCTTGCTGGTTGACGCGAGATGCATTCTGGGTTACCTGGCTATCTCAAGCCCACACAAGTCACCTCTCGATGCATCATTGGTAAACGGGGCGGATCAAGAACACATCCGGGGATTTGAAGTGGACCTGGATAGATGCGAACTTTGAATTGGAACAGTACTTGGGCAGCGACTGATGACGTTTCGCAAGTCCACAAGAACACAAGTACAGACAAGTACGCATATTGAGAAACGGCTTTAAACTTTGTTTTTGTTTTTAATGAGGGATCTTTCGCTTGATAAGACCCTTATTCATCATCTGGATTCGTTTAAAGCCCTTTGAACAGTTTGTAATTTGCACTGAAAGTGTCGTTTGGACCTTGAACCGTTTGGTACCCATTGAAGTCCATTATATGGAGAAAAATCCTGGAATGTTTTCATCAAAAACCTTAATTTCTTTTCAACTGAAGACAGAAAGACATGGACATCTTGGATGACATGGGAGTGAGTAAATTATCAGCAAAAGTTTTTTTTTTTTTAAAGTGAACTACTCCTTTAAAAACAAGTCCACTAATTTCAAAGACGTGGTAAAGCACAGTATTTAAATGGCTCTTTGTCTAGATTAGGTTTTGGAGGACAAATCTTGAATAAATGCATATCAGACGTGCAACCATGAACAGCAACAGCAACATTTTCGTCAATTACACAAAATGCATTTGAATTATAATTAATATAAACAGCCATGAATCACTTGAAAGTTGCAAAATTTGGATTTGCCATCATACAGATATCGTGTGTTGCTTTGTTTGCATCTTTAATAATACGAAAGCAACTGAAAAAAATATCCCGTTAGGTTTTTGTCGAGGAAACTGCACTGATTTGGCTTGCTGAGCGCAACAATAGGGTTTCCAATCATTTTCTCAATGGAAAAATTATCAACTGTATTCTTTCTGTTGATGCCACAGTGGGACTCGTTCAAGAAACACAAGCCAAATTAAGTCTGTTTTTTTTTAATTAATTCAATTCGACAATTTACTTGAAGGGGTGTGCATCAGACTGACATGACACCATCATCATGACGTGACATATGGTTTAATAAATGTTTATGACAACTGTTATTAAGTGTCATTCGCTCAGTTGTGAAATGTTTAATGGAAATATGACATTGTTTGAGATGTCTTTGTTATGACAACTTGACATAAACCAATACTTTATAAATTGTCATAAATATGTCATAAACATGACATAGCAGATTAATTATCAAACTTAAGAAACCAGTTATTTTTATGTGTGAACATTACATTAAACTGTCATGTGGTTGGTTTAGACATTGGGCCATTATGAGGCCATTATAACTGTGTCATGAATATTTTTGTGGTACACATTAAATATGTCATTAAAATGTTATAATGGACTCATGACAGCCAATGTCAAAACCAACCACATGACAGTTTAATGTAATGCTAACCCATATAGCTAAGTGGTTTCTTAAGTTTGATTTTATCTATAAAACAAAAGTCTTGGACCCTTGTTTTCTTCAACTCATACACTGCCTAAAAAAAGACTCTCGACTCTTGCGTCGTGTTTAAAAAATGTATGTACAAATGATTCTTTCACAATCTGAGCCTGATGAATCTGGACATTGTCATCCTGGAATATGAACATGTGTCTTCATACATGGCTCTTTAAGAAAAGAAAAGCTACACACTCCATCAACTGGGGTTAGAAGAACTGTTGCCAAAAATATAACATGCTAGAAACATAATAATCACTGCAATAACCATCCAGTCATAGACTCTTAAGCATTTGCCAATTTAAATCCAAACATTGAGTTTTTGTTTTTGGCCGGACAAATGTTTGTTGTAATGATGTGATTTATCTCAAAGCCAACTGGTTTGGTTTGAGATTCAGAGCTCTATTGAAAGATTCTCAGAAATCCCAATGGAGAAAATGAATGAAACAAAAAAAATACGTTCAGAACCCAGGCCGCTGAAAAAGTGGGTAGTTACTGTTGCACTCTATTGATTTATAGTAGCCATTTTGGTCTTTTTCAGAAACAAAATAGAGCAATGAAAACATAAATTGTGCAATTTGCCAGAGTAAAGAAAACTGAATTATGCTGCCTATGGTAAATGAAAGCTAAATATATATTATGGATTAAATTTAGTGGCAGAACAGATTCATAAAAGCAAGCGAAACAAAAAAAAATTCAATGATGAGGTATTGTGCTACTGGAGCTAATACATTTCAATTAGCGCTAACGAGGACATTCCAATTCAGGGGCTGATTACCCTTCACAGACACGCATCAAAGAGCCACGCAGATCTATTCGAGAACCGAGAGAGCGGGACCATATATCCGCTTAGACATTCAGTCTGCAGATCTGTCAGGTCATCCATGTGGAAAACACACAGGTAGAGTGATGGTAAAGGGATACTTCACCTCTGAAAAGATGGATGTGTATTTAAAATGAGTCATTTATGTAGAAGAAATGTGAAATTCGTTTCTAATTTGGAGCTTTCTAGACTGAGAAAAGCCAGAAAATGTATTTTTGGCTTATGTGGATGAAAGACAACAACTCCCAGAATGCACTTGCTTCGCTGCCCTAGGAGGCCACGCCTACCGGTAACAGAGCGCAGTAGTTAAACAACAAGTCTAGGCTACTAGTGAGTCTCCGTGATGAGTCTGCCCGAAAATGTGTTTTGAGATCGCCCAAAATGTCCGGGATTGCGCTTTTGCGTTTTACAGTCGCCATTCATCATGTTTACTGTGGCGAATGGGACGAGTGAGGGCCGCGGGAGAACGGCACGAGTCATGTTTACTGTGGCGAGCGGGACGAGTGAGGGCCGCGGGAGAACGGCACGAGTCATGTTTACTGTGGCGAGCGGGACGAGTGAGGGCCGCGGGAGAACGGCGCAAGTCATGTTTACTGTGGCGAGAGGGACGAGTGAGGGCCGCGGGAGAACGGCGCGAGTCATGTTTACTGTGGCGAGAGGGACGAGTGAGGGCCGCGGGAGAACGGCGCGAGTCATGTTTACTGTGGCGAGAGGGACGAGTGAGGGCCGCGGGAGAACGGCGCGAGTCATGTTTACTGTGGCGAGCGGGACGAGTGAGGGCCGCGGGAGAACGGCGCGAGTCATGTTTACTGTGACGAGAGGGACGAGTGAGGGCCACGGGTAGGGTTGTGTATCGTTTGAATTTGAACGATTCTGATTCCGATTCCTTGGTTTTCGATTCTGGTTCCCAATGATTCTTGATTCCGATTCTTTTAAGAAAAAAAGTCAGGTCAAAAAAGTTTAGCTAACCTTGCTAACCAACGGTCTTTCTGAAGGAAATACTCCTTTCTAAAGGGAAATACCCTGTATTTTGCAGAGATTTTGTTATTTTTAGAAAAGTGAAGCCACACTTTGGACCCCCGACGTAAGCTACTCATGTTCGACTCGCACGGTTATGCCAACACTTCCGGTAGACGCTTCTTCATTGGTGTTGTTCAGCGGTTTCTTCTTCCGGTCGGCCGACTGTGAATATCGAAACTAGGAATCGAAATTTTAACTTTTGAACGATTCCGGGAAAAACGAAAAGTTAGTCCCGGTTCCAATCGATACTCGATTCTCGATACCCAACCCTAGCCGCGGGAGAACGGCGCAAGTCATGTTTACTGTGGCGAGCGGGACGAGTGAGGGCCGCGGGAGAACGGCGCAAGTCATGTTTACTGTGGCGAGCGAGACGAGTGAGGGCCGCGGGAGAACAGAGCGAGTCATGTTTACTGTGGCGAGCGGGACGAGTGAGGGCCGCGGGAGAACGGCGTGAGTCATGTTTACTGTGGCGAGCGGGACGAGTGAGGGCCGCGGGAGAACGGCGCAAGTCATGTTTACTGTGGCGAGCGGGACGAGTGAGGGCCGCGGGAGAACGGCTCGAGTCATGTTTACTGTGACGAGCGGGACGAGTGAGGGCCGCGGGAGAACGGCGCGAGTCATGTTTACTGTGGCGAGCGGGACGAGTGAGGGCCGCGGGAGAACAGAGCGAGTCATGTTTACTGTGGCGAGCGGGACGAGTGAGGGCCGAGGGAGAACAGAGCGAGTCATGTTTACTGTGGCGAGCGGGACGAGTGAGGGCCGCGGGAGAACGGCGTGAGGCCGGTGGCGTGATTACCGATGAGCGACACCTGTGAGATGCACCGGTCTCGTATCTCTCACGGAGGAGAGGGGATTTTCTTAGCAATGTTAAAAACGCTCATCAACCGATAACTTGTTTAGCGTTCATGTAAACACTACATTCAGATTCACCAACCGTAATGAATTCAGTTAGATTGAAACAAAAGCTGTGCATGTAAACAATGAATGGCGACTGCAGAAAGCAAAAGCTGAATCCTGGACATCGACGGCCGGACATGTTCGGGAAAAAGAGGACGGTAACCGCTACTACTCAGCTTTCTCCACAGAACAAGATCCTGCTAGCTTAGCTTCCAAAAAAGATGCCCGACACTATGTGTTCATTCTGTGAGTGAGGTCCTCCCTCTATGGGCGGGTTGAGGACATGCGGGACAGACCCTACTACTGACTGTAGTCTTTAGCCTCTGGCCAAAAAATACATAAATCTCTCTTCTCAGGGGGATATGAGGCTGGAAAGCACAGTAATTCAAAAATACTACAGGTTTACTACTAATACAAAGCTTAATCCTGAAGTATCCCTTTAAGGAAAATGAATAAATCAGGGACTAGATTCCTGCCAAATGAAGGAGTCTTCGGATGCAGGGGTTTATGGGTAGAGAAGAGACGTCAAACCAGCCAGGCCGAGCATGAAACAGAAAGCAGGGAGATGTAGACTTTACCTGCTCCAAGATGACATTGATTCTGTCCACTTCACAGTCGATGAGGAAGCGCTTCTCCTGTCTCCTGTCCATTTCCTCGATGATGCGGCGAAACTCTTGGGGGTCGGTGATGCTGCCCACCGAGCGCGCGGTAACTTGCCAGTTGTTTGCCACTGCGGCCTCCATTATGGCTTGAAGAATGGAAAATCCTGGCAGGAAAACAATCATTTTTGTGTTAGCTCACACTCCAGAGCTTCACGGGTGTTGACATGCTGTCACATGAAATACATTCAGAGTGCGAATTCGATTTTACGCAAATGAAGTGTTGTGCACATACACAAAGAGAATTAATGTGAGTTTGTCATTTTGGATTGTCCAACAGCAGTTTAAAAACACCTACTGTGCAAAGTGCAAAAAATTATTCGCCAAAAAATATCTGCAAAGCGACCTGAGTTGAATATAAAACAGATTATTGATTGTTCGATATAGCGATGTTCAAATACACATATAGTACCGGCTGTGAAACTTTTGCATCGTGCATACACTAAAAAATCCGGAAATTTAAATGAACTGGTTTTGATCAGGTCAAAAAATGATTTAATATTTCTGAATCAAATGTATATATAAAAAAGTTGGATTAATTGTAGTGCTGCCAAACGATTCAAATATTTAATCGTGATTAATCGCATTAACGTCATAGTTAAGTCGTGATTAATCGCACATTTTTATCTATTCTATGTCTCTTGATTTCTTTTTGTCCCATTATTTGTCTCATTTTAATGCTCTTATCAACATGGAAAAGTGGATCGGCTTTTTGCAAACATTTTCTTTTTTAATTGAAAGCAACATTGGCATATACTGTCGAATTACATATCTTGTGCATTTCGCTCTTACTCACCCAAACTTGTCAACAAAGCTACTTTACGCGAGTGTGTGTGTGCATTAGCAGGTAGTTTCGTATATGAGATGAGGACGTGGATCCAGTGTAAGTAGGCTATGACTGTGTCATTTTACTTAACAATATTTCATGCATTATATTGAAGAGATGTTTTTGAAGGATATTGGTTTTCTTAAGTCTATAATTGTATCTCTTAAAACTCATCTTTGATCACCAAAATGACATATTTAAATGTTTTCTTTTCTTTTCTTTTTTTTCTTTAAATGTTTTTGTTTTTCCTTTTTCTTTCCTTTTTTTTCCTTCATGCCTTAGCTTGAACGTAACTCGACACCCTGGCCTAATTCGGTATACTCAGCTCTATGAACATGCAAATGAGCCCCGCCTCCACTCACTCAGCTCAGAGATCCACTGGTTGACGATCACCCATTGATCTGATTGGTTACAGGTTCGTTTGTGATGTCAGAAACACCAGCGATTTCAAAGCGTGTTTTTGAGACTGTCGTTGGTTCACTGCAGTTTTAAGATGAAAATACTCAGCAATGATGTCCACCTATGAACTTACACATGGTTTGACTTAAAGCATATTAAAAACATCACATAGACACATAAACAACATTAAAAGCTGGATTTTCACCACAGGGCGACTTTAAACTCCTTTTAAGCACTTGAGCGATACTGAGACTGGAGTTTTTGTAGAAGTTAAAGGGATACTCCACTTTTTTTTGGAAATAGGCTCATTTTACAACTCCCCCAGAATTAAACAGTTGGGTTTTACCGTTTTCAAATCCATTCAGCCGATTTTCTGATATTTAGAAGAATATCAGTAACCAGAGAGTTTCTGGTCTCATTGACTTACATGGTATATTTTTTTCCTACTATGGAAGTCAATGAGACCAGAAACTGTCTGGTTACTGATATTCTTCTAAATATCAGAAAATTGGCTGAAAGGATTCAAAAATGGTAAAACTGTTTAACTCTGAGGGAGTTGTAAAAGGAGCCTTTTTCCAAAAAAAGTGAAGTATCCCTTTAATGAGGCTGTAAATCCATAATTAACCCTATTGCAATATTGAGGTGTTTGGTTTGATCTAAATTTTGGAAAATAATCATGTGATCAACTGTTTCTTGTTTTTCAGTGGCATTTCTCTTAGTTGTTGAGGACTAAATCATTTTTAAGCCTACATTCAGTATGTTAAAACTCAATTGGTGACTAATGTACGGTTTACACTTTACACCTCTGGTTTTGACTGGCTTAACCAAGCATTGGTGGGTGGCTTCTGATATCGAGGCAGGCTATTTGCACTTGGTCATTATGTAGAATAGCACCCCTGGATTTTTTTAATACACCAAAATGGCATTGACCGGCAGTGACTGACAGGTCTAAATTGGTTTGTATGGGGTTAGCTAAAAGGATTAACGTAGTTCCTGTACACAGACCAGAACGCATAATAAATAGCCATGAGCGCCAGCAAATACAGCTTAAGCATGTCATTATAAAGAAGACAAAATCCTTATTTGTACATGCATTAGTGTGCCGTGATTAACTTTCGAAATTATATTGTTGTCACAGTTGAAAAGACCAACTGTACTTGGTGGCAGTGTTTTTTTTCTTCTTCTTCCCCCGCAATATAAACACGCATTTAAAAAAAAAATGCTGATTTTAAAAGATGATATCCAGAGCAATTCACTGCGGATTATGCAAACGCGTTCATTCACGTGCCGTCGCCCCTCTAAAGCCTTATCTTGGGCGCTGAACACAGGCACGGATGCAAGAAAGTCAACAGTTTTTGGCAACTCCTCTATACTGCAGATTGCTTGAACTTCTCCTTGGACTTCCTCTATTCAGGCTTTGCACGGCTCAGTTGCTCTGCCCGGCCCAGGTGGCGTGAAAAGCCCTGTGTCTGCTCTCCCAGCATGCAGCTGTCATCCTACCGCTCCGCACCACATTAAATGACTTTTCAGAAAAACGCTGCGCAAAATGGCTGAAAGAAATCTGCACTTTATGACCCGAAGAGCAAGACGCCCGAAGAAGTGACATGTCAGGCGTCACAGGAGCGCTCCGAATGAATCGATGTGATGCTTGGCACGTCTCATCCCCATCTGTGTCCAGTTCGTAATATACGAGCGGCTGCACGTGTGTTTCCTTCTGTGACTTATAATGTCTTAGAAATTAAGAATAATGGTTTGTAATGTGCATTTACATGCACTCTCCAGCGCTCTGATGGGAGAATGAACTTGAGAAATGGGTTCTCGGTTCATTTTCCTTTTTTTTTTTTTTTTTGGTACCTATACGCTACGGTAGGGAATACTCGGTTCAGTTTAATTCATTTACAGTCAACATGATGTATGCCTGTGGAAGAGGTTTTAATATAAACTAAAATGGTCTTACGGCAGCATATCGCAAGACCTCTAAAAGCCATGGGAATGTCTTTGAAGATCCAGGTAATTATCTGTTATCCAGGTAATAGTAGAATATTTTAGGACAGGGATTTCTAAACCATGGACCCCAAAATAAGGAACCCCTTCCTAAAATATATGACAGCGTTTTAAAGGCCAATACTGTACATACTCTGTGTGAGAAAACCATGAATCATATAATAATTGAATTATCATTATATATATATATATATATATATATATATATATATATATATATATATATATATATCATTATATCATTATATATCATATATATATATATATATATATATATATATATATATATATATATATATATATATATATATACACAATTATCATTATATATTAGGGCTGTCAAAACGATTAATCGCGATTAATCGCGTCCAAAATAAAAGTTTGTGTTTACATAATATATGTGGCGGCACTGTGTATAATTATTTTAGATATATAAACACACACACATGCTTGTATATGTTTAAGAAATATTTTCATGTATATTCTGTTTATAGATTTATATATAATTTATATTATATATAAATATAAATATTTTATATATAAATAATATTTTTTTCTTAAATATACATGCATGTGTGTTTTTTATATATATATACAAAATAATTATACACAGTGCACCCACATATATTATGTAAACACAAACTTTTATTTTGGATGCGATTAATCGCGATTAATCGTTTTGACAGCCCTATTATATAATGATAATTGTGATAATGATATATATATATAGCCACTACACTAAGGCCAAAGCAAATTATTAAACAATATTCACGATTTTAATATTTGTAACATTTTCTTTTTAAATCTGGAGATCATTTTCTTTGCATTGACTTGACAGCTTATATAATGACAATGACAGTTTTACAATTTTTGTAAAAAAAAATAATTTTGATAAATGTCATGATTTATATCCATTTTTAGACAAATAAAAGTAATGATAACAGTGAATGTGTTCACTAAACCCCTGTTCAAGCTGGATTTGTTTCTCAGTAATGCGCTGTGAGCACAGAAAGCGCTTCGGTTACATATGGTAACCCCAACCCGATCTCACGGCAATTCGTACGAATTTTACAAGGTGGCTAATTCGTTCGAATTCATACGACCTCACTCGTACAAATTCGTACGATTTTTGCTAATTCGTACATATTTCACGAGTTACCAAATTTGTTCGAAATTCGTACGAATTACCTACCCCAGACTCCGCCCCTAAACCTACCCATCACATGGGGTTAGATAAATCGTACGAATTCATACGATGAATTAGTACGAATTAGCCACTTTTTAATCACTCGTGCGAATTCGTACGAATTGGTCGTGAGATAGCGTAGGGCGACCCTCATTCCCCGAGGAGGGAACGGAGACGTACTTCATAGTGACGAAAGGAAACCAGGGTCGATCTATGTTTACTTAAAAATAAAATCATAAAATAAACACTGTAAAGCATTATATGATCAATTAGTTATGACAACATACACTGTTAGACCTTACCAGGTTTTTTACAGTAAAATACTGGCAACACTGTTGCCGGAAATTTACTGTAAAAATGCACTAAAACTCAAGTTAACTAAAAAATACAACTTATTAGTTTTAGTGCATTTTTACAGTAAATTACTGGCAACAGTGTTGCCAGTATTTTACTGTAAAAAAACGTGGTAAGGTCTAACAGTGTACTCACCAAAATAAGTTGGTGAAAATAAGTCCTAACGTTACAATACTCAAGACATTTTAATGTAAGTCAGTTTAATGTAATTTAAGTTGAAATGACTTAAACATCCAAGTTGATTGTACTTAAAATAATTTAAGGCAACACTTTTTTTCCCAGTGAAGCTAAAGGAGGGGAACCGAGGAAAACGGGGAAACCAGGAACTGAACTTGACAGTGCACAACATCCAGGTAAGGACAGCAACCGTTAATGAACATAGGAAACACAAGTGTGTGTGTGTGTATATATATATATATATATATATACAATATATATATACCCACAAGGAACACAAGCTAACAAGACACACCTGGGAATAACCAAGACTAACCAACGAGAAACAAAAACTACAAAGAACTACAAACATGGCACTCGGGACAGGAAGTAACATAAAAGTCCAAGCATAGTACAGGGAACATGTAAAGCCACGATGCTCCACTGACTGCGAGCTCACCTCTCCAAACGGACGACGCGTTTATACTCGACGCGCTCGCCGTTGTGCTATTCTGTGAAACGACAGGGGGCGACTCGGAGTAATTCTCCTCTAAACCACCAGGAATCAAGAAGTAGTGAAGAAGTAGTTTGCCGTTTATTGGTAAAATTCATAAAAGAGTAAATGCAGTAGGTTTATAATGTAGCCTGCGTTCACTGCATGTAAACTAGTTAAACAACCGAAGCCTTATTGGAGAGTGTTTAAACCTTAATTTCACCAGCAGGGCTTACTTCTGCAATTGTAGGCTTTGTAAACAATTACTTTAGACAAGTGCAAACTAGGTGCTTAATGCAACTGTGTTCCTGTTCACAAAATGAGATTTTATGGTCGCCCATCAATGCAAATGTCTCTGTGTGAAGAAGGATCATAAACATGCTGATATAGATCGTAGATTCAGCTCGAAGTCGTTCATCTTCGGATGCGGCGCCTCGTGCGATGTTATTAAAAGTGCCGTGCACACCGCCAGGCGAAATGGGGTCTTGCGCACCCAACGCGCATGATCGTCCACACCGCAATGACGTCATTTTTTGCCGCGCGCTCTCGCGGATGCATCGAGTATACACAAGGCTTAAAGGGTCACGAAACCCCAAACCAAATTTTCTGAGATTATAACAGAGGAATGTGTATTGAACACCATTGAAGACAATGTTAGCATCTGTTAGATTTAATAATAAGGTTAAAATGGTTAAATTTGAGTTTTTTTCCGCTTTTTTCGTCTTCCGGGTTTAAAATCTTCATTGTAGCGGGTGACGCGGCAGTGCCCTACACAGTGCGTTGATGACTCATCGGTCTTATCCTATGAGAAGACACGGCCTCTTAATTATTCATGACCCCACGTGGATCTTTCCAACGACAGACATGACAAACTGTGATATCGCGTAATAACGTTTGATGAGAGAGGCAATCATGGGACGCAAACTACTTCTTTTCATGGTGCAAAGTCCAAGTGCGTTGAATATGTTCCCCGCGATGCTGCCAGGGCTAGACGGTTGGTTTGCCATAAAACACGGACACGGCTAAACCTGATCTGTGTGCCGCGAACATTTTCGCGAGAGAGATCGATAAGTGGAGAATGATGGACTTCGCCTCGTTGACAACTAATCCAAGTTGCGTCTTGCGAGTGATGCGGTATCCCGAGGACTTTCTATCCCTTCAGAGGTGTGTCTACGCTGGTGTGTGTGTGTGTGTGTGTGTGTGTCTAAAATGAGAAGTCATTTATTATGAGAGTTCAGAGGCCGCGTAGACTATGCACTTTCTTTTACTGTCTATGACTATGCACGGAACGATTTTTTTAAGCGGAAAATTAATATTTTTTTTCTGAAATGTATTTATAGTGTCTATATAAACCACCATATATTTTATAATGACATTATAATTATACATGTAGCCTACATTAATATGTTTTAATTAGAATTACGATTACCGTAGGCTAATATTTGTAGCAGGACATTCAGTTACTTTTGAAAGGACAATAATAAAGTGTCAGTGTACTTCATAAGACTTTAACTTTGCCAGCTATATAAAAATCTAGCATTTCCTCACGTTTTACCATTGCTTTTTAGTGACAGTCGAAATGCATGTGACAGTGACAGTTATGGTCATACAACACCCACTCGCTCCCTTCTTCTCAAAGCTAGCCACGCCCATTTCAGTTGCATTTTTCAAAAAGATTTTGAGCTAGACTTGAGCTGAAAGAGGGGGGTTTCATGACCCCTTAACACTCAGTAGCACAAAATGTTTTCATCTTCATCTAAACCAACAAAAGGTTCAACAGATACAAAGTTGATGAATTAAAAAAAAAAAGGCAAAAGGGTGGGTTCCCCAAACAAACCTTTCAGGGACCTTTCAGTTCTTAAAGGAATAGTTAAATTAAAAATGGACCCGTTTGACTTTTTTTCTTATTATGAAAGTCAACGGGGTCCATCAACTGTCTGGTTACTGACATTCTTCAAAATATCATCTTTTGTGTTCAGCAGAAGAAAGATATTCATACAGCTTTGGAACAACTTGAGGGAGAGTAAATGATGACAGTATTTTCATTTTTTTGGGGTGAAATATCCCTTTTAAAAAAAAACTTTTTTTCTTAATGTGAAGAACAGTTTAAAATTTTAAAGAAACATTTTTCCGCTATGTTAAAAAAGGTTATACCTTTTAACAGTGTTGTAGTCGAGACCACCTCACTCGAGTCCGAGTCAAGACCGAGTCCATACGCCTTATTCACGGCAGCGCCATCTTTGATTTTTAATGAGAATGAAAGCGAGGCTGTGAGGGATAGACTTGCATCTCTTCAATGGGCTGTACTGTTATTTAATGTGTTTTCGGATTGTTCTGCTTATGAAACACTGGAAAAATATATTTCCAAGAAATGTCAGTTGACAAGAAACTCCCGACAATGTAAGCCGTGGAAAATTGTAAGTAATCTAGCCGCTTTATTTAGCTTTTTACAGCGGATGCCATTGGAAACATGGCAAGTCTATCCCTCACAGCCTCACTTTCATAACTGTCATGGCGCTGCTCTGAATAAGGTCTATAGAGAGTCGAGTCCGAGACCAGAGACGGTCGAGTCCGAGTCGAGACCGAGACCAGTGAGGGTTGATTGTCTAATTTACTTTTATTTACTTAGAGAAATCTTTTTTTTTTTTTTTAATGAATTTACTTAAGAGTTTAAAAAATATGATCAGTTTAGGGTAAAAAAGCCACATAGTAGGTGGTGTTAAAAGTAATTTTATTACAATTTGTCATGCGCGGTTGCGCACTAGAAAATCAACAATCACTGGGCGTGTCAAT
The DNA here is from genome assembly GCA_038021265.1 of Cyprinella venusta. Taxonomy (NCBI): domain Eukaryota; kingdom Metazoa; phylum Chordata; class Actinopteri; order Cypriniformes; family Leuciscidae; genus Cyprinella; species Cyprinella venusta. The sequence goes on along the minus strand of CM075873.1, from coordinate 32,321,081 downwards.
CAATTTAAAAAAATATTTTATTAACATACATTAATAATCATGAAAAATATTTCGAATTTAACTCGAGCGGACTCGGGAATAAGTCCGAGTCAATTCCGAGTCCAAATGCGAGTCCATGACAAGACCAAGACCATTAAAATATGCTCTCGAGACCGAATCCGAGAAGAGTCCGAGTCTCGAGTACTACAACACTGCATTTTAATATATCTTTTGTGGAATGGAAAGTTTCCGTTGTTTTTAAAGGTTCTTCATTGAACCACAGATGCCAATAAATAACCTATATGTTTAAGAGTTTAGCAAAATATGAAAGAAAGTATCTAAGACCTTCAACAAACACAACATACACTTCAAACGGGCAAGAGCACTCTAAACCTGAAGAGCAAACCGAGCAACATTATACTGTACATAGAAGTGGTGTGATGAGGACGATACACAGCACACCAAACCACCACTGTGAGTGCAAGTCAACACACAGAGAAGGGCAAAGCCCTCAGGACACACACAGCAGAGCATCTGCATCTAAAGGACAAGGGCCGCACGTTTCAGGACAGTGAGATGAAGATTTCGGACAGAAAGCATATATGGTTTCACGAAGGAGGCCACCTGTGTGAAAGTGCACCAGCCGACAGCGACCACAGACTCTCCTGTCAGATTCACACCTGTGATCTCCTGACTACACCAGTAATGAGCCGTTATTTCATATCTTAAAGTGACTAGCCAATATATCAGTGGCGAGCGGTGACTTTAACCGGGTGAGCTGGGTGCGCTTTATGTCAGAAATGCTCCCCAGGTGGGGTTCGTGTTTGCTGATTAGATGCTTACTCATGGCATAGCAACACAGCTAAACTGTTATATAAAATATATTGGTTTGACCTTTAATTGGAAGTAGCTTACATTTACAGTTTAGTTGTGTTTAATTTGAGTCACGCGTGATGCGCGAAAAGGACAAAATATGTTGTATTTTTGTAATTCCGCTAGGACCCGGTCTCATCCCAATTCGTCATATAACTGACGTTTTGGGACGTCTTTTGACCATTCGTCAATATACGACTTTTTAGGGCCCCCTTAAACGTCGGTAGATGACGTTATGGGATCCTAACTCTACCCCATACCTAAACCTAACCCTAAACCCAACTCGTCACCTAACTGACGTTAAAGGTAAAGCGTCAGTTGTATGAGGACCCGGGATCGTCATCTACCGACGTTTAAGGGGGCCCTAAAAAGTCGTATATTGACGAATGGTCAAAAGACGTCCCAAAACGTCAGTTATATGACGAATTGGGATGAGACTGTGTTATCAGAAACGACATACTTCCGCTATAAAACGCTACAGCGCAAATAAGAAACATCATGGCAGGTTTCAATTTCAATGTATGCATTTATTTATGGAGATAAAAATAAGCACAAAACAATACATTTTAAAAGCCTATTATGAATTAAATATAAGCAAAATATACTTAGAATAAATCTAATTAGCCTGATTTGATTACACTATGATTAACAGTCTCATACTATATGATTAACTATGATTAACAGTCTCAAGTAGTTACAGTACATCTACTTAGTTCTATCTTCAACAGTTTATAAGTTTTCATTAACAATAAAAATTCTTAATGGAGACAAGAAAATGGTTTCTATTGTCACTTTTGCCCACGATTTCATGATCGAGATCTATGTTTCCTCTTGGGGATCCGCAGATAGATTCCCTGCGCATTAAATTCACCATAGGCCAGCAAACCAATGAGAACTCGGAACAGTGATGACGACACATAACAACAGAGCGTACGCGGCAAAGCTGCTGTGGATAAGCTAACCCGTTGTTGTGCCGAATTTTGACCCCCGCCAAATTATTACCCCCCCCCCCCCTAGCATTGGTGGGTTTAAGATTAGTAGTGGGGGAGGGGTTAGGATTAGGGGCGGGGTTAGGATTAGGCAATCTGATACTTTTCAACAAGGGGGGTAATAATTTGGCAAGGGGTCGAAATTCGGCACAACACCGGAATTATCAGGGTAACACAGTCTCATCCCAATTCGTCATATAACTGACGTTTTGGGACCTCTTTTGACCATTCGTCAATATACGACTTTTTAGGGCCCCCTTAAACGTCGGTAGATGACGATCCCGGGTCGTCATACAACTGACGCTTTACCTTTAACGTCAGTTAGGTGACGAGTTGGGTTTAGGGTTAGGTTTAGGTATGGGGTAGAGTTAGGATCCCATAACGTCATCTACCGACGTTTAAGGGGGCCCTAAAAAGTCGTATATTGACCAATGGTCAAAAGAGGTCCCAAAACGTCAGTTATATGACGAATTGGGATGAGACTGCGCTGATCAGGGAGTGGCATTTGAAGAAAATTACCGTTGTTTCGCACATGAATAAATAACGGAAAATTCCAAGTATAATTGCTAACTTTTTATCGTGTAAACTTTATGGTACATCTCAAACACGGGATTTTATAGTAATTTAAAGCGTTAAGGTTAATGAGCAAGTCCACGAATGGCTTGGCATTCAGAAAAGTTAAAGGGTAACTAAACCACTGGTCAGATCCTGACTCCACCCACTGGCAATATTTGAAAAATGCTGGAAAAATGGGCAGGGCCCAGTCGAGGAGGGGCGTGCACCTGAGACGGGCCTCTATGTAGGCAAGGGGGCGTGGTTAGCTGGTGCCTGCTTACATCACAGGGCACCACAACTTCCAATAGGAAATGCAGTAGCCAACGTTCAACCTGAAGAGGGCAGCACTCAGATGTTTTTACACCATTTATTGTAGAATTAAAGCACTTTATACCCACTTTAAATGTCAAACAAATTACTTGAATCAATGAACAGAATTAATACAGCCCCAGTCTTACAGATCATTAACTAAAAAAAAATATTTTAGGCTTTAGTTACCCTTTAAAAACCTTACCGATCCCAAACTTCTATCAATGGCATGCGGTCAGTATATAAATGGACCATACTCCACTGATAGCCTATATAAGTTTGGGATTTTTTTTTATCTTTTTTCAGGAACAATATTCCAATCAACCAATCTTGATGGACTTTGAGGGACAACCAAAATTTGAGGGACCATATTACAGTTTATGTCAAGTTTAGGTTTACAACCATGGGCATGGTTGGGTTTAGGGGTTGGAGTACATTTTCAGACAGGAATGTTGTTCCAGGATCAACAAGGTATGTTGTATCCAGGAATATGTTTTACTTCACGGTGACCTTTCTTTCTGAATAAGTCAATTTATTTAAAAAACCAAACAACCTTGACCCTAAAGTTTGAACAGTGAGGTATATAAAGAAGTTTGCTTTACTACTTTCAATAAATAAGAATGGTTTATAAATCTTGCTTTGGGGTCTGACCTGACTTGTCTTGGTCACCTGCTCTGCACAATGATCAAGTAGGCAGATCAAGTGTGAGTTTTGAGAACTCTTGAAGAGTTGTTAAATCTCACTAGACTGTAACGAGCATTTCAAGAGACGGTCACACACAAGGCGAAGATCTTCTGCTGTCAGTCCCTGAGGAGATCTCCAAAGATCAGTCCTGGAATACCATCAAATCCTCAAAGAATCCTCGGGGAACCGCTGAGGGTCCGCACACCTCTTCTTCTACTGATAATGTCTTTGATCATGCGTCACCATCTGTGGCATTCATGGGTTTTGACTATAAAGGTTCTGCCTACAAAAAAGCAGTCCATTTAACTGTCACCCCCTTTTTGAATAGACATGGAAGTGCACATTTCAAATTTAAATTGTTGTAATTTAAGAATGCTTTTAGACGTAAGATTGGTCTCGTTTTAAAGAAGACATTTGGCAGATTTTTGTAGAAGTGACAAAGTAAGAAAGTGAAACAGAAAAAAGCTATAGAAGTTTGAGTTTATGGAAATGTACAATGTAAAAAACATTTTTTTTTTTCAAAACCTACTCTAAAACTGCAGAAAAATCAAAACTAAAAAGTTGTGTTTCAAATTTTAGGTTGATATCTCAAAAAAAATGAGCTTTCAGTGAGATTTTGATTGGGCGCAGTACCGAACGCTTCCACTAGGGCACAACCAGACTCCATCACTGCCCATATAAGGGCGCCTGCATTTCTAAATGTGTTTTGAGTGATCTGAACCATTATTTCCACAATTTTCATACAATTTATGAAGTAGGCATCCTATTCAGAAGTAGTATGGGAAGTTTGGCAGATTTTGATATGAATTCAACCTCTAAGAAAGACATACAAAGAACACGCATGTGCGTTATAGCTTCCTGCCGCATCACAAATGGTGAATTTATTACGTTTTTCTTTATATTTAAAACATTTCAGACTTTACTTTTCTAAAACATTTGAATGGATGCAATCTTTCAACCCGGTCTCATCCCAATTCGTCATATAACTGACGTTTTGGGACGTCTTTTGACCATTCGTCAATATACGACTTTTTAGGGCCCCCTTAAACATCGGTAGATGAGGTTATGGGATCCTAACTCTACCCCAGACCTAAACCTAACCCTAAACCCAACTCGTCACCTAACCGACGTTAAAGGTAAAGCGTCAGTTGTATGACGACCCGGGATCGTCATCTACCGACGTTTAAGGGGGCCCTAAAAAGTCGTATATTGACGAATGGTCAAAAGACGTCCCAAAACGTCAGTTATATGACGAATTGGGATGAGACTGTGTTAAATCTTTTGAACTCTTGGCATGAAAAAAACAGAGGTTTCTACCTTTTTTTCATGATTTTTTTTTCATGTTCAACACTATTTCAAAATAAAGGTCTGAACACGCCTTGGGAGTGTGAAAATATTCTTGTTGCAAATTGATAAATTACGGCTCCTCTGTAATTTATTTTGAAAATCAGAATAAATTTGATTTTTTTTTTTTTTTTAAATTATAGTTTGTCAATACTTAAGGTCTTTTCTAAGATATCATTGTTTTAAAAATATAATGGGAAGCGTCCCACCACAGCATTAACCGAATAGAATAGCTTCAGAATTGAATAAAATAATGTTACGCTATAGTGATGCCTGTCGAGGATTAATCCTAACCCTATACACTGTAAGAAATAAATCCATATAAAAAGGGGAAAGGTGGTACTTTCTTCCAGGACATTATCCATTAAGTTTACAGACATTTCGTCAGCCATGGGTGAAACACCTGTGCAAAATCAAGCATTTAGGGAACTGCTTGGAGTGTGCATGTGAAATTGTTCGCTAGACTATCCTGACACAGTCAAATGAAAGTCAAATCAGACGTTAGGAGGCATTCATACCGAAAAACCAGATAATTGTCCCACAACTGTACATCTTTTATTGTGAAAAACACGATTAATAGGAGCGCTATCTCTCGATGGCTGCCTGACAGAATCTGAATGAGTACAATGAAATTCACTGAAGATTCATCAAAAGATTCCATGCCGGTCTGGATCCACATTTGTATGGAAATTAAGAGATGAAATCTGACTAAACATTCTCCAAAGAATTGGACGAGTTGTACTTTTCACTTCTTCAAAGTCAGCGCTAAAGTTTCCCGCAGACATTAAACCCCCAGACGGACAAACTTTGACAGGCCTGATAAAGCTGTCTGCACCTATAAACAGAGACCCAGCTGAGCCGAGCGCACAGTTATCAATACAAATAACGGCTAAATTCACTCTTTTCGCTGTTTTTGACAGTTAATTAGAGGGGCGAAGTTAATTGACTTTGAGACTGAATTGGAATGATTCTATGACTCGCCTGCTGGATTTGCATATGCATCCTGTAGTGAGTCATTCCTCCAAAAAAATAAAAAAATAAATAAAGTCCCTGTCCTTGCCAATGATAATATACAGCAGACGGGCCGTCCACCCTTGCCAGTCGACATCCAGGGCATTCGTGGACCAGAAGCACTGCATCTGCTGGAGCTGAACGGGCCCTGGTGTCGTTGTGTTTTATTGATATCTCTCTGACCTCTATCTGCACCCCCATAAACTGCATCCGCTTCTTTAGGTAAATAAGCCACCGCTGGGTGGGATTGCGGCAAAAGCAATACTGGCGAGAACATAAATTCCCGTATTGTGGTCTATAAATTTGCTGCCTGGTGAAATGTGGGCGGTGTGGGCAGTTTCTGATTGCTCTGCTAAGTGCTAATCATCGCTGTGAGTCTGCTTCATTGTAATGACACTGTAAAAACCCTGGGCACTGGAGAGCAAACGGCCGTACGGCTGTCGGCTGATTCCCAGGCTGAGGACTGAAAGTTTGCCATTGCTCTGTTGTCTTCCCCAACAGTATTGAGAAGGTTTCACCTGATTCTAAATGATGTTAAACCTCCGGGGACTACGCCCTTTTTGGTCCGTTTTCTCTATTTTTACATTTGGGCTTACAATTGAGATGGATGTAATGGAGATGAAACACTACTATTTTCAACATTTTTTCTTTTGTCAAATCAACTTAAAACATTTATTTAGTTGAGATAACGTATTATTTTGAGTTTCTGATGATTAAATTCATCTCCTTCATTGTATTAACTCACTTTTTCCAGTTCAATCAACTTAAATTTTTTAAGGCAACCAGGTTACGTACTTTTTTTAAGTTAAACCAACAATATTTTTTTACAGTGGTGTTTGGTGTCTATGGATTCAGAAGACCCTAAGCTAACAGACGCATGCATGTAATGTGTTCTTAAAGGAAGTACGAGTGAGAAATGTACAATACACTAGAGAATTTCAAAAACGGAAGTTCGATTTTTGTCATTTATTGCTGAAAATCACCCGTCACACAACAATAGAGAGCAGCTGTTGAACAAAAAATAAATTTTCAAAGCCATTTAGAGTCAAAAGAACTGTTGCCAAACATATAACATGCTAGAAACATAATAATCACTGCAATGATGATCCAGTCATAGACTCTTTTGCCAATTTAAACCCAAATATCACTTATTTCTTTGGCCCAGCACTGTATACATGTGCTATTTCCTGTTCAAATCTTTAATCAAATCCTTGATAAGTGGATCAAAACGTGTTTTAGAACATCAGTTCATGTCATTAAATGTACTGATTCATGTCATTGTAGTGTTTAAAGAGTTTACATTGCATTTGCATTGATTCTGATTCACCGTTTCTGATCATGTTACTGTGCAATAAAACAGTAGATGAAAGTGATTCACAACAGTATAAATCATTCCAGTTCATGTTTTTACTATTTTAAGAGCACATTTTACTGAAAACCCTGAATAAAGCTTAACCAAAGGCAGTGGGAATTACCCAACGGTAACAAATTCTCCAAAGAAACGTCTGAGACAAAGTTATCTTGAGCTGTGAGAGAGCAATAAAGAGGACAGGATTCAAGCAGAGAGCTGATGTTTTGTTTGTTGTTTGTCGTGATCTATGCTTATTCATTCAGATCTCAGTAAACTGTGCGCTGTGACTCTGTAACGTCCTGATGTGTCACTATAGGGCAGACGCAGAGATCCGAGTGCGGGAGCAGTAAGTAAGCGCCCGATCCTCTGTACTCTTAACTAGATGAAGTTTGAAGCATTACCCATGGAGGCTTAGCCGTAATTGAATTTAGTTGTTTCTAATCTCTCCTCTGCTCTTGTGCCGCTCGCGGTGGCTAATTGAAACGCCGCGGCCGGTGCGGACCGCTTGTGATGCGAGCCGTGACGGCTCTGCCACCTCCAGAGCGCCGTTTCAGAGAGGTTGCTTAGCATCCGTTCTGTGACGAGACAACTGAGAGATTTCGCTACCGGATCTGAATGCATGATGAAGATGAAATCATTCACGGTTCCAGGCTAAAGACATGGCTGAACTGATCTGCCATGCTGCTGAAAGTGCTAGCTTTAACAATCCCATTCCCTGTTTGATCAAACTTACTTAGATTAACATCTATGCAGTTTTTACATGTTTTGAGAAAACAATGAAGGTATTTTCTTGATGTATTTCTGGGTGAAGCACAGACTCGATGATGGTGAGATCAGATCATACTGGCAGTTGTCAGACTCCCGCATACACAAACTCACTGGATAATTACAATTAATGGCAACATGAATGTTTCAAATTGTGAAATGATAGTTCCTACTGACACACTTCAGCAAAAGATATTTTTGGGGGGTGAAAATACTACCATGCCTAAGACTTTTGCACAGTATATCACTTGAAGATTTATTTTGCAACCCCCAAAACACCTACCAACCCTCTTGAATAAAGGATAAACCGTAATTTCCGCACTATAAGGCGCACCGGATTATAAGGCGCACCTTCAATGAATGACCTATTTTATAACATTTTTCATATAAAGGGCGCACCAGATTATAAGGCGCATAAGATACTGCACTCTTAGAAGAAAAGGTTCTACATAGGACCTTAAAAGGTTCTAAAGCGCTACGTATTTGGAACCCCTAAAATGCAATGAGTGTGAATGATCACAAAATTCAATGTATGGGGGTTAAAAATGTAATTAATCAATATCACACGAAGAGTGACATTTCAGTTTTTATCCTTCAAAAATCAGCATGATTAAAATGTGATATTAAGTTACTACAACAGTTTAATAAACAATAATGTAATTACAACTACAAAATGGTGCAGAATAATGTAATATATGAATGAATAATAGCCTTTAAAGAACTTTTGTGCCAAATAGTTCTTTCTTGTCATTATTGAACCTTTTTTAGCATAAAATGTCCTTTGGAGTTGAGTAAAGAACCCTATGCTACATATGAAGAGTTTGGTTCCAAAACGCTATAAATCCATTTTGATGAATTTGAGTAAAACTGTGTTTTCTTTAGCAAGAAAATGGGAAGACTAAAAGCGCGATTCAATTAACCAATTGATCCATATACAAGACGCACCGGATTATAAGGCGCACTGTCGTTTTTTTAAAAAATTAAAGACTTTTAAGTGCGCCTTATAGTGCGGAAAATACGGTAAGTTTTGTACAGGCATAACATTTTCATCAGAAATAATAGTATAAAAATAAAAGTCTCACTGTAAAAAAAAAATATTTTCATGATTTGTAATCACAACATTTTTTCTTTTGTCAAATCAACTTAGATAATTTATGTAGTTCAGGTAACATAATATTTAGAGTTTCTGGCGAATAAATTAATCTCCTTCATTGTATTAACTCAGTTTTTCCATTTCAATGAACTTCAAATTTTACGGCAACCAGGTTTACTTATTTTTTTAAGTTAAACCAACAATTTCTTTTACAGTGTAGTCATTTATGCGATTACCATCATTCGTGTCATAGAAATGACAGATAACAGGCATAATTTAACATGAATTGGTTGCGTGCGTCATAATTTGCACATTGCTCCGGAGAAAAGCATCTGCTAAATGTGCAAATGTAAACATGTGCTGCGGTCCGTGGAGCTGAATCACCACTCAAACCAACACAATCCATCATGAAAAGAGCAAAACCGTTGGAGTTTACGCTCCACAAAACGCAAAGTTCCTGATAAGCTATCTCATTGGGTTTGTTCGGGAGACAAAGTGTGTTTCATCATCCCAAGACGTCATATAACTGACGTTTTGGGACGTCTTTTGACCATACGTCAATATTCGCTCTTTTAGGGCCCCCTTAAACGTCGGTAGATGAGGTTATGGGATCCTAACTCTACCCCAGACCTAAACCAACCCGGTCTCATCCAAATTCGTCATATAACTGACGTTTTGGGACGTCTTTTGACCATTCGTCAATATACGACTTTTTAGGGCCCCCTTATACGTCGGTAGATGACGTTATGGGATCCTAACTCTACCCCATACCTAAACCTAACCCTAAACCCAACTCGTCACCTAACTGACGTTAAAGGTAAAGCGTCAGTTGTATGACGGCCCGGGATCGTCATCTACCGACGTTTAAGGGGGCCCTAAAAAGTCGTATATTGACGAATGGTCAAAAGACGTCCAAAAACGTCAGTTATATGACGAATTGGGATGAGACTGTGTTAGTTTCATCATCCCAAGACGTCATATAACTGACGTTTTGGCACGTCTTTTGACCATACGTCAATATTCGCCTTTTTAGGGCCCCCTTAAACGTCGGTAGATGAGGTTATGGGATCCTAACTCTACCCCAGACCTAAACCTAACCCTAAACCCAACTCGTCACCTAACTGACGTTAAAGGTAAAGCGTCAGTTGTATGACGGCCCGGGATCGTCATCTACCGACGTTTAAGGGGGCCCTAAAAAGGCGGATATTGACGTATGGTCAAAAGACGTCCCAAGACGTCAGTTATATGACTTTTTGGGATGAGACTTTGTTAGTTTCATTGACGTTCAGTTGCTCCACACAAACACAGGAGGAAGAGAAAAAGACAATGTCATTGACTTTCAGTTAGTTTACTCATACTTCATGTTTCATTAGGCAGATATTGCCTTCTCCCGAGAACACTCGCTCCCTGGGTTGTTGCTGGGAAATGAGCGCACATTAATGAGCAACCGCTTCTTGGATACTTAATCTTCATAGTCCTCCGCCACAGCCAAAATAAATACCATCTGAGCGTTTGCTTCCGCTCACCTCGCGCTAAGAGCGGACGAGCGCGTCTTTAATAATGCACGGCTATCGGCACCGAATATCGCCGAGATTCCCCACCTCTCAGAGCATGTGTTGCATTGTGTAATAAAGAAGATAGATTGGAAGTGTCCTGAGTGTGTTTCGCAGGAACGGTTGACGGGGGGGAGCGAGTCTTTGATGTGGTGTGTTTATTCTAATTAGAACCATCTCCAGCCAAGTACAGTTCTAATCGGCCAGACAGCCGACGCCAAAATCAAAATGCAAAGCAGCATGTCAAGCGTATCTATAAAAGAGCATGCATGCAGCGAGTGTAGGGGCTCTCAGCGCTGTTTTTCATTCGCACAGCCTACAGACTGCTGGAACAAGCGGCTCCACACACACATGCGGTAAACACCTCCGCAAGAACACACAGCCCACACTTGTGGATGGATGCTATTCAATTATCTGTTACATCAGCCGTATGACTCATACAATGATGTGAGCACACTTTTTATTCTGGATTAGAAAAATATCAATAGTCAATATCTCATCCACCTGTGTGTGTGTATCTTTGGCCAGCCCACAAACAGTAAATGTTTAAAAATGAACGAGACGAGGGAGTTTCAAGCCCCCCTCGCTGCTTTTCATTTGTGATTTACATGATTCCTGCAACACATTCTCATCCCAATTCGTCATATAACTGACGTTTTGGGACGTCTTTTGACCATTCGTCAATATACGACTTTTTAGGGCCCCCTTAAACGTCGGTAGATGACGATCCCAGATGACGCTTTACCTTTAACGTCAGTTAGGTGACGAGTTGGGTTTAGGGTTAGGTTTAGGTCTGGGGTAGAGTTAGGATCCCATAACGTCATCTACCGACGTTTAAGGGGGCCCTAAAAAGTCGTATATTGACGAATGGTCAAAAGACGTCCCAAAACGTCAGTTATATGACGAATTGGGATGAGAATGCGCTGATTCCTGTAATATTTCGAAAGGGTAATGCTAAAATATTCCGTTAGGAAAGAAACAAACGTGACAAAACACACAAAACCAGGCTGAGCTCAACAAAATGTTAATATCATGCTGGGATATCATTACCATCACACTTCAGTGAGAAAAAAAAACACATTAAAGAGGAACAACTTACAAATGATTGCCTTATTTTCCCTTTATTTTTATTTTGATCTGGCTTCAGTGCTAATGTAGTCCTACTGTATACAGCTGTCTCAGCAGAAGTTAATTCACTTAAAAAAACTTTTGCTGATAATTTACTCACCCCCATGTCATCCATGTCTTCAGTGGAAAAGAAATGAAGGTTTTTGATGAAAACATTCCAGGATTTTTCTCCATATAATGGACTTCAATGGGAACCAAACGGTTCAAGGTCCAAATGAGGGTTTCAGTGCAGCTTCAAAGGGCTTTAAACGACACCAGACGATGAATACGGGTCTTATCTAGCGAAAAGATCGCTCATTTAATAAATAAATAAAAAAGTTTACGTGTTTATAAGCTCAAATGGTCGCCTTGCTCTGTTCTGTGATGCGCATTCGTGACTCTCCTGTTCGAACTAAATGAACAAATCTTTTTTCGAGTCATTTGGTTCATTCAACGAAGGAAATGTTCATTTGTTCATTTGGACCTTGAACCGTTTGGTTACCAAAAAAGTGCATTATATTTAGAAAAATCCTGGAATGTTTTCATCAAAAACCTTCATTTCTTTTCAACTGAAGAAAGAAAGACGTGGACATCTTGGATGGCACTGGGGCATCAGCAAAAGTGAACTACTCCTTTAACTACGGACATTTATTTTGCTTTGAAATTTTGTAACTTAGGTAAATGGCATCCATTAAGCCACAATAAGTAACTAAATTCACATTCACACATTTGCTTATTTAAGTGAACCCCCATGCTGCAAATGAATTAAACAGTAACTAAATGTCATTGTCGAGAGAAGGGAGGGTTTCGGGATCTAAAATGCGAAACAAAATCTAATATAATATTGTTTGCCCAGTGTGTGATGTGAGCAAATGTCAACACTAATTCAACCGATGTGTTTGTTCAGTCTCATTAACCTCTGGTTCTCCTCATGTTAATTATGCCCGATTGATGCATGTCTGCTCGTGCTGATGCCATGTCCTCATAACTCCAGCCATTGCCTTATAATGTTCTCTGCATGTTGCATGTTTGCTGACAAACATTTTATGTTCGCTTTGTTACAGCAACATCATCATCTATGGAAGCTTGTTTCAGCCAGAATAAAAAAATAAATAAAGGTAATTGCGAGTTTTTATCTCTGAGTTTGCATTTTTGATTGATATAAAGTCGCATTTGCGAGTTATAAAGTCAGAATTGCATGATATAAAGTCGCAATTGTGAGATAAAAACTTTTAAGTCTGTGGATAAAAGTCAACTTCATACCCCACAATTCTGAGAAAAGATGTCAGATTTGCGAGATATAAACTCACAATTGCAAAAAAAAAAATTAATAGTCGCAATTGCGTGTTATGAAGAGTCACAATTCTGACTTTTTCTTGCAATTGTGAGTTTATATTTCGCAATTCTGACATCTTTTCTCGGAATTGTGGGATATAAAGTCGACTTTTTTCCACAGAATTAAATGGATCAGGATTTAGCATTAAGCTTTGTATTAGTAGGGAACCTGTAGTATTTTCAAATTACCGTGCTTTCCACCCTCATATCCCCCTGAGAAGAGAGATTTATGTATTTTTTGTCATTTTATCGTCATTGGAGAGTGTTTTGTCCAGAGGCTAAAGACTACAGTCAGTAGTAGGGTCTGTCCTGCATGTCCTCAACCCGCCCATAGAGGGACACAGAATGAACTCACAGAATGAACACATAGTGTCGGCCATCTTTGTTTGGGAGCTAAGCTAGCAGGCTCTTGTTCTGTGGAGAAAGCTGAGTAGTAGGGGTTAGAATCCTCTTTTTCCTGGACATGTCCGGCTGTCGATGTCCGGGATTCACCTTTTGCTTTCTGCAGTCGCCATTCATTGTTTACATGCAGAGCTTTTGTTTCAATCTAACTGAATTCATTACGGTTGGTGAATCTGAATGTAGTGTTTACATGAACGCTAAACAAGTGATCGTTGATGAGCGTTTTTAACATTGCTAAGAAAATCCTTCGTTTTTACTTTAATTTAAAATGAAAATACGAAAAGTATTTCGTTTTTTTATACGAAAATACGAAAATTATTTCGAAACGAAAATTATTTTACTTTAATAATACTAAAAATTACTCGTACCACTCGCCACAGTAAACATGACTCGCGCCGTTCTCCCGCGGCCCTCACTCGTCCCGCTCGCCACAGTAAACATGACTCGCGCCGTTCTCCCGCGGCCCTCACTCATCCCGCTCGCCACAGTAAACATGACTCGTGCCGTTCTCCCGCAGCCCTCACTCGTCCCGCTCGCCACAGTAAACATGACTCGCGCCGTTCTCCCGCGGCCCTCACTCGTCCCGCTCACCACAGTAAACATGACTCGCGCCGTTCTCCCACGGCCCTCACTCATCCCGCTCGCCACAGTAAACATGACTCGCGCCGTTCTCCCGCGGCCCTCACTCGTCCCGCTCGCCACAGTAAACATGACTCGTGCCGTTCTCCCACGGCCCTCACTCGTCCCGCTCGCCACAGTAAACATGACTCGCGTCGTTCTCCCACGGCCCTCACTCGTCCCGTTCGCCACAGTAAACATGACTCGCGTCGTTCTCCCGCGGCCCTCACTCGTCCCGCTCGCCACAGTAAACATGACTCACGCCGTTCTCCCACGGCCCTCACTCGTCCCGTTCGCCACAGTAAACATGACTCGCGTCGTTCTCCCACGGCCCTCACTCGTCCCGTTCGCCACAGTAAACATGACTCGCGCCGTTCTCCCGCGGCCCTCACTCGTCCCGCTCGCCACAGTAAACATGACTCACGCCGTTCTCCCGCGGCCCTCACTCGTCCCGCTCGCCACAGTAAACATGACTCACGCCGTTCTCCCGCGGCCCTCACTCGTCCCGCTCGCCACAGTAAACATGACTCGCGCCGTTCTCCCGCGGCCCTCACTCATCCCGCTCGCCACAGTAAACATGACTCGCGCCGTTCTCCCGCGGCCCTCACTCGTCCCGCTCACCACAGTAAACATGACTCACGCCGTTCTCCCACGGCCCTCACTCGTCCCGTTCGCCACAGTAAACATGACTCGCGTCGTTCTCCCGCGGCCCTCACTCGTCCCGCTCGCCACAGTAAACATGACTCGCGTCGTTCTCCCACGGCCCTCACTCGTCCCGTTCGCCACAGTAAACATGACTCGTGCCGTTCTCCCACGGCCCTCACTCGTCCCGCTCGCCACAGTAAACATGACTCGCGTCGTTCTCCCACGGCCCTCACTCGTCCCGTTCGCCACAGTAAACATGACTCGCGCCGTTCTCCCGCGGCCCTCACTCGTCCCGCTCGCCACAGTAAACATGACTCACGCCGTTCTCCCGCGGCCCTCACTCGTCCCGCTCGCCACAGTAAACATGACTCACGCCGTTCTCCCGCGGCCCTCACTCGTCCCGCTCGCCACAGTAAACATGACTCGCGCCGTTCTCCCGCGGCCCTCACTCATCCCGCTCGCCACAGTAAACATGACTCGCGCCGTTCTCCCGCGGCCCTCACTCGTCCCGCTCACCACAGTAAACATGACTCACGCCGTTCTCCCACGGCCCTCACTCGTCCCGTTCGCCACAGTAAACATGACTCGCGCCGTTCTCCCGCAGCCCTCACTCGTCCCGCACGCCACAGTAAACATGACTCGCGCCGTTCTCCCGCAGCCCTCACTCGTCCCGCTCGCCACAGTAAACATGACTCGCGCCGTTCTCCCGCAGCCCTCACTCGTCCCGCACGCCACAGTAAACATGACTCGCGCCGTTCTCCCGCGGCCCTCACTCGTCCCGCTCGCCACAGTAAACATGACTCACGCCGTTCTCCCGCAGCCCTCACTCGTCCCGCTCGCCACAGTAAACATGACTCGCGCCGTTCTCCCGCGGCCCTCACTCGTCCCGCTCGCCACAGTAAACATGACTCGCGCCGTTCTCCCGCGACCCTCACTCGTCCCGCTCGCCACAGTAAACATGACTCGCGCCGTTCTCCCGCAGCCCTCACTCGTCCCGCTCGCCACAGTAAACATGACTCGCGCCGTTCTCCCGCGGCCCTCACTCGTCCCGCTCGCCACAGTAAACATGACTCGCGCCGTTCTCCCGCAGCCCTCACTCGTCCCGCACGCCACAGTAAACATGACTCGCGCCGTTCTCCCGCGGCCCTCACTCGTCCCGCTCGCCACAGTAAACATGACTCACGGCGTTCTCCCGCGACCCTCACTCGTCCCGCTCGCCACAGTAAACATGACTCGCGCCGTTCTCCCGCAGCCCTCACTCGTCCCGCACGCCACAGTAAACATGACTCGCGCCGTTCTCCCGCGGCCCTCACTCGTCCCGCTCGCCACAGTAAACATGACTCACGGCGTTCTCCCGCGGCCCTCACTCGTCCCGCTCGCCACAGTAAACATGACTCGCGCCGTTCTCCCGCAGCCCTCACTCGTCCCGCACGCCACAGTAAACATGACTCGCGCCGTTCTCCCGCGGCCCTCACTCGTCCCGCTCGCCACAGTAAACGTGACTCGCGCCGTTCTCCCGCGGCCCTCACTCGTCCCGCTCGCCACAGTAAACATGACTCGCTCCGTTCTCCCGCGGCCCTCACTCGTCCCGCTCGCCACAGTAAACGTGACTCGCGCCGTTCTCCCGCAGCCCTCACTCGTCCCGCTCGCCCCAGTAAACATGATGAATGGCGACTGTAGAACGCAAAAGCCCAATCCCGGACATTTTGGGCGATCTTGAAACACATTTGAGCAGACTCATCACGGAGACTCACTAGTAGCCTAGACTTGTTGTTTAACTACTGCACTCTGTTACCGGTAGGCGTGGCCTCCTAGGGCAGCGAAGCAAGTGCATTCTGGGAGTTGTTGTCTTTCATCCACATAAGCCAAAAATACATTTTCTGGCTTTCCTCAATCTAGAAAACTCCAAATTCAAAAATAATTTCACATTTCTTCTACACAAAAAGACCCATTTTAAATACACATCCATCTTTCCAGAAGTGAAGTATCCCTGAGTTTAAGTGACTTTATGTCTCGGAATTCTGAGAAAATAAGTTGCAATTATCTTTTAAAATGTGTCGGAAACAGGCTTCCGTGTTTCTGGCTGTTTAAAGCAAACAGAAGGTCATTTGGTCTTGTAATGAAATAAAAGCTCCCGGCAGTAATCTCACGGCTGCCAGAGCTGGAAGTGTGTGAGCGATTGGCCTTATTCTAGCCTCAGTTAGCATTGGACATTACAAAGCAATCCGGCTCTTTATAGTTACCTCTATACATCTCTAAACATGCTTCTGACAGGAGACGCACGCGCTCACCTTGGAATAGCTCTGAGCGTTTCCACCTGGAAAGTAGAAAATTAAAGGGCCTGTTTTTCTCCAGTCCTTTTTAAAAATTCGCCTCTGTGTCCTCAGGCCTCGTCTCAAGTGTCCTGCGCCGTCAGTGTGTCACGGCTGATTAATTCCACCTCGTGCATAATTTATCCTCTGATGCAGTGAGACAGGAGACGCTGGTGTGAAAGATCTACTGTACAGCTGATCATTTTTGGACCCTCACATCAGTCGACTCGACAATCAATTACAGACTTGGTACACTGTGACTTTTGTTTTGTTTTTTGTAATTCACTCTGGAAAGCCAATTATAAGCGTTTATATTTTAGAACGGACGGATTGTTTTGGCGGGAAATTGCGTACATGCGTTACTTGCCCGTGTGTGTCTCGTCATATCCGTAAATGGAGAGAAGCTGCTCTGGCTACTGGTATGGTCCCATACTTTCACTGTAAACCCTAACGGTAAAAATAATTAATTGGTTTGAGTAGGACAAACTTAAATTCAACGAATTAGTTCAGTCAAATTAATTTTTATGAGTATTTAGCACTTTCTTTTTCTTTCAAGTTCACAGAACTGATATATTTTAAGTAAACTGAACTGTGTCATTGTTTTGAGTTTTATGAAATTATTTGTTTTAATTTAGACGAACTTAAGTTTAACTGAAACGGCTGGGATATCTATTTCCCAGCATGCTTTGCCGATGGCACTCGAAAGAGAGTGTAAATGCTAAAATTAAGTGCAATATAATGTTTTTTTTTTTGTGTAAGATTAATGTTAAGTGTGAGATTTAATGTTTTGTTATGCTAATTTAGAAGAATTTCTGTTAATGTTGGCTTAAGGATAGTTACCATCATGGTGACAAGTGGTGCATTCAGCTTGATTGAGAGCAAATTGTCCATTTATATTATTGCGCTCATACAGCAAGTGCTTCTGTGCTTGTAAATGCTTATAACATACTGTTTCTAATATGTTAGCATTTACTATGTCAGCAGATTAGCTTTTAAAGCTAACTAAGTTTATACAATTAAAAATAATTTGAGTTCTGCCAACTTATTCGGATTTACAATGTACTTCATAGATTTAAGTTATAGTAACTAATTAGTACTATTAACTTTATTTACCCAAGTTATCTTAACAAAAAGTTATTGAGTTCCTTGGAAACAAATCAAATATTTTTTATGCTTAAATTGTTTGAGTTAATAAACTTAAATGATTTAAGGCAATCGGTTTCCTCAAACGGTTTGAGTTGAACTAACTAATCAGGTTTTACAGTGTTCATATTAATTTCGGCTTCATTTTATTTGGATGGTCCCTTTAACACGTTCAGTTGACTATAAGTAACGTTGCACCCACATCTCTACTACCTCTCACTAGAGTGTTAGTAAAGTATTAGTAGACTGGTAGGGTTAGGGATAGAATAAGTTGAGATGTAGTTGCAAAGTTACTTACTATAGTCATTTTAATGTCTGTTGGAGGAGCATCACAATAAAGAGTTGGCAGATATAAAGCAGACAGTCTACCAGTGGCGGCTGGTGATATTTATTTTGGGGGGGGGGGGCGCATTTTTTATTTGTATTTTTTTATTGAGGAGGGCAAATAAATATAAAGCAGTACCAAAAAACCACGTTGACTACTACTTAAATATAAATGCATGATCTTTATTTACATTTAATACCAATAAAGAAGTACCAAAAAGCATGTTTCCGACTTGAACATCAATGTTGCTCTCTTTTATATACATTTCGTACTTGTAAAGAAGTACAAGAAAGCATGTTTCCTACTTGAACATAAATATTGCTCTCTTTTATATACATTTAATACTAGTAAAGAAGTACCAGAAAGCACGTTTCCAACTTGAACATAAATTTTGCTCACTTTTATAAACATTTCGTACCATTAGTTCACCCAAAAATGAAAATTATGTCATTAATGACTCACCCTCATGTCGTTCCAAGCCCGTAAGACCTCCGTTTATCTTCGGAACACAGTTTAAGATATTTTAGATTTAGTCGGCGAGCTTTCTGTTCCTCCATTGAAAATGTATGTACCATATAACGTTACTGTCTATAAAGGCAATACAGACGTCATCAAAGTAGTCCATGTGACATGAGTGGGTTAGTTTCGAATTTTTTGAAGCATCGAAAATACTTTTTGGTCCAAACATAGCAAAAACAACGACTTTATTGAAAGAATAAAGAATTTGGACGAACAGCTGCCATTATTTATACAAAAATTTTTGAAATGGTGTCGTCTGCACGCTCGAAATAGTAGTGGCCCAGAGCGTGAAGTTGAACGACAGGTGACGAGAACCAATCATATTGGATAAAATAACGTGTATCCAATTCTGATTGGCCAGGGACGCAACGACTTGCGCCCTGAGGTGAATCTTTAAGAAACCAATTAGAGACCAGCTTCAAGTCACATGCTGCATGAAAATTTAAAGCCTCACATAGGTTGCGTCCGAAATCGAATACTTCCCTACTATATAGTATGCGAAAAACAGTACGCGAGCAGAGTAGTATGTCCGAAATCATAGAATTCGAAAAACAGTCGGCGAAAAGCACCCGGATGATCTACTACTTCCGGCGGGATTCTTAAGTGCGCATACGATGGACACTGTACTATCCCATGATGCCACGGGAGAGGAGTTGTTGTCGTTATATTTGAAAATGGCGGAAGCCGGAGACGCGGCTGTAACGTTAGGAGATAAACACAGACACACATGCGTACTCTATTGATTCATTCATGTTTATTTATCGATGGTAATATCACAAGCAAATAAATGGCTTTTTCCTTGCCAAAAATCAACAACTGTCATTGTTCATAGGGTGTGTTTTATGAGGTAAAATTTATTAGGTAAATAAATGTCATTTGAGAAATTCGTGAAAAAGGCGTGATCTGCGAGCAGCTGACCGACGCCTCCTCTTGATTGTCGACTCGGACAACGTAAAAACGCAGATGAAAGCAGAACTAAAATCAATGCGAAGTTGGTGCAGTCACTGGAATGGACTCTTTAAATTTTCGCACCGTTATGACCAGCGTATGTCACGCGACAACAACATGGCGCATGTAGTACGTCCGGACTCATTCATACTGCCCGTATTCATACTATATAGAACGTACTTTTTTAACGGTCGCAAAGTACGTTCTTATTTAAATATAGTACCTACTCACATAGTATGCGATTTCGGACGCAGCCATAGACACCCATTTGTCCGGCGTCCCGAATGAAACACATTGAAAAACATAGAAAATAGTTGACCGATTAAAACCAGTTTTTATTAAAAGCTGATACTTTTCTTACTACCAGCCGGTACATCGTATGAAAAAAAATATTTAATTGTTGTATTTTTATATAATTTTTGTATATATTATTTCTTGATGGGGGCGGCGCCCCAGCGCCCCCTATTGACAAGCCGCCACTGCAGTCTACTAATACTCTGATAAGAGTTAGTTGACATGCAGTTACTTATAGTCAACAGGATGTTCAAAAGAGACCATCAAAATAAAGTGTTACCTTAATTTCAAACTGAAAAGGAAATCGTAGTTAATTCAGGGGAGCACTCTAGAGAAGCACATACATGAAGAGGGACGTTAAAAAAGAAAGGGCAAGGGTTAAATCGGCCGCCCCTTTAAAAGCTGTTCATTGACCGTGTGAACATGACATAGCCATTTCCTCTTCCCGAGGTTGACTAATCAAATAGAGTGATGATCTAACTAAGTGTGGTCATCTAATCATCCCATTCACAGGCGCCTTGGCCCCTGTGCCGCCCATCTCTGCCAACTGTGCCAGGCGGCATTCATCCCCTGCGTTACACTGAGAGCCGCTAAACAGGCTCATTATTGTGAATTATGGCGGTTTAATGCAGAGCCAATGGCCGTCATTTAGAGCATCCTTTTGATATTCTTCAATGAGCTGCAGGGAAGGTCTCAACATTAAACCCATTCAACGGCTTCCTTCCATTCACAGCATTCACGAGCACGTTCATCACTCCGCTTTGTGCCTTCCCATTGATTTTGCCCGACACTGGACGCACTATGAAGTGCACGAAGTGACTCAAGGGTACTGCGGCAGCATAACGCACATTAATGGAGGCTATAAAATATGCATCTTTAAATGTAGTTCATGTGGGGGTGTCTGACCCGTCTAAACTTAACACACATCAGGAATAATTCATTCGGAAACAAGAAACTATCAGTATGGATGCAAATGGGCAATGTTACTGACAATCATTTACGACAGTGGCATCTGCTGTTAAACAGTGTGACCCATGTCAAAGGTGTGTGAATGCTTAATCGAAATGGAATGCTTCCAAAAATAGAAAATAGTGAATTGCAATGCATACTATAGTATAGTTAACCGACCCTCCAGTGTTTGTTATAAACAACTAAAACTATTATTATTATTTTTTTTTAATAACGGTGAAATAAAATATGAATATCAGATTAAAAGTGTAAGCTCAATTTTAAAAAAAACTAAATAAATTTGACCTTGGCAACTAACTGAAATAAATGAAAGCATTAAAAGTAATATAATGTATACAAAACGTATAAAAACTGAACATCTGCCGATACCGAAATTGCTGCGATATGCAGCAAACTATACAGGGGACCCTCTCATATATTAGAGGTTAAAATAAACAACAGAGCCCAACCTATTATACACTCTAAAAAATGCTGGGTTGTTTTAACCCAATTTTGGGTCAAATATGGACAAACCCAGCCATTGGGTTACATTTTTAAATGACATTTTTAACCCATTGTTTGAGTTTGTCCATATTTGACCCAAAATTGACTTAAAACAACCCAGCATTTTTTAGAGTGTATTTATTATTTAATCATTGAAATAAACATTAACAATGATGAGTAAATGCAGTATATTGTACGTGCAGTTACACTAAAAATAATGCTGGGTTGTTTTGAGTAAATTTTGGATCAAACATGGACCAACCCAAATGTTGGATTAAAAGTAATATGTAAAAATGTAACCCAACAGCTGGGTTTGTCCATATTTGACTAGGGTTGAGTATCGAGAATCGAGTATCGATTGGAACCGGGACTAACTTTTCGTTTTTCCCGGAATCGTTCAAAAGTTAAAATTTCGATTCCTAGTTTCGATATTCACAGTCTGCCGACCAGAAGAAGAAACCGCTGAACAACACCAACGAAGAAGCGTCTACCGGAAGTTTTGCCATAACCGCACGAGTAGAACATGAGTAGCTTACGTCGGCGGTCCAAAGTGCGGCTTCACTTTTCTAAATATAACAAAATCTCGGCAAAATGCAGAGTATTTCCCTTTAGAAAGGAGTATTTCCTTCAGAAAGACCATTGGTTAGCAAGGTTAGCTAAACTTTTTTTGACCCTGCCTCTTAAAAGAATCGGAATCGTGAATCGTTGGGAACCGGAATCGAAACAAGGAATCAGAATCAGAATCGTTCAAATTCAAACGATACACAACCCTATATTTGACCCAAAATTGGGTTAAAACAACCCAGCAATTTTTAGAGTCTAGTATGAACCAATTAGTACTAATTAATGTGGTTAAGTTAACTAATGAACCTTATTGTAAAGTGTTATCTTTATAGTTGTCGTGGTTTGAACGGCCCTTTAACTGACAGAAGCCTGACAACAGTCCACTAATACTAACACAGTCTCATCCCAATTCGTCATATAACTGACGTTTTGGGACGTCTTTTGACCATTCGTCAATATACGACTTTTTAGGGCCCCCTTAAACGTCGGTAGATTACGATCCCGGGTCGCCATACAACTGACGCTTTACCTTTAACGTCAGTTAGGTGACGAGTTGGGTTTAGGGTTAGGTTTAGGTATGGGGTAGAGTTAGGATCCCATAACGTCATCTACCGACGTTTAAGGGGGCCCTAAAAAGTCGTATATTGACGAATGGTCAAAAGACGTCCCAAAACGTCAGTTATATGACGAATTGGGATGCTTTGATAGATATAGTAATTTTCAAGATAATAATAGTTACTTGACATGTAGTTGCAAAGTTACTCATAGTTAGAAGAATGTCTAAACTGGACCACTGAATTAAAGTGTTACCAAAATGACTATACTGAGTAGATTTGGCACTTTAACGTAAGACGATAAAGGATATTCCTGCCATAACACGACATCTGGTCTCGGGGGAGTGCAGGCAATCACCAGACGCAATAATATGCCTGAAAAATATTTGACAAACTGTGTCCTGAAACGGCCCACTGACAAACCCAACCCCCAAAGCTCTTATATATGCAATGCAACTCTTTCTTGTGAATAAATAAAGCTCTAGTCCGGTCATTGATTACACAGACTCAGGAATTGCACATGTATTGATTTGTGGCGTGTCGAAATCTTCACGGGTGGTTGGTTCATTTGAAGGACATGCCAATATGGGGCCAATTCGTCTCTAATTAGTATGCGCATGTGAAACAAATCATACGCTGTTAGCCTATATTGCTCGTGTATGTACGAGATTATCTTACCCCTGGTAATTATAAAAGCGAATTCAAGAATCCCACCAGTGAGACAAAAACAACAACATTTCATCTGCTTGGTGTATTTCCCCTCTGTATCTTTTTTATATCCAAAATAATGATTTGTTGTTCAACATTTGTGATGTTTTTTTTCTTCCCCAACTGAGAAATATGGATTTTAATTGTATGCTGCAGTGGGTGGAAAAAGCTCTCATGGTGGGAGGACTTGGCTTCTCTGTTTTATTTACCCTAATGAAAAGCTTTTAGTCAATAAAGGAAAGATATGGCTGGATTTAGTCTGACACACATCACAAACCATCTTCACTTACAAGTCCTGCCATGCAATATTGAGTGTTGTTGTCTAGGGCCTGGTAATGGTTCATCGCACAAGGCTTCTAAGGAAAACGCTGGCCATTTAAATGCAATTTCTCTCTGCCCGACCAGCATTTACATTTAAATCGCAGCGTTAAAGGGACAGTTTACCAAAAAACAACAGCAAACCCGAAGAAAATTTTGCCATCATACTTTTTGTTACCCCTATATTAGCGAGAACTTTCTAGGTAAGTACACTGTAAGTACCGTACTGTAAAAGGAAGCGGTACCTCCTTCGTTGATGAATAACTACACAAGAACTAATGAGTAACACAATATTAACAATCTAGTAACTATTATTAACTAACAAGAAACTCTGATTAACGAACTAGTAAGTAATAGCGCGCAGACGAAAGTGGTAGTTCACTATAAAGTAATCAATAACTACTATTTTTTAATACTTCCCAGAGAACTACTGAAAAAGTTTATTAACAATCTAGTAACTACTATTAACTAAAAGAAACTCTTATTAACGAATTAGTAAGTAATAGCTCACAGATGAAAGTGTTACTAGATACTTCTGTGGGAATTACTAATTATTTGGATCCGTATTATAAAGTGAAGATCATTGGAACTAACTAGTAATTACTCAAGTGTTACTACATGATCTAGTCATGATTTGTGCAAACGTTTGAGATTTTTGGTGAACTTTAGTATACTTGTAGAAAATGTCTTTAGTAACACTTGAGTAATTACTAGTTAGTTCCAATGATCTTCACTTTATAATACGAATCCAAATAATTAGTAATTCCCACAGAAGTATCTAGTGACACTTTCATCTGTGAGCTATTACTTACTAATTCGTTAATAAGAGTTTCTTTTAGTTAATAGTAGTTACTAGATTGTTAATAAACTTTTTCAGTAGTTCTCTGGGAAGTATTAAAAAATAGTAGTTATTGATTACTTTATAGTGAACTACCACTTTCGTCTGTGCGCTATTACTTACTAGTTCGTTAATCAGAGTTTCTTGTCTTAATAATAGTTACTAGATTGTTGATATTGTGTTACTCATTAGTTATTGTGTAGTTATTCATTAACGAAGGAACCGTATTCTAAATTGTGTTACCGAGTTTGGCAAAAAGTACCCGGATGACCTACTACTTCTCGTGAGATCCTGAAGAGTTCATACGATGGACAATTTACTATTTATGAATGACAGTGAAGCGATGCAACTAAAGCCAAGTTCACACTACATGATTTTAAGCCCGATTCGCAAATCGTTGAGCTCGCGAAAGGTCAGGGTGTTATCGCGTGCAATCGCGGGGGGTTAGCGGACGACGAACGCTCGCCAATCTGTTAGTATGAAAGAGCCAACAACGCAAGGACACTCGCAGACGCTCACGACTCTCCTCGTTCATCAAAATGAACGAATCTTTTTCCGTGTCAATTTGTTCATTTCGTTCAGTGAATGAACCAAATGACTCGAAAAAAGATTTGTTCATTTTTGGACCTTGAACCGTTTCGTTACCAGTAAAGTGTATTAGAAGGAGAAAAATCCTGGAATGTTTTCATCAAAAACCTTAATTTCTTATCGACTGAAGAAAGAAAGACATGGACAAACTATCAGCAAAAGTTTTTTTTTTAAAGTGAACTACTCCTTTAATGCTGGTAGGTCACGTGATTATGACAACATTGCAAATGTAGTATGTCCACATTCATGCTACACACATTAATACTACATGACATACTTTTTTACTCCTCACAAAGTAAGTACTTATTTAAAGGGGAAATGAAACAGTGAATCAAGTTTACATGATTTACAAGATGGATTTCCATTATAATCAACAATTATATAAAAAACATTACAAATGTAAACATTTAGAAGAAAACTTTGTATCTTTCGCCGCCAGGGCGCCACCATTGTGCAGTTGACGTCACGGGGTTGGTTGGCTCAAGTTTAACAGGCTCTGGGCACTGAAAATCGCGACATCAAACTGTGTTTACACCAGTGTTTTGACCGCGAACGACTAATGTTAGGTACAGTCATTAGACAAAAAGACGACGTCTCATGTTATATGTTGACAAACTGCACATAGAAACATTGTTCGCGATGTCTGCCGTCATATTCCCGTCTCGTCAACAACATGTAAGTTAGCATGTATTTGTTAATGGGGAAACGAAACGTCCATATTTCCGCTCTGGTAGTGCTAGTTAACACAGTCTCACCCCAAAAAGTCATATAACTGACGTTTTGGGACGTCTTTTGACCATACGTCAATATTTGCCTTTTTAGGGCCCCCTTAAACGTCGGTAGATGGCGATCCCGGGCCGTCATACAACTGACGCTTTACCTTTAACGTCAGTTAGGTGACGGGTTAGGTTTAGGTCTGGGGTAGAGTTAGGATCCCATAACCTCATCTACCGACGTTTAAGGGGGCCCTAAAAAGGCGAATATTGACGTATGGTCAAAAGACGTCCCAAAACGTCAGTTATATGACATCTTGGGATGAGACCGGGTTGTGCTAGCTACAGCCTACATACTAGGAAAAAGTGTCTCCGCTCTGACATCCTTCAGGGAAAGCATCGCCGCTTCCACACATCTAACTCCCGGCACAGCATGGTAAACGTGCGCGCCGGTGATGCAGAATTGACCACGCAATACATGCTCAAGATCAACCTCTTGACAACCAACCCGGTCTCATCCCAATTCGTCATATAACTGACGTTTTGGGACGTCTTTTGACCATTCGTCAATATACGACTTTTTAGGGCCCCCTTAAACGTCGGTAGATGACGTTATGGGATCCTAACTCTACCCCATACCTAAACCTAACCCTAAACCCAACTCGTCACCTAACTGACGTTAAAGGTAAAGCGTCAGTTGTATGAGGACCCGGGATCGTCATCTACCGACGTTTAAGGGGGCCCTAAAAAGTCGTATATTGACGAATGGTCAAAAGACGTTCCAAAACGTCAGTTATATGACGAATTGGGATGAGACTGTGTTACGACAACAGATGGACTCTGACACGGAGGGAATCGCAGTAACGCTACAACAGCCACACTGACACCTGGTAAGTTAGCGTTGCAAACCCGCTCTTCGCCCCAAAACCACCACCGGCTGTTCTACATAGCAACGTAACTTACATGTTGTTAACGAGACGGGAATATGACGGCAGACATCGCGAACAATGTTTCTATGTGCAGTTTGTCAACATACATCAGACGTCGTCTAATGATTGTACCTAACATTGGTCGTTCGCGGTCAAAACACTGGTGTAAACACAGTTTGATGTCGCGATTTTCAGTGCCCAGAGCCTGTTAAACTTGAGCCAACCAACCCCGTGACGTCAACTGCACAATGGCGGCGCCCTGGTGGCGAAAGATACAAAGTTTTCTTCTAAATGTTTACATTTGTAATGTTTTTTATATAATTGTTGATTATAATGGAAATCCATCTTGTAAATCATGTAAACTTGATTCACTGGTTCATTTCCCCTTTAAAATAAGTACCTTCTCAAGATAGTTTGCGATTTCAGACGCAGCCAACAAGTTACGCTCTAGCTTGCAGCTTAATGGAGTGATGTCCTGCATGCGCACTAGTCGTTCGGACTCGTTTATGGTGTTTTTTATTTTGCTTTTGCATTCCTTTTGAAGTTTGAAAGCTCCATCGTAACTGCATAGTTACATAGTCTCTTTTTATGTTTCATAGAAGAACGAATTTGCATTTTTGTTTGAACTAGTCCTTTAAAACAAAACTAAACACTCCATTCATTCCTGCGCAGATATACGCGTTCGAGAATATTTTTGTATGTAAAGCTTCTAATTCATTCCCTTCCAAACAAACACAGATCCCGATCCCAGCTCAGAGGATAATGTGGAGTGAATGATCTGTTTATCAAGACGTTTCCCATTTGGTTGTGCGTGTATCAGTCATTTGTTTAACAGTTAATCAGTGTGGGCAA
The DNA here is from genome assembly GCA_038021265.1 of Cyprinella venusta. Classification (NCBI taxonomy): domain Eukaryota; kingdom Metazoa; phylum Chordata; class Actinopteri; order Cypriniformes; family Leuciscidae; genus Cyprinella; species Cyprinella venusta. Next base: position 32,293,411 of record CM075873.1, on the reverse strand, counting down.
GGTTTAGCACAGGCCAGTGAAATATGATTTCTCCAGAGCTGCTGCAAAGGGAAAAAATGATAAATGAGTTTTTTCATTGAGCAAGCCTTGTATTGACAGTTGAGGCAGTGCACAGTAGTTGTGTATGTGCGCATTATGCAGATTAGTGTTTTCTTGCACATCACACACACACACACACATTTAGTAATGGATTGCAGTCATTACACTGAAGATGTTCTCATGCCAGCTGTATCGCTCGCAACACCAACAGCCTCATAACACAGACATTACGGGAGTTGTTTATGTGAGGGCTAGTGTAAATTCATTAAAAGTGAGAAAACAATTTCATGAAATCATGACGGATGTTAAATATAACCTGAACGTGGATATGCAGATCTTTCACATTTAGTACAACCGGAGGCGCAACTACCCATTTGATTGCAGACCCCGAATGCAAAAGACACATAAAACATGTTTAAAATATTATACTGTATATCAAACTACAGTTTTGGTCGGTATGTTTTTTTGTTTGTTTGTTTTTTTTGTTTAAGTCCCTTCTGCTATTCAGTATTTTTACCCTTGCTGTTGACCCTGTAAGAACATTATGCCTGGTTCAGATTAGACAATTATTATTTTTTGTCTGTTATGATAGTCACTGTGTCAGATTACGCGATTGACACAGATAAAATGTGATACGCGAAACGCGATAAAAATCCTACTGTTGGGCAGTCCCTCCAGAAAAACGCGATTATGCAGTGGTGGTAAGTAACGAAGTAAAAATACTTCGTTACTCTACTTAAGTATTTTTTTGGAGGATCTGTACTTTACTTGAGTATGTTTTATTTGCATCTACTTTCACTCTTACTCCACTACAATATTAAAGGCAAAATTTACTTTTTACTCCGATACATTTCCCCGTGCCCGCTCCGAGTATTTATTACACTTGGCTTTCCAAACCAATGAAAAACATTGTTTTCTTTTGGGTGGAAAAAAAACGCTCGCGCGCTCCAGCACGCTCGCTCACATCGCAGTTCAGTTCGTCAGTTCAGTGGAAGATGATGACCGCAGAAACAGTATAGCAGCTCTCGCTGTCAGCAGAAATGATCCCGAGATTCCCGACAGAGATCACCCATGGCCATATCTCAAGGATATGTTTAAATTCACTGAAGTTTGGAGATTCGTATCGGCTGAAATGTCTTCTTTGCCTGCCACGGCCGTGTTACAGTGCATTCTATCTGTACAACGCGACGTAGCCTACACATCACACGTGAATGAATAGGTACGGGACACTGCAATTCACCAAAGTTGATTATTTGCATAAGCCTTGCTGGTTAAACATTTAATTCACGTGATGATGAGTTGTTCTAACGTGCGATTTCCTGAGCGCATACCCTCGACGCTCGCAGGCACCAGAAGCCTGTCAAACAGCGCCTGAATACTGGACAAAGTTATCTTTCGAGTCTTGTTATGCTAATACTGTTAAATAGACACAATGTTTACTTAAACAGAAATGGCTATGTCGAAAGCAAACATTTGAGAGAAAATCTGGTGTAATATGCTACATTAAACGCGTTGCGTGCTGGTCTAAAAGCAACAGTGGTAAATGGTACTGCAGCTTTTACTTAAAGGGATAGTTCACAAAAAAAAAAAAACATAAATTTGTCATTATTTACTCACTCTAATGTTGTTCCAAACCTGTATTAGTTTCTTTCTTGTACTAAACACAAAAGAAGATTTTTTTTTGAATGTGGGTAACCAAACAGTTGCTGGTCCCCATTAATATCCAGGAGAGAGAAAAAACTAAACACTGGGGACCAGCAACTGTTCGGTGGCCCACATTATTGAAAATAACTTTTATTTTCAACAGAAGAAAGAAACTTATTTCGGTTTAAAGCATCTTGAGAGTGTAAATTAAGAAAATTTTCATTTTTAAGGGAACTATACCTTTAGTGTTAATAAAACAAACAAAAAAAACACAAGGAGAAAATCACTCACTGATTGAGAACTTTAATAGTAGCTTTAATAAAAATCAATAATTTTACAGTGAAGTCTATGTAGTGTTTTAATTTCATATTTGTTCATTTAATAACTTCAATGCTACTGATAAATACACCTACTGTATCTGAAAAAATAAAGCACTGTTTATTTAATTTGAATATTAATTTGTTTAATGTTTGTCTTATTTTTAAAAAAACAAAGAAAATAATGACAAAGATTTTTATCTTCGCCACTGGCCTAAATGTATGCCTTTCTTTTTTTTCTTTTGTTACCTAAGTCTTTGTTTTTAACATAGGGACATTAGTTTGGCTGTAATGAACAGCCACTTGCAAAATAGTAAAACCAACTTGAAAAAGAATCGTGATAAAAAAATCGTGATCGTGATTTTCCTAAAAAAAAAATCGTGATATATTTTTGCCATATCGCCCACCCCTGAAATGAAGTAGGCCTATAGCATTATTTACAAACCAGTTATTTAAGAGTTGTCAGTCATTCATAAGATCACTTAGAAAGAGTAAGTAAATGTAGTAAATACAGGTAGTTATAAAGCATTTAGTAGTGGTCACTTAACTATTTGTGTGAGCTCGTGAGTAGGCTATTCATGCCTTGTAAAGCATTTATTAAGGAGATTTAAAGGAGATCAATCTTCTAAACAGTACAATGTAACAGTGATATAGAACATAGAAATATTTAACAGCCTTTAAATCTCTTGTTATTGTCTCTTATGATTGCAAATCTAACAAATTCTTAATTGCAGTATATAGTCTCATCATTTGTTCAATTAAATAATTGCATATCACCCCCAAAATAATTGATCTGCATAATTATTTATATTTACAGTTCATTGGAATATTTACTTTTACTTTCGCTACTTAAGTACTTTTTAAATCGGATACTTTTGTACTTTTACTCAGGTGATGTTTGAATGGAGGACTTTCTACTTTTACTTGAGTAGTATTTTATTTAGGTATATATACTTTTACTCGAGTACAACTTTTGAGTACTTTTACCACCCCTGCGATTATGCGATCGCTGAATTCAATGCAAAATCAGCCAAAGTCCACATGTTTATGCGGGGGCCGCATTTTTTTCAAATACGCCGCACTTTCGCCGCATAAATTGCCGATTTCCGTGCAAAATATGCGGGGTTTGAATAATTTCATAATCCTCGCATTTTCGTTGCAAAAAAAGTCACATGTATCTTAGCAGAAAGTTGAAAAATGTTGCATTTGCTTCACACAAGAGCAGCCATTTCCCCCTGTTTCCATGGGAACGTTATGAAGTGACGCAATAGCCTCTATGCACGAACCCTGCTGACGTGTGTTCGAACGAATCTCAGTCAGCGTCTTTACTTCCGGAAGCGCGTTCTGCAGGCCAAGTGTACAGCGGCAAAACTGTAATAAAATCGAATAAAATCCGTTTTCTCAGAAACGGAGACAACGATTTTAGAAACGCTGATTCGCTAGTCGAATTTCGTACGATATGAGAGAATACTAACACTCAAAGTTGTTGATTTGGCTCGAAATATATAATTAAAATAACTTCTCTTTTTTACTCTTGTGTGAAAGCTAACTGCCTCACAGTGTTGATAACATCATTCACGTTAACCGGAGGACGTTTTTATAAACAGCAAGTGTAATTTGACACTATCTCCACCTATCGCAAAACTGGCTTATGACCATAGACTGACACAGCACCGGAAGTGAGTGGGCGTGCTGAGACAAATATGGAAGCGATCGTGCATAGAGCCTATTACGCGACGCCAGACAGACTCACGGAGGCGATTGACATCTCACAAATCGAACTTGTATGTCACATGTTCTACCGTCACATCGTTAGTTAATAAACAACATAAGATAAAATTAGTAGCAGCATTAGTAGCATTAGTAGCATCGGGGTAGAAATTACCCCGAATTACCCGCACACATAGGGTGTTCGAGGCGCACATATAATAACACAGTCTCACCCCAAAAAGTCATATAACTGACGTTTTGGGACGTCTTATGACCATACGTCAATATTTGCCTTTTTAGGGCCCCCTTAAACGTCGGTAGATGGCGATCCCGGGCCGTCATACAACTGACGCTTTACCTTTAACGTCAGTTAGGTGACGGGTTAGGTTTAGGTTTAGGTCTGGCGTAGAGTTAGGATCCCATAACCTCATCTACCGACGTTTAAGGGGGCCCTAAAAAGGCGAATATTGACGTATGGTCAAAAGACGTCCCAAAACGTCAGTTATATGACGTCTTGGGATGAGACCGGGTTGCATATAACACTGCAGAGAGTTCAACAGGGAGCGCGCAGCTCTTAAAGGGGCCACACCTTATTTACACTCGTTACAGTCTGAAATAAAACAAGATGAGATATTAAATATTCCCAGCACTTTCTATGATGTAGTATGCTTGCTTATCAAAGGAAGTAATAAAAAATGACTCTTACATTAGCCTAGTGAGAACAGGATGTTGGAAGAATCACTTTTTTTCTCTTTTTCATCAAACCGCAATTTTTGCAAGTTCCCTCAATTTTTGCAAATTCCAGCAATTTCATTGCATAAAATTGCATAAATATCCCGCATATTCCATCGCATTTTTAAAGAAAACGGGCAGCGTAATCAATCAAATTTTGCCCGCAACAATCACAAAAAACTCCGTGTTTTTCTGGAAGGACTGAATACTATTATGGTAAATGTTATATATAAATCACAAATTTTTTTCACAAATTTTTGGAAATTACCACCACAAAATCAGTCCTTTTGATCGCAAAAATCACCAAAAAAAAAAAAAAAGAAAATCGTGAAATCCTGGAGGGACTGGTTGGGTCTTAAAACTAGACAAACATGCTTAAAAGTTTTCACTTTTTATAAGCACTAAATGATAAGTAATTTTAGCGAAGACTGCATTAACTACAATATTTAACCTTAAATTCAGCTTATTTCAATTATAAAAATGCAAAAAAAAACTTTCTTAATTAAGATTCTTGAAATTAGAATTTTTAGGAGCGACATTTTTCTTAAAATTACTATTCTTATTACAACAATCTAATCAACCATCTGCAATAACTTGCACTTTATAGATGTCACTTGTTTCTGGTAAAAATTGACCTCATTTTGAGCTAAAATTAAGACGAAAGTAGATCAATTTTCTAAAAACAATATTTATAATCTAGACTTTTTATCGTTCATGGCAAAAAAAACAACATATTTTCTAGAAATAAGATTTCTATACTTTCTTAGATTTCAGCTTTTGCGGTGCATGCGGCTGGAAAGGTCAAGTTAGTCAAGGTCCTGCTGGGATAAGTGCTGTTCTGTACCTAAATAGATGGCTGGTGGATATCTTCCATGCAATGTCACCAAAATTGCCAGTCACAAATGTCAAATGAAAGAAAAAGTGCTTTCAAACAGTCAGAGTTGCACCCTGGGCTGTTTTCTCTTCTGTTTCTAGAAGAGATTCACAGTTTGTGAAATGGAACTGAATTTGAATTGAATTGGCCACAGGACAGAATCCAGTCCGAAGAGGAATTTACTGACGTCAATTGAAAGAAATGGAGCATATTTTGTAAGTGCAACCAATGTTGTTAAAGAGGCTGTCTACAAAACACTGTTTTCAACTAATATATGAAATCTTTTGGCCGTTCGTTTACAGGATAAAGGCGTTTTGGGGCCTAAAAAACGCTTTTGAAAACTATACCATCACCTCAACAATTTTGTGAACAATGTGGGGTATTACGAGTGTATTACATGTTCAGTCTATAGGCACGTAGTTTTTCTTTATAAAGAGACATCACCATCTACTGGCCTGGAGCAGAATACACCATTTATATTCGTTTTCATGGATCCATGTGAACGCGGATCGAATGACGATGTTTTTATTCTGTTTTGCACATCGTCGTCATGTAAACGTGCCCTTGGTATCATTGAGATATTATTATTTTCCTTTATCAATTTATCAGTCAAACTGTTTTCATTTCAATTTTAGTCAAAATTTTTATTTTTTTTTTATTAATTATTATTTCAATTTTAGTTATTTTAATACATAAACTTAAAGGGAAAGTTCACTTAAAAATTTAAATTCTTCATTTACTCACCCTTATGTTGTTTCAAACCTGTATGAACACAAAGGAAGATATTTTGAAGAATGTTAGTAACCAAACTATGGAACCAAACTTCCTACAATGGAAGTCAATGGGGTCCAACAACTGTCTGGTTGCTGACATTCTTCAAAATATCTTCTTTTGTGTTCATCAGAAGAAAGAAACTCACAGGGGTTTGAAACAACTTGGGTGAGTAAATTATGACAGAATTTGAATTTTTAAGTGAACTACACCTTTAAAACTAAATAAAAATTAAGGAAACTAGCTGAAATAAAATAAGGTTATAGGGTTTTTAGATTTCCAATGATTGAAGTTACTATGTCTTCTTTTTCAATTTGGACAGAGGTATGGTTTAGTTTTAGTTCATTATTTAGGTAACCCTACATTCAACCCAGTCTCATGAGAATTCCTCAGTATTGTACGGTTTGGCGATTTCATTTGAATTTGTATGACTTGACATAATTCCAAAAGAAAATTAAAGCTGCAAGCAGCGATGGGCGGGCCCTCGCACCTGTAGCGCGTCGGGGTGTGAGGCGGCCACGTTGCATACTCTGCAGCTCAGCCGGTGCGGCTGTGCATTTGCTACGTTGCTTGGTTAAAGGTCACTTCCTGTTGCCAGCAGGTGGCGCTATGACTGTGGGTGAATGTCGGCATGTAGATTTGTTCAGGGCGGGACTCTTGTCAAATGTGTCAAATTTCGTGCAGATCTGGGGATTTACAGCCAAGTTACTACAACTTCCTGTTTCATGGCGAATCATCGACGCCACAGACACGCGCATCGACAAAAACGCGCAGATAGCACAACTTTACATCGTCAATGCCTTTAAAAGGCACAGCAGAAATTTGAAGTCGATCCGACTGAATCCCTAGGAGGAGTTAGTTAAAGTACGTAATGAATAAATCATCCAAAAATGGCGGTAAAATTAGAAATGGCCGACTTCCTGTTGAGTTTAGGGCATCACTCCAAGAGACTTTTTTGTGCGTCTGGACACGGTAGATGTACCACAGAAATTTCGTACCTGTCGGTCAAACATGCGGAGGGGGCTGCGTCTTTTAAGGTCACTTCCTCTTGCCACTAGATGGCGCTATGACTGTGGGTGAATGTCGGCATGTAGATTTGTTCAGGGCAGGACTCTTGTCAAATGTGTAAAATTTCGTGCAGATCTGGGCATTTACAGCCAAGTTACTACAACTTCCTGTTTCATGGCGAATCATCGACGCCACGGACACGCCCATCGACGAAAACGCGCAGATAGCACAACTTTACATCGTCAATGCCATTAGAAGGCACAGCAGAAATTTGAAGTCGATCCGACTAAATCCCTAGGAGGAGTTAGTTAAAGTACGTAATGAATAAATCATCCAAAAATGGCGGTAAAATTAGAAATGGCCGACTTCCTGTTGAGTTTAGGGCATCACTCCAAGAGACTTTTTTGTGCGTCTGGACACGGTAGATGTACCACAGAAATTTCGTACCTGTCGGTCAAACATGCGGAGGGGGCTGCGTCTTTTAAGGTCACTTCCTCTTGCCACTAGATGGCGCTATGACTGTGGGTGAATGTCGGCATGTAGATTTGTTCAGGGCGGGACTCTTGTCAAATGTGTAAAATTTCGTGCAGATCTGGGCATTTACAGCCAAGTTACTACAACTTCCTGTTTCATGGCGAATCTTCGATGCCACGGACACGCCCATCGGCGAAAACGCGCAGATAGCACAACTTTACATCGTCAATGCCTTTAGAAGGCACAGCAGAAATTTGAAGTCGATCCGAGTAAATCCCTAGGAGGAGTTAGTTAAAGTACGGAGTGTGTAAATCGTCCCAAATCGGTCGCCAAATTCAAAATGGCGGACTTCCTGTCGAGTTTAGGGTATGGGTTCTTGAGGCTTTTTTGTGCGGCTTGAAAGGATACACATCCCCACCAAATTTCGTGCATGTAGGTTGAACGTGGAGGAGGGGCTAATTTTTTCCAATTTTCTAGGTGGCGCTAGCGAGCCATTTTGCCACGCCTATCCGCGAAACCAACAAAATACGAAATTTTTCACCAGTCCTGACATGCGTGCCAAATTTGGTGACTTTTTGAGCATGTTGCGGCCCCGAAAATGGAGCTTACTTTGCAGAAAAAATAAAAAAAAATAAAAAAATTTAAAAAATAAATAAATAACCCTAACAGTTTCAAGAGGGCCTCGCACCGTTGGGTGCTCGGGCCCTAAATATGATGTCTAGGCAAACATCACGAATGTCCAAAACCCTTTTAGCTAAGTTAATATCAAATCAGTCCTTGTGCATGACCCCGTGTCCAGCAGAGATGGACCCACACCTGCACCAGATCGACAACGAGAAGTACAGTGATGGAAAAGAGGAAGAAAGCGGATGGGAGAAAGAATTCGAGCAATATAGCGGGCATGATGAAGCCAGAGCGAGGGAGAGAGAGCCACCGAAGCCCATAAATCAAGTGGCAGTGAGTGTGCTGAATCAGGGACATGAGGTAAGGTTGATTGTGCCTGCGAGAGACAATAAACCCTGTAATCATCCGTCTCTGCTGCACAAGCCCCGCAATTATCTGCCCATACCTGACCGCCACTTCAGAAAGGGCAAAATCCATCTCACTTCTTCCCAGTGCTCCCACACACACAGCGTCTTCTCTTTTACTTGCACGCATACAGTGGATAAATGCATTCGCTCCTCAACTTATGTCAAGGAGAAACTCAAAGTCTGCAGAAATAAAGAAGACTTCTATAGCGCCGTTTGATTTTAAGGGCACAAACAGTGTGCAGACGCTGACGGGAATGCCTTTTGTGGCCACTGCAAAGCCTTTCCTGCCATAAAGCCTTCTTTATATATATCATACCAATAGCGGACTATTTCGATATGAAGAGAGTGTCTGATGACACGTTAAGCAACCTGTTTGTTTGTTTAGATTTTTGCTGTTTAGGGGAGAGTTTATAGGAAATGCATGATGGATGGATGTATGGATGGATGGATGGATGGATGGATGGATGGATGGATGGATGGATGGATGGATGGATGGATGGTGGACGGAAGGACGGACGGACGGACGGACGGACGGATGGACGGACGGATGGAGGACGGATGATGGATGGATGAATGGATGGATGATGGATGGATTAATGGATGGATGGATGGATGGATGGATGGATGGATGGATGATGGATGGAGGGATAGATGGATGGATAGATGGATGATGGACGGACGGATGGACGGATGGATGATGGATGGATGGACGGATGGACGGACAGACGGACGGACGGACGGACGGATGGGTTATGGATGGATGGATGGATAATGGATGGATGGATGGACGATGGATGGATGATGGATGGATGGATGGATGGATGGATGGATGGATGGTGGACGAAAGGACAGACGGACGGACGGACGGACGGATGGATGGATGGATGGATGGATGGATGGACGGACGGATGGAGGATGGATGATGGATGGATGAATGGATGGATGATGGATGGATTAATGGATGGATGGATGGATGATGGATGGAGGGATGGATGGATGGATAGATGGATGATGGACGGACGGACGGACGGATGGATGATGGATGGATGGACGGATGGACGGATAGACGGACGGACGGACGGACGGACGGGTTATGGATGGATGGATGGATGATGGATGGATGGACAATGGATGGATGATGGATGGATGGATGGATGGATGGATGGATGGATGGATGGATGGACGGATGGATGGATGGACGGGTTATGGATGGATGGATAATGGATGGATGGATGGATGGATTGACGGATGGATGGATGGATGATGGATGGAAGGATGGATGGAAGGATGGATGGATGGATGGATGGATGGATGGATGGATGGATGGATGGATGGATAATGGATGGATGGATGGATGGATGGATGGATGGATGGATGGATGGATGGATGGATGGATGGATGGATGGGTTATGGATGGATAGTGGATAGATGGATGATGGATGGATGGATGGATGAATGGATGGATGATGGATGGATTAATGGATGGATGGATGGATGATGGATGGATGGACGGACAGACAGACGGACGGACGGATGGATGGATGGATGGATGGATGGATGGACGGACGGACAGACGGACGGACGGATGGATGGATGGATGGGTTATGGATGGATGGATGGATAATGGATGGATGGATGGATGGATGATGGATGGATGATGGATGGATGGATGGATGGATGGATGGATGGATGGATGGATGGATGGATGGATGGATGATGGACGGACGGACGGACGGACGGATGGATGGATGGATGATGGATGGATAGATGGATTGACGGATGGATGGATTGATGGATGGATGGATTGACGGATGGATGGATGATGGATGGAAGGATGGATGGATGGATGGATGGATGGATGGATGGATGGATGGATGGATGGATGGACGGACGGATGGATGGATGGATGGATGGATGGATGATGGATGGACGGACGGATGGATGGATGGATAGTGGGGGGATGGGTTATGGATGGATAGTGGATAGATGGATGGATGGATGGATGGATGGATGGATGGATGGATGGATGGATGGATGGATGGATGGATGGATGGATGGATGGAACTCTCATTTGGACCTTGAACCGTTTGGTTCCCAATGAAATCCATTATATGGATAAAATCCTGGAATGTTTTCATCAAAAACCTTAATTTCTTTAAGGAAAGACATGGACATCTTGGATGACATGGGGGTGAGTAAATTATCAGCAAAAGTTTTTTTTTAAAGTGAACTACTCCTTTAAGATCCGAGTTGTTTACTTTGTAATGAGTCTATCCATCTCCACCAGTTTGACCCATCTAGAATGATCAGTGGCCCGAGTGTGCGTTGGAGAAGTGGGCATTATCACACTGACAGGGTCAAACCGAGATGTTCCAGAGTATCTGTGTCTGGTCGTTTCCCCTCACACTCACTTCACACTGCTGGAGCTCAACGAGAACATGATGTGCTCAAGGGGGGGGGGGGGTGTTTCACATACTCTCTGATCTCATATCGTGTAATATTCCTTCCCCCGGTATCACAGACAAGGCTAAAGCTAAGTCCAGACTAAAATTCATGTTTGAGCTGTTTTAACTGAAATCAAATTGCACTGACAGATTTTAAAACCCATCAGATCCATTGTTTTGTCTCAAAATGCACCAGTAATGTGTTTTATAAGGCATGTTTATAAAAGCTAATCTAAGCCCTGTCTGTGAAACCAGGCCCTTATGTTGTGAATTTGCAAACTGTTTTTCTTTTTAGGAAGCGCCTTCCTTGCCTCCTATATAAAACATCAATACAAACAAATAAAACAACCCTGGATGTGTTTCTGGATCAACATTTTTTGCTGGTATTGAGATAACATTTCTGTCAAACAAACACTAAGCCTATCCTACATCCTGACTCCAGTGTTTCGCATTAATTACCTAGACTGCTGGCCCGATACAGGTGAATATGTGCTGCCACAGTTTCATTATGAACTGGAAATATGTTAAAACTTCTCATAATAGCATAAAAGGTCTCTAGAGATGTTTTGGACCATTGCTTTGGCAAAGTATCTTTTAAAAAATCGAAAGCGCGATATGGCTTTGAGCCCTCGTCAAATCGCAAAAGGCATGCGTTTTAATTTAGTAAGTATATAAACTGTTTGCGCGGCATGTTTTGAAAGTGAAACGCTCACTTTGCTTACGATGCGATCCGGCGTTTCCCGCATCTCAGAACGGTTTAGATCACAATGATCTCCCATCTCTACATGTGCTGTGAGTTTAGTGTGCATTTGGGAACGCCATTTTAATTTATTTTACAGGGCATTTGTTTTTGGCTATTACTTTTCTAATATATACTATAAAATGATTAAGTCCACCTCCCATAATCTCACAAAACCCTGTGGGAAACACTGTAACCCCAACAATAAACTAACAACAAGAATCAAAACGACAGATTGATGAGAATATAAGCACCCTAACCTTGCCCAAATTAGTGATCCATGCCAATAAACACTCGTGGCCAGCAACTCTGTGCCACATCCGTCCATGTCGCGTCAGGGTCATGCCTTTTGATGTACGTGTCCATGTGATGTGCCAAGTGTCAACTTGACTTAAGGTTCGTGATGAAGTGCTTTAATAAACTCAGTTAATCCTCTCCTGGGGTTCCAGTAATAAGGATTACATTTCACCGCTGCCTTTGAGGGAGGATGCTGGACGGGCTTGAGGATGAAATCTGAGCGAGAAGCTATAGTGTTTTAATGCAATTAATAGCATTAGATGCACGTGTCTGCTGTAATTAGTAATAATTTGGGATGCCGATTTGACTCATTAATTTAGTTAAAATATCAATGCATTTAATCAAGCTCTTTAACGATATTCCTTAATAAGCCATTGAGCAAATCCAACACCTAAACTCGACACAAAAGCCTGTCAATTAAAAGTTTTCCTAGTCTTATATATTATTGTAATGTCTTCATAACTTTGGGGATTTTTCGAGATGGTCCTGACTGCAGAATATCAAATCCAGGGGGAGGAGTTGGATCCAGATCCAACTGCTACCATCTTACATATACCTAAACCTACTCATCTCCGCCCCCTGACCCCTAACCCCACCCCTAATCCTACCCATCTCCGCCCCCTGGTCCCTAACCCCACCCCTAATCTTACCCATCTCCAAACCCCTGACCCCTAACCCCACCCCTAATCCTACCCATCTCCATCTCTATCCCTAACCCCACCCCTAATCCTATCCACCTCCAAACCCCTGACCCCTAACCCCACCCCTATTCCTAACCATCTCCACCTCCTGACCACTAACCCCACCCCTAATCCTACCCTTCTCCACCCCTAATCACACCAATCTCCGCTCCCTGAACCCTAACCCCACCCCTAATTCTACCAATCTCCGCACCTGACCCCTAACCCCACCCCTAATCCAACCCATCTCCATCCCTATGGCTAACCCCAGCCCGAATCCTACCCATCTCCGCCCCTGACCCCAACCCCATCCACAATCCTACCTATCTCTGCCCCCTTATCCCTAACCCCACCCCTAATCCTACCCATCTCCACCCCCTGACCCCTAACCCCACCCCTAATCCTACCCTTCTCCGCCCCTAATCCAACCAATCTCCGCTCCCTGAACCCTAACCCCACCCCTAATTCTACCAATATCCATCCCTGACCCCTAACCCCACCCCTAATTCTACCAATCTCCGCCCCCTGACCCCTAACCCCACCCCTAATCCAACCCATCTCCATCCCTATGGCTAATCCCAGCCCGAATCCTACCCATCTCCGCCCCTGACCCCAACCCCATCCACAATCCTACCTATCTCTGCCCCCTTATCCCTAACCCCACCCCTAATCCTACCCATCTCCAAACCCCTGACCCCTAACCCCACCCCTATTCCTAACCATCTCCACCCCCTGACCCCTAACCCCACCCCTAATCCTACCCTTCTCCGCCCCTAATCCAACCAATCTCCGCTCCCTGACCCCTACCCCCACCCCTAATCCTACCAATATCCGTCCCTGAACCCTAACCCCTCCCCTTATCCTACCAATCTCCGCCCCTGACCACTAACCCCACCCCTGATCCTATCCACCTCTGCCCCCTAACCCCTAAACCCACCCCTAATCCTACCCATCTACGCCCCTGACCCCTAACCCCACCTCTAATCATTCCCATCTCCACCCCCTGACCCCCAAGCCCACCCCTTATCCTACCAATCTCCGCCCCCTGACCACTAACCCCACCCCTGATCCTATCCATCTCCGCCCCCTGACCACTAACACCACCCCTAATCCTTCCCATCTCCGCCCCCTGACCACTAACCCCACCCATGATCCTATCCATCTCCGCCCCCTGAACCCTAACCCCGCCCCTAATTCTACCAATCTCCACCCCTGACCCCTATCCCCACCCCTAAACCTACCCATCTCCACCCCCTGACCCCTAACCCCACCCCTTATCCTACCAATCTCCGCCCATTGACCACTAACCCCACCCCTAATCCTTCCCATCTCCGCCCCCTGACCACTAACCCCACCCATGATCCTATCCATCTCCGCCCCCTGAACCCTAACCCCGCCCCTAATTCTACCAATCTCCACCCCTGACCCCTATCCCCACCCCTAAACCTACCCATCTAAACCCCCTGACCCCTAACCCCACCCCTTATCCTACCAATCTCCGCCCCCTGACCACTAACCCCACCCCTAATCCTATCCATCTCCAGCCCCTGAACCCTAACTCCACCCCTAATTCTACCAATCTCCGCCCCCTGTCCCCTATCCCCACCCCTAATCTTACCCATCTCCACCCCCCGACCCCTAACCCCACCCCTCATCCTAAGGAAGGCTTTTAGTGATTTTACTTCACCAAAGTTGCATTAATACATATTTTTTATAGTTGTATTGTGTGGTAACCATTTTATAAAAGCAATTATGTACTCAAGGCTAGTGCTGTCTCTAGAATAAGTCACGGCTGAAGGGGTTGCAGACACTCCGCTTTGTGATACAGCGAAGCCTCAATTACCTTATTGCTTACCTCTATCATTTTAGGGGTGTCACAATATTTCCCAATTTTGTAAAAAAATCCAGCAGCGTCTTTCTAAAACTCCTGATTCATTTTCCAAAAAAAAAAAAAGAGAAAAAACAAAATCAACAAAGTTCATCAAATGCCGTGGCAGCCCAGCATGATATCATGTATGTTAATGTGATTTAATTAAAATGCCATTCAATTTACATAGTGTCATTGGTTGCATGTCCTGGAGTTTGAGATATGCTAAAACTGCTCTTTGCATTGTCTTTTACTGAACTGAGAAGCTCCTTGGCAACTTACAGCAAAATGACCTTTAAATCGCAGTGAAACAAATCCAGGCGGAAGCTGCTAGGAAGGACGTTTTGGGATGGGATGGGAAGGGGGAAAAGACTCAATGAGCTTTTTGAGCTAGCTCTGTGTCTCCTCTAATTAGATGCTTTTTGCAGGAAAAAAAAAACCATTGTGAACTGAAGCGCAGGATGCTAGCAGGCTTTAATGGGACCCGAAATGCCAGTGTCACCGCCTCAAGCTTGTGAGACGCTTTGACTCATCGCAGATATCCCTCAACAGAAAGCACTTGAGTTTAATTAATTGCTCAATAAGTCTGAGATGAGCGATGGGAGATGATGATTTCCTTGCGAGTGAATGAATGGTTAAATAGGACGAGTAGTGGAACGGCGTCCACGGCAAAACAACAGCACAGATGTTGTAACGAGACGAGTGCGGCAGAGAAGCCGACCGCAGTGCCATCTGATCGTCGGCCAGGTGTCTTCTGGGTCAAACGGAGATTGTGACCTCTTGATGATTAGTAAACACAAACCGTGGCCCGAGAACAGGTGCGCTCGGGGGAGGAGGTGATGAGGCATTGACGGTTGTTGTGGCCCTGAATTTTAATTGGGTCGTTTTAGGGTGCCGTTATTTTCCTGCCACTTCTCATATTATACGTTGTACAAAATTATTTCCTCATCCTAATTCTATTCGAAACCTGCATGGATTCCTTACTTAATAAGCTCAGTTACTGATTGTGCTTTGTATGATAATGAAATGCTTTCATTTGAACTGTATATCATTGTGCATGAGTTTAATTATCCACAATGAGAAATTTACATTAGATTTTGAGAGTAGAAAAAGAAAAGATGCTTTGAGTAAACACGTATATATCGTGACGGTTACTAATGATGTGTTTTGAATAGTGTTAATCTGGGTTCATCATTTGATTAAGTTCCCATCAATGCGAGTGCGAGACAGTAGAGAGCCCGCCCACACAGTCTTCTGATTGGCTGTGATCTGTGATTCACTGAAATCTGATCGCATGGTGTCTGGTTAGGACAAGGTGTTAGTCTTCTGAAGCCAGCAGTATTTATTTATTTATTTATTTAAGTAGATGGTATTTAAGTCATTACTTACTGATAATGTAACTAATTGTAACTAGAATGGTAAAAGTACAATAGAATATATATATATATATATATATATATATATATATATATATATATATATATATATATATATATTAGGGCTGTCAAACGATTAATCGCGATTAATCGCATCCAAAATAAAAGTTTGCGTTTACATAATATATACGGGTGCACTGTGTATAATTATTCTATATATATATAAATACACACACATGCTTGTATATATTTAAGAAATATTTTCATGTATATACACTGTATATAGATTTATATATAATTTATATTATATATAAATATCAATATTTTATATAAAAATATTTTTATGTGTGTGTGTGTGTGTTATTATTTTTCTGTGTACATGTGTGTGTATTTATATATATAAAAAATAATTATACACAGTGCACCCACATATATTATTTAAACACAATCTTTTATTTTGGATGCGATTAATCGCGATTAATCGTTTTGACAGCCCTAATATATATATGAAGAGTTCAGATGCAAAAGCCTCTAAGTGCAATTTGAAATTTTCTTCTAAAATGATCATTTTTATCAAGCTTGTATATTTAAGTTCAGTAATTTTACTTAAATGACAATGAAGATTACTTATTAATTGTCATTTAAGTGAAATTACTGAACTTAAATATACAAGCTTGATAAAATGGTCATTTTAGAAGAAAATTTCAAATGGCATTTAGAGGCTTTTGCATCTGAACTCTTCATATATATATATATATATATATATATATATAATAGGGCTGTCAAAACGATTAATCGCGATTAATCGCATCCAAAATAAAAGATTGTGTTTAAATAATATATGTGGGTGCACTGTGTATAATTATTTATATATATATATATAATTATATATATATATATATATATATATATATATATATATAGGGTACAAGTTGTTTAGACTACCTTTATGGTGTTTTTTGGTCTCTAACTCATGGCAGTTCATTTCTATTGTACATTTTTGGTGATTTGGTGGCTATTGTATGAGTTTGAAGAATCTCATTTGTACGTTTTCCTACAATCTTGCACCAAAATGATGGTTATGTTTAGGCGTGTACCTTCTTGTTCACTATTTTTTATTTTCTAAAAATGATTCACATCATACAAATTCATACGGAATTGCAACGCATTCTCATGGCATCCTTTAGCGTCACTATAACGCTTCGGTAGGTAGGTTTAAGTCTGGGGTAGTGTTAGGGTTAGACCACTAGGAGGCGCCTTCTGGCCCATATATATATATATATATATATATATATATATATATATATATATATATATTGTGTGCTGTCAAACGTTTAAAATATTTAATCGCGATTAATCGCATTAATGTCATAGTTAACTCGCGATTAATCGCATATTTTTATCTATTATAAATGTCTATTGATTTCTTTTTGTTACATTATTTTTTTCTTATCAACATGGAAAAGTGGATTGGCTTGTTTAGTGCAATTTTTTTTTAATTATTATTATGTTTTTTAATAACATTGGAATCAATTTCACACTAACATAATCACTCACACAATGTAACACTGTCTATCAATAAAAGGGTGAAAGAAATACTGACGAGGTCCCGATATTGACGAGGGGGTGGGGAATTCGCATCATCTGTGTGTCTGTGTGTTTGCTTGGCCATCATCAAGTGGTGTTTCAGACTGGACGTGCTGCGATGATGATCGCTCATTTCACAACGACAAAACACACAGATCACTTGGTCTTGTCAATGGGACCATTTGGCAACTTTTTAAAAGTAGGCTAAACTTTCGCAAGACGAAACGAGTGTGTGCGGCACAAAACGTCCTCGCGCTCTAAAATTCAATGGCTTGCGCCGCGCGAGGACGTTTTGTTGCTTCTTCGACCAAAGCGCAAGCGGATCTAGACCGTAAACAAAACAACAGGCATGCCGCAAACACACGTTTCGGCTTGTGAGCCGGCTTTGAGTGGATGACGAGCGCGAGACGCCAAAACGGATCAGGACGCATATGCCGCGTCCTGTTGCAAAAGCATATGAAAAAACTACAAAGTTTGCTAGGACAAAAAGACCGTTAATCGCGCGATAAAAAAATTAACGCCGTTAAAATGGGTTTGCATTAACGCCGTTAATAATGCGTTAAACTGACAGCCTTAAATAGATATATATATTTGCGTCTCATATTGATGCTAAAGGGTGCTATGTGCGTCGGATGTAGATGCAATTTCAAAAGCGTCATGAGAACGGGCTCGGAATTGCACCTCGTAAAATAGTATGTTTTCCTGTGAGACATTTCATTTTAGGCTTTCACTGTATGGACAAGAGTTAACCTTCTTTACGTTGTGGGTGAGAAGGCACAGCTTTCTAATTTGGGGTGAATCATTCTTATACATAGTTGGATGTGTTTATATGAACTGTTTGAAATCAATATCCCTGTGCAGTGCTAATGCAGACGAACTGTACCAGGAAAGTAAGGTGAGCTATTTAATAAGTATTTTAGGGCCCCAAATTCGTCTATGCAGCTCAGAACTGGGGCACATCAGTTCTAAATTCATCATGTATCCAGAGATATCTGGACCTTTGCACCAGCACTGCAGGCGCCCTATCCAGACCCTAAGGACCCAAATGGGGCATCCATCCTCCATCATGCCCTGCTCCTTATGTGCTACAAACTTCGCAAAAACAATATAAATCAGCAGTAACTCTTTCACTCATGTAGGCCAGCCATTTTGTAAGAGGACTTACCTCTGTCTGTGTCATAGAGGTAGACAAACTTGTCCCACTTGTAGTGAGACAGGAGACTCAGGACGGCGCCCTTTAGAGGAGGGCGCATCTGGATGACGAACTGCACGTCTGAGTCGATGGGGTAGCTGGGAGTGACGAAGGAGGTGTGGAGAGCCCCGCAGAAGGAGGTCAGCGTGTTCATGGACTTCTTGTCGTAGAAGCCGAAGATGGCGTACACCCCTCTGGAGAACTGCGAACAAACTGGAATCAGAACAAGACGAGTTTGAGTTTGTTTACGACCGAGTTACAGTACAAACAACTTCATAATTCTATACCAATCCTACAAAATGGAATCGGATGATCTTGGCATGTGAGTAATTGGAGTAATTGGAAAATCTGTACAAACATGCAAATTTGTTTTGACTCCATGAATATGAGCGGAGAAATAATTGCATTATTTCCAGCAGATGAAAGTGCTGCGTTGCGTCTGACAGTGACACACTCTTGCCTTAAACAAAACACTGTCTGATTGGCTGTTCCTTATTCTCCCCAAACACTTGAAGCAAATGAAGCATAATTATGCACATCTCTATGAACCAAGAATAATCTCATTACTGACGCGGGTACAAAGCGGTTGGCGGAAAACCTCTGCTCATCTGTGTTACAATATTTAGCCAAGGGCAACAACATGGGTCGTTTTGTATGCAAGAAATAAAATTAATTTATGATCGATATGCCCTCACCGAAAGGATTATTAGGAACACCTGTTCAATTTCTCATGAATGCAATTATCTAATCAATCCCATGGCAGTTGCTTCAATGCATTTAGGGGTGTGGTCCTGGTCAAGACAATCTCCTGAACTCCAAACTGAATGTCAGAATGGGAAAAGAAGGTGATTTAAGCAATTTTGAGTGTTCAGACGGGCCGTTCTGAGTATTTCACAATCTGTTACTGGGATTTTCACGCACAACCATTTCTTACAAAGAGTGGTGTGAAAAGGGAAAAACATCCAGTATGCGGCAGTCCTGTGGGTGAAAATGCTTTGTTGATGCGAGAGGTCAGAGGAGAATGGGCCGACTGATTCAAGCTGATAGAAGAGCAACTTTGACTGAAATAACCACTCGTTACAACCGAGGTATGCAGCAAAGCATTTGTGAAGCCACAACACACACAACCTTGAGGCGGATGGGCTACAACAGCAGAAGACCCCACCGGGTACCACTCATCTCCACTACTAATAGGAAAAAGAGGCGACAATTTGGACAGATTGGACAGATGAAGACTGGAAAAATGTTGCCTGATCTGATTAGTCTCGATTTCTGTTGAGACATTCAGATGGTAGAGTCCGAATTTGGCGTAAACAGAATGAGAACATGGATCCATCATGCCTTGTTACCACTGTGCAGGCTGGTGGTGGTGGTGTAATGGTGTGGGGGATGTTTTCTTGGCACACTTTAGGCCCCTTAGTGCCAATTGGGCATCGTTTAAATGCCACGGCCTACCTGAGCATTGTTTCTGACCATGTCCATCCCTTTATGGCCACCATGTCCCCATCCTCTGATGGCTACTTCCAGCAGGATAATGCACCATGTCACAAAGCTCGAATCATTTCAAAATTGGTTTCTTGAACATGACAATGAGTTGACTGTACTAAAATGGCCCCCACAGTCACCAGATCTCAACCCAATAGAGCATCTTTGGGATGTGGTGGAACGGGAGCTTCGTGCCCTGGATGTGCATCCCACAAATCTCCATCAACTGCAAGTCTACCTATCAATATGGGCCAACATTTCTAAAGAATGCTTTCAGCACCTTGTTGAATCAATGCCACGTAGAATTAAGGCAGTTCTGAAGGTGAAAGGGGGTCAAACACAGTAGTATGGTGTTCCTAATAATCCTTTAGGTGAGTGTATAACCCTTAAATGATACAGATGTTCACTGTGACAACAGATGTAGACTTTTACAAACTAATCATGAAATATGTGTCTCAATTAACAACGTTATCAAGACTTGTTTCATGAACTCTGGAGAGGAAATCAGCATCCAAACTGGTTGACCAAGCATGTCGATCTTTTCCGCATTTCTATGTTCATACTTCACTGTTGGCTGATGAATAAAGTGTTCTCCTACAAAACACTAAAATCTATGCACACTGCTTACTATAATTGGTAATGTTGTGAAAGTACCTCTTAAAAAGCCTATTAAACGGTCTCTAAAGATAGCAGTTAAAGGTGTTTTAAGCAATTTCGGCCATTTTGCTGACTCCCACCAGACTGAACTTCTGAATTAGGCCGCTACCATTCTTTCAACCTCTCTCTAAAGCCTCACACTCCACAGACATGCCAGCCAACCAGAATGCGCAAAATTATTCAAGAGTGTTTCAGAATTGCTTCTCTCTCTCTATCTCTTTATTCTAAAGGGGCTTAGAGACATTTTACATGTTTCATTTCAACTTCAGTTAAGAAAATACTGACCTATGAATGTCATATTGGAAGTAGACATTTGTAAACGCCATTACTGACGTTAAATATAAATATTCGGTAATTCATTTGGAGAGATGTGAAAAGTCCTTATGTTCTCCAAACAATTTGGACGTGTGACTAAACTTGGTAATGGTTGTGGGGAGTAGTACTAGATCTCAGACAGACCCCTCACTGCTGTTCAATGGCTGTCTGACACATGCTGCACTCAGAAGCTCAAGCTCCAACCTGATGGTCCATTAGACTCAGATGGTGTAGTTGAGGGATCAGCCACCAGGAGCTCACCAATCAAACTGGGACCACTTATTAGTCCAGCAGGTCAATCAAGGATTTCATATTTACCCAAAGCCCAAACATAACAAACATGTTCTTGGCTTGAATAAGCTACTAAATGGACCAGATCTTCTGCTGATATCAAAAGTCTAACTAGGACAGTGTCCCAAATCCCTGTCTGGTCTATTGCTCTAGAAGATGGCATCTCAACAGCTGGACATTGATGCAGCTGCATTACTCTGGCATGTGTGTGTGATTACAGGCCTGCAGCGGAGTGACAATTACCCTTTGAATGGGGCTAGGTAAGCTGCCCATCTCCTCACTGGCTCTTTGCAGGATTTCCTTTAGTTTACTCCTAATTTGGGCCAGTTCTGATACAGCCTTTGTCCTTAGGGAGAGGAGCTGGCTGCTTCCCTTCCGTCAGTTGTCCTGGACTTATTAGGACAGGCTTTGAACAAACTCAAACCAAATATATAAATTATGTCAGATGCCTTTGCTTGCAATCGTCTCTCAACCCCTACGCTTACTCGCTTCAGGCCTGGCATATCCCGAATACCTCAATATCAGTTTTTTTTTTTCCAAAGCACACAAGTAGTTCAATCTCTAAAGCGCTTTGCCAAAAGCATCATTATCTAAGCAGTACATAAATTGTGCTACTTAAATTAGCAGCATTGGACTCCACTTAAACCACACTACTTGCAATTTAATCCACTTTCACAGTTAAACAGCGAAAAAAGACAAAATAACCAGTTGGACAATATGAATGTCTGTGGTCGACAATATTAACGCAAGAAAACTGTATGCTATATTCACAATAATTGACAATTGATTATACCTATGAATATGAGACCCTGCATGAACTTTCTGAGGTAGAATAGACGTTTTGATGGAGGGACATAAATGTCTCAGGTTTTATTACAATATATCTTCATTTGACTTTTGAAGATGAACACAAGTCTTATGGGTTTGGAACGACTTAAAGGGATAGTTCACTTTGAAATTAATTCTTGGTATGTTTTATCTTACCTCAAGGGCATCCAAGATGTAGGTGTCTTGTTTCCACAGTATTTTCAATTTTGATATTTTTAGGTCAAACCGTTCTTGTCTGTCACCACCTCAAAGAGCATGCACAGAGAAGTCCAAATTAAACATGATTTAATGACTCGTAAATGTGCAAATTGATGGCCTAAGCAGTCCCTCCAGGATTTCACGATTTTTTTTTTTTTTTTGTGATTTTTGCGATCAAAATGACTGATTTTGTGGTGGTAATTTCCAAAATAATTTGTGAAAAAATTTGCGATTTATATATAACATTTACCATAATAGTATTCAGTCCTTCCAGAAAAACGCGGAGTTTTTTTGTGATTCTTGCGGGCAAAATTTGATTGATTACGCGGCCCGTTTTCTTTAAAATTGCGATGGAATATGCGGGATATTTATGCAATTTTATGCGATGAAATTGCAGGAATTTGCAAAAATTGAGGGAACTTGCAAAAATTGCGGTTTGATGAAAAAGAGAAAAAAAGTGATTCTCCCAACATCCAGTTCTCACTAGGCTAATGTAAGAGTCATTTCTTATTACTTCCTTTGATAAGCAAGCATACTACATCATAGAAAGTGCTGGGAATATTATTCTCATCTTGTTTTATTTTAGACTGTAACGAGTGTAAATAAGGTGTGGCCCCTTTAAGAGCTGCGCGCTCCCTCTGCAGTGTTATATGTGCGCCTCGAAAAATTTCTGTTTGATGCTACTTCTTTTATCTTAGTAATGATGTGACGGTAGAACGTGTGACAGACAGTTATACGAGTTCGATTTGTGAGATGTCAATCGCCTCCGTGAGTCTGTCTGGCGTCGCGTAATTGCGTCACTTCATAACGTTCCCATGGAAACGGGGGGAAATGGCTGCTCTTGTGTGAAGCAAACGCAACATTTTTCAACTTTCCGCTAAGATACATGTGACTTTTTTTGCAACGAAAATGCGAGGATTATGAAATTATGCAAACCCCGCATATTTTGCACGGAAATCGGCAATTTATGTGGCGAAAGTGCGGCGTATTTGAAAAAATGCGGCCCCCGCATAAACATGTGGACTTTGGCTGATTTTGCGTTGAATTCAGCGATCGCATAATCGCGTTTTTCCGGAGGGACTGCCTAAGACACGAAACGAGCGGTTTGTGTGAGAAAACGAACAGTATTTATATCGTTTTTACCCCGTCTAACCACAGCCACGTCCAAGTGATCTAAGGGCGCGGGCGCATCTCTTCGGAAGTGAAGAAGAGTTTGCGCGAGCATAGTAATTGTTTTCTTTTAACACGGTTTAAACATCCCGGATAAGTGCAAGTTAGTACCATTTTAATTCGCTGTCTTACCTACAATCTTTTTTTCTGTGTAAACAATGAGTGACGTACACGCGCGGGAGATCACTTCCGGCGCTTGCGCAGACCGAAGCGCCCGCGCCCCAGTGTTAATTTTGTTAACGAAAACTATGACGAAAAATGTTCGTTGACGACCTTTTTTTCCCTGACTAAGACAAGACGATGAGAGACGAAACCCACGTCATTAAACAATCAATGTGACTATATCAACACATGCAATATCGTTGACGAATAAAGACGAGACTGAAATGTGTTTAAAAAATTAAAACCATTTGTTTTTTATCAAATAAAGGAAAAACAACACATTGACTGTTTTTACGAGCGTTCATGCTTACGGTTGCCAGATTTCAAAAGTATGAATCCCCAGTCAGAGTTTTCTGTTAAGAAAACACGATTTTAGCCGGTCTTTTCAATAGTATCTGGCAACCACGCGCATTGCAATGCGCACACTCTCTCTCTACACTGCGGAAGAAGTGTGTGGATGATCAGAAAACACAGACAAGTTAAACTTTAGTTCAGCGATCTTCATTTGAAATTTTCAACTTAAAGCGTCATTCATGTCGGTCGGTTCTGTTACGAGCTGCTCGAGCTGTTTGTGCGACTAAATCTGCGATCAAAATGCAGGCTGATATTTTTATTATACGAGCAAGAATGCAATGTTTTCTGAATATCGATTTTATACATTGAAATTGATTGATTTTATACATCAGTTCAACAAACAAAAGGGTACGAATAAGTGATGTTCTACATTTGTGAACGAATCTGTGGCTTTGAACGAATCGTGAGATTGAATGAACCGTTCATAAGGACAGCATTGCTTCGTTAGTGAATGAATGAATGCCCCGGTGACTCACTTAGAGCATTATTTATTTTATAAAGATATTTATAAAGGTAAAAAAATTAACAGGAAAAATCGATTAAAAGGGCAAATATTGTCTCTTAATGAAAAGGTGTGACTAGAGAAAAATTGGAGAACCACTGAACTAAGGGAAATGGATATGTAGAATTGCACAAGTGCTACTGCTAAAGAGTGCAATGTCAACAAAACGTTTCAATTTCTCATAAGCTTAATTAAATTGGCCTAGAGAGAAAAAAATAAATTAAATTTTTTTTCCCTAAATAGTAAAGACTACATATAAATCGCTACCAAAATTAATCTCGGTAACTGCAGTTTGACTAAATGTAATGACTAAAAGTTGACAAAAATTGCAATGACTTTTCGTCAACTAAAACTAGACTAAAACTATGAAAGACAAAATGACTGAAATGTAAATAAGACCAATAAACATTTTCGTCTGAAGATGAAGACTAAGACTAAATCAAAAATGGGTGCCAAAATTAACACTGCCGCGCCCTCAGATCACTTGGACGTGGCTGTGGTTTCAAGAGGTAAAAACGATATAAATACTGTTCGTTTTCTCACACAAACCGCTCGTTTCGTGTCTTAGGCCATCAATGTGTACTTACATTTACGAGTCATTAAATCATGTTTCATTTGGACTTCTCTGTGCATGCTCTTTGAGGTGGTGAACATAGACCTCCATTATATGACTGATATTGAAACTACTGCGGAAACAAAGACACCTACATCTTGGGTGCCCTTGAGGTAAGCTAAAACATAGCAAAAATTAATCTCAAAGTGTGGAGGGGGGGATTCTTCATTCTTGAATGTGAAGTACAATGTTTGTACTACTGGTCTTGCCTAATTCCTTAAAAGTCATTCCATGAGATTAAGACGAATCTCAGTTCTTGGAGCCACTATAAATCCTGTTTTGAAGTGCGAGCATCGCCTCATTGCTTTTCATTACGCAGAGAGTCCAGACATGTCACGTCACATCTTGATAACATGTTTACTCTGGTGGGCGAGGGGCATTCAGCTCAGGGAACGGTGCTGAGCAATGTTAACCACGGCTCGCTCAATGGCTGAAGGATCCTTCCTCAGCCCCTCCATCTCCACCTTCTCCCCCACCCCCGAGCAACCAGCGGTCTCATTACCGGGTATTCATCAAAACGTGCCTTCGCTCTGCTAATCAGGATGCTCTCTGCACCGCAGCGGGAACAATGCATTTCCACATGCCTGCCCCGGATGACCGTGAGGCCACTGGTGTTGAAACGATAAGAGCCATTAGAAAAGGCTCGGTCCCGACGGCTGCGTCTCGGACTGAAATAATGTAATCGCAGTGTCATGCACTTGAAGCCATCTTTCACCACCATGATTGTACATGGCCTAGAGACCTAGAACACATCGCTGCAAATGTCAGAGTCGATCATCCAGCTTTCGGTATTCACTGTCCTCTTCTGTCCTTAGTCCTCTCTCTCTTCTCCGTCCGCCGCTTCTGCTATTCCAGTCGCCCTTACAAACACCTCCCCCCAAACACAACGCTCTCACAGGATAATAGTCCTCTGGGGGTTTGAGCAAGTAATTGTATCTGCTCTTGTGAGGAGACATGTGAAGTCCTTCAAACTGTTCCTGAAAACAAGAATCTAAAGAAGTGTAATTTTGATATATCTATGAAAGGCAAATACTTGCAGATTCCACATCCCCTTGCATGTACAGACATGCATTTTTGAGGTGAATTTATTGAACTGACCACAAAACAGTACTATAAACAGAGTTTGCATCTCTGTTGCTGAAAAAAAAAATCATCTGCGGGATGTTTTGTGCTGTAAACCTTGCAAATAATTACAATTTACTTTTCTAAATATTTCAATGTTCTATTCTGAAACGCTACAACAATACAATACTGCTCAAGGCCAGTCATTTGGCCAGCAGCGGCCCTGCATGAAACTAATGGCCATTTCATAACGTATCCTCTATCCTTTGGCCATTTCAGATCTGGAACATCAGTTAGCCTTCAGATGCCATTGTGGCTGTTTATGGGTTACAAACAAGCCCAATTGTGATACATAAGTAGCAATTTGGACTGCATATTATACATAGGCAGCATTTCAGCCAAAATAAAACCCCATACTTGACGGATTTGTAATGTCTACATCCTGAAACTCCATAGAACACAGGAACTCCTCACGGTCACTCAAGCGCAGGACACAAACAGGAGGCGGGGTAAGAGGATATTTCGGTAACACTTTAGAAAGCGGTTCCTTCGTTAATGAATAACTACACAAGAACTAATGAGTAACACAATATTAACAATCTATTATTAACTAACAAGAAACTCTGATTAACGAACTAGTAAGTAATAGCGCACAGACGAAAGTGGCAGTTCACTATTAAGTAATCAATAACTACTATTTTTTTAATACTTCCCAGAGAACTACTGAAAAAGTTTATTAACAATCTAGTAACTACTATTAACTAAAAGAAACTCTTATTAACTAATTAGTAAGTAATAGCTCACAGATGAAAGTGTTACTAGATACTTCTGTGGGAATTACTAATTATTTGGATCCGTATTATAAAGTGAAGATCATTGGAACTAACTAGTAATTACTCAAGTGTTACTACATGATCAAGTCATGATTTGTGCAAACGTTTGAGATTTTTGGTGAACTTTAGTATACTTTTAGAAAATGTCTGTAGTAACACTTGAGTAAATACTAGTTAATTCCAATGATCTTCACTTTATAATACGGATCCAAATAATTAGTAATTCCCACAGAAGTATCTAGTAACACTTTCATCTATGAGCTATTACTTACTAATTTGTTAAAAAGAGTTTCTTTTAGTTAATAGTAGTTACTAGATTGTTAATAAACTTTTTCAGTAGTTCTCTGGGAAGTATTAAAAAAATAGTAGTTATTGATTACTTAATAGTGAACTACCACTTTTGTCTGTGCGCTATTACTAACTAGTTCGTTAATCAGAGTTTCTTGTTAGTTAATAATAGTTACTAGATTGTTAATATTGTGTTACTCATTAGTTCTTGTGTAGTTATTCATTAACGAAGGAACCATATTCTAAAGTGTTACCAATATTTCTTGTTTGGGGAGGACCAGGACAACAAGTAATGGGGTAAGAAAGCCTCTTTGAATAATTTGAACGTGCTTAACTCATATCTATTTATACATTTACATTTATTCATTTAGCCGACGCTTTTATCCAAAGCGACTTCTACACGCCTCTGGAGCCACTTAAGTGTCTTGCTCAGGGACAAATTGGTGTCTCACAGTGGATTCAAACCTGGGTCTCTCACACCAAAGGTATGTGTCTTATCCACTTATCCACTATATATTAGGGGTGTAACGATACACGTATTCATATTGAACCGTTTGGTACGAGGCTTTCGGTTTGGTTTTCGGTACACATTTTTGAATGGTTCTTTGGACCATTTTTCCTGCCGACAAAATTTCGTTATTTCAAATGTAGGTGCGTTGCGCATGGCAAGCGCGCTCATAGACACTGCTGTGACCACAACATTGTCCAACATCAAATGGCAAATGTAATGTAAGCGTAACGAAACTGAGCTACTCGTTATTGTGCGGATGACGGACCATTTATCAGTTTGGACCAATGCAGCGCGAGCCGATCTTACTACACAGCCAAATCCAGTAAAGAAAGCATTTGAAATCGCCACTGAAGTAATAACATCGCTGCGAGATCTAGTGAGAAACATTCACATTTCTCCGTTATAAACGGATCAAACAGCGCTGACGTGGAAACCAGGAAGAAACATTGTGCCAGGAATGTAATATCCAGTGTCCACAGATCAGCAACATTCACCATGGGTTTATTGTAGTAACACTAACTGTAACCATGGAAGTTTGGCAGGAATAGTAGGCTATAATGCTTTCAAGTTACATCAAATCGGTTTTATTTTGACATTATGATTATTGCTGCCCTCAAATGTTATTCTGATCTAAAATAAACCTTTGTTTATAACTACTACAATATTACATTTACTTTTGTCCAAGAAGCTGTTTTATGCTCCTAAGAAAAGTCAAGTATAGCTCCATCATTGCTCAAATTTAAAAAATATCATACTTTATGATGTTAGTTTTAATAAAAATATTATTAAAAAAAAATAAATCAAGGACATTTCTCTGCCATTTCTTTCTTTTTGCTGTATCGGAAATGTACCGAAACCGTATCGAACGAAACCGTGACACAAGTGTACCGTATTGAACCGAATCGTGAATTTTGTGAACCGTTACACCCCTACTATCTTTAAAAGTAAAATGCAAATTTTTCTTAAGAAGGATATCTTCCCCCGTCTTACTCTGTTTCTCACAGGAGGCTAACGCTTACAGCTGTATGTGACAAAGTTTAACGTTAGTACATATTGTACAAAGATACATAGCAAAAAATAACGGTAACCGGTCTTGGACAAAACAATATGTAGTTTACATTTAATTATTTTCAACAGCCTTGTTGAACAATGTTATGAAGGAATGCATCTCACACAGGTTTAGAACAGAGTCATCATGTCTTCCTCTCCTGTGCAAGGGTCATGACTCACTACACCAACACCAACCCCCCATACACACACACAATGTACCATAACTGTTCTCTAGACCCTTGAACCTCAAGTGACATCAGCAGTTGGTGTAGACAATGACTAATCAGATGGTTATGTCTCCTAATCTTTGTGAAAGATGGCATTTACAATTCCACAATTCCATGCGTTTGTGTGTTTCAGAGAGAGACCACGTTTTTAAATTATTCCAATTCGTGGTGAATTCATTACAAGAACTGTGTCAGATAACAGTTGTTGGAGACCTTTAATAGGTCAGAATGACAACTACATTGCAAATTCCATGAAAAAGCCATTGCATATATAAAGAAAATTTACGAAAAATGATTTCCACAACGTTAAATACAATTCTGTCATTGTGTACTCATGTCATTCCAAAATCAGATGACTTCCTCCCTGTGAAACGCTAAACGAGATGTTTTTAAGAATTCTCACACTGTTATTTTTCATTCAATGAGTGAATGGTTACTCGGGGGTATCGAGCTTAAAAAATGGCAAAGCATCATAAAAGTACTAAACTGCCCTTCAGAACATGATAGCTAATGCAGCTTGATGGTAACATAAATCGGAATCCAATTATTAAAGGTGAACTGTGTAATTTCACCCCAAGGTTGTGGTTAATCCATAGGTCGAGAGGTCGAGCCAATCAAGAAAAACAGAGCAAAGTTTTGAAAGAATAGATCCATAGTGCCACAGGGCCAATACTCTTAAGTCAACCTACGAATGACTTATAGTTGTCTCTGCCCTTTAACTCTTTCCCCGCCAAACACGGAATTTTCCGGGTTTCAAGAAAAAACACATCCCCGCCAAACACGGAATTTTCCGGGTATCCGTGTTTTAGGTGGTATACGGTAAAGAAGGCCCGCGCACATGCTCTGAAAGAGTACGCAACTCTTTGATCAAAGAAACAGATTGCAATCGTCTCAAACGTGAAGTGGAGTTGTGAGAATGTAGCTCAAAATATCAGATAGACAAATGCAGAGGTATACGGCTGATCAAGTACTGGAGGTGTTGATGGTCTCGGAGTCCGATCTCTCTTTATTTGATAATTCTGAATCTGATCGGGACGAAGTAGTGAGTGAGAGAGATGCACATGTTGTGCATGCAGAGTTTGTGTACGTAAGGGGTTGCGGAAGGAGACCTCGTTCTACTGCAAAAGTTGTGGTGCTTTTTGCTTGCTTTTAGCTTGCTTAGTTGGGGTTATTTAATATTTAACAATATTATCGATCTGTGTTGTACTACTTTCATGTTATCACTGTGAAGCTGCTTTGATACAATCTGTATTGTGAAAAGCACTATATAAATAAATGTGACTTGACTTGACTTGTGGTGTCCCCTTACATCCTGGGAAATGTTACTCCGTTTACGACTCAAAAGCA
This sequence comes from Cyprinella venusta, assembly GCA_038021265.1. Taxonomy (NCBI): domain Eukaryota; kingdom Metazoa; phylum Chordata; class Actinopteri; order Cypriniformes; family Leuciscidae; genus Cyprinella; species Cyprinella venusta. Next base: position 32,262,736 of record CM075873.1, on the reverse strand, counting down.
AATTACAGTGCCTAAATTTGATTTATTTTACATTTATTTATTTTTTTAATTTATTTTGGAAAGTTTTATATATGAAGAAAACAACATCTGAATGTATTCTGCTTGAAAATGCACTTGTTTGATAAAAATGCCTTTTTCTCTGTTTTTTGTACAAAATGTTGTGTTTTTGACAAAACCTACATCCGTTCAAGTGGCAATAAAAAAAAGAAAAAATGAAGATAAAATAAATTTGTTTTTTTTTTTGTCTAAAAGCAGAGGCTCAGATCTTTATTTTGATATATAGCTTTTTCATATATTCATGGAAGAAAATATTCAACGGGCCATTAAAGTTTAGCAAAAATCGTCAAAAACCCTGGCAGTGGCTGGCAACTTTTTTTAAAAAACGCTGGCGGGGAAAGAGTTAAAGGGATACTCCACTTTTTTTGGAAATAGGCTCATTTTACCAATCCCCCAGAGTTAAACAGTTGAGTTTTACCGTTTCCGAATGTATTCAGCCGATTTTTTTTTATATTTAGAAGAATATCAGTAACCAGACAGTTTCTGGTCTCATTGACTTCCATAGTATATTTTTTTCCTACTTTGGAAGTCAAAAAGAATAGAAACTATCTGGTTACGGATATTCTTCTAAATATCAGAAAATCGGCTGAATGCATTTGAAAACGGTAAAACCCAACTGTTTAACTCTGGGGGAGTGGTAAAATGAGCCTATTTCCAAAAAAAAGTGGAGAATCCCTTTAAACAAAGGTAGAACAAAGTATTCTGACGTCCAATAACTATCTTTCCCCGTTAGTAAAAAAAAGAGTCTCTACATACAGTAACCACCTATTCCAGCAAATAAGAATTTTGAACGAACTGTTAATTCACTTAAGCATTTTCAGCAATCCACCGTTGTCGCAGTATTTTGCTGTTCCGGCTAGAATATCCAACAAATCATCCATTCTCGAACAGAGGAATGTATTACAAGGGCAATGGTTGGACCAATCTCCTTCTACTTCTTCTCCCTCTTGGGGGTTTTTGACTGGGGTTGATGCATGTACAGCTTATGATATTCTGTAATTGGATTTTCAGAAAGCTGTTGACAAAGTCTCCCACAACTGCCTAATCCCCAATCAGCAGTGCAGCACTGAGCGTGTTCCCATAGCTGGGTAGAGAGCAATGGAAGCATGCAGCCCAGAGATGCCATTGTAATATGGCATGAGGGGGTGCTGTGGATTTACTGTAGCATTTGACAAAACACAGCGCGTTTTACAGGGCATGCAATAAAAAAAAAAAGATAATCTCAAGAGAGAACATGCTATCATGTAACCTAACTCACATCTTCTAGATAGTGTATCAGGTAATGAAGCCAGTGAAAGTCCACTGACATTGAGAAGCAATTACTCTTTCCCATAGACCGATGATTATCATCAGGAAGCTATGCTAAAGTTACCTTACAAAACACGTTAGTTATATCATGCTGTCAGATGACAATATTATGGTGCTGAATAATTATTTTCATGTGGTAACTTTAAATTGTACCAAATAATTGCATCGAAATCATGGTATTAGCTAGCCTGGTTAAAACTAAACCATTCTCCGTTGTAAGTGAGTTATGGTTTGGCGAAGCGTCATAGACACCAACGGACATCGCGGGTAGACCTAAACCAATCAGAGCGATGAAGGAGATGACGTATGCAGAGCGGCGGAGAAACATCTCAGAGTTGTTCTTTGCTCGGTTTTTAACAAAAAGGAAACGTTCAAATCGCTTAAAACAGACGCGATAGCTGATTCGAACGAGTGATGTTTGACGGCGGCATCCATCTTTGTAGGCTACAAAATCTGTTTCAAGAGCCCGTCCTAACGTTTATGGGGTGCGTTTCCCATGCAACGACGTAGTTCGCTGCTTCACTACCATAGTACGATGCATCGTTGGAGAAATCAACTAGCTAGTCACGACTGTTTCCCGAAACCCATCACAAAGTATCGTTCAACCACGTTGGTTTCGCACATGGTGGAATAATAACTCCTTTTAATGAAAATGTTTGAGATCCAATTAACGGTAGATTTTTTAATATAAATTACAGTCATCTGAGGACTATTTCTAATTGTTCTCGGTTATTTTGCTTTATTACCAGACTCAATATTTGGCTCGTTCTTGCATAGTAGAGCACGTTCGCACATGCACATTCTTCAAACACGTTACTTCAAATCTTTTGACAAACTAAAAGACGTAAATTACATTTGTATTTAATCTAAATAAAAGGCACTGGTTGTACTGAATGTCAGCTTGCTTATTTTGCTCAAGATAAAGATTTATTACACCTAAATGTCACACAATATAGAAACGTCGTTCAAACCACACAAGTTTGCGATGCAGTTTGCGAATGTTCGTTGGAACGATTGTTTCGGGAAACACCGAATCGTTGAACTATGCTGATAACGACGGAACTTGCGACCACAGTTGGCTAATGATGCTTTCGGGAAACGCAAATCTAAATTTGAAAAAACCCAGAGCAAATCTAAATTTGCTGGAAGTTGTCTGGGTTTTCCCAGGCTAGGTATTAGCACTGTACAGTTTCAAAACTATGCTACCATTTAGCTATGTTAGCTATGCTTAATATATATAGCTATATACCAAACAATGTGCTAATTCACTCTAAAGAATCATTAACAGTTATAAACAGGGCTTGACATTAACACCAAATGCTGGTGAATTACATGCAATGACGTGTAATGCAGTCACTGCTACAAGCCACTTTGGTGGGTTTAATTTTATATGTAATATACATAGTTTGCTGTTCTAGTCTTTTAAAAAAGGCATCTGAAATAATCCTTTTCATTTTCTCTCATTACTAAATAGAGCTCTTCCTTGGCGAGTATTCACGTAAACACAGTCAGACAGATTTTAAGTGAATGTAAACAGTTGAGAAAAAAAAGGAATTAAAGTGACAGCAGCCAAATATACCTGCCGCCAAATTATGAAATAATATTACAAATATCGGTAACACTTTAGAATACGGTTCCTTCGTTAATGAATAACTACACAATAACTAATGAGTAACACAATATTAACAATCTAGTAACTATTATTAACTAACAAGAAACTCTGATTAACGAACTAGTAAGTAATAGCTCACAGACAAAAGTGGTAGTTCACTATTAAGTAATCAATAACTACTATTTTTTTAATACTTCCCAGAGAACTACTGAAAAAGTTTATTAACAATCTAGTAACTACTATTAACTAAAAGAAACTCTTATTAACGAATTAGTAAGTAATAGCTCACAGATGAAAGTGTCACTAGATACTTCTTTGGGAATTACTAATTATTTGGATTCGTATTATAAAGTGAAGATCATTGGATCTAACTAGTAATTACTCAAGTGTTACTAAAGACATTTTCTACAAGTATACTAAAGTTCACCAAAAATCTCAAACGTTTGCACAAATCATGACTAGATCATGTAGTAACACTTGAGTAATTACTAGTTAGTTCCAATGATCTTCACTTTATAATACGGATCCAAATAATTAGTAATTCCCACAGAAGTATCTAGTAACACTTTCATCTGTGAGCTATTACTTACTAATTTGTTAATAAGAGTTTATTTTAGTTAATAGTAGTTACTAGATTGTTAATAAACCTTTTCAGTAGTTCTCTGGGAAGTATTAAAAAATAGTAGTTATTGATTACTTAATAGTGAACTACCACTTTCGTCTGTGCGCTATTACTTACTCGTTCGTTAATCAGAGTTTCTTGTTAGTTAATAATAGTTACTAGATTGTTAATATTGTTTTACTCAGTAGTTCTTGTGTAGTTATTCATTAACGAAGGAACCGTATTCTAAAGTGTTACCCAAATATCTACAGGATATGGCGGTTTTTCACCATGGTATCAATGTCAAAATTGTGTCCAGTGAAAATACTGAGTGGCTAGTAACTTTGGAAAACCACTAGCCAGTAGTTGATGAGCAAAAAAAAGTTAATGTCAAGCCCTTTTTTAAAACTACTGCAAATGAATGACGCACTCTTACATGCTTGTTTGTTGTATGGAAAAAAGTTTTCTGTCACGTACACAAAAAGCAGAGACCTTGTACACAGTATTTCTAGCATAACATGCTAGTCGCCCCCATAGCAGGAGCTGGAGTGGGCAGCCAGCCTCGTTGAGGAGAGAGAGCTCAGGGGAAGTCGTCAAGGAGGCCATTTGCAAATCGCCTCTTCCTCTGGGTAACTTAGCTGCAGTTTCCAAGAGAGGCCATTTTCAAAGGGGAGAGACGAGAACTGTGGGTGGTGTGTGTTTCAACTGGGTTTCTTGTAAAGCAGGATGAAAAAAAATGGCAGCTCAGATGCACCATTCAGTCTGTGCTTTTCTCTTTTTCAGCCTCTCTGAATTCTTCAGCTCACTCATATCACCCACATATCTATCCATCACGGCCTCCTCCACATCACTGATACCAACCTGCAAACCACTGACCGGCTCTTCTAATATAGCTTTCATATTATAGCATAGAGGTGTTCTCAAATGATATATAGGAATTCATGACAAGCAGTGCCTGATAAAAACTCAATCCCAGCATGAAAGGGATTTGCATTGTTTGCTTGATTACTGGCATGAATTTAAAGCAAGTCTCCCAAGGCACTCTCTTTCAGCTCTGGCGTTACTGTCCAGAATAACTAAACAGGCCACGGGTGGGAGGGGAGAGGACTCTTTAACCTTGAAGCTATCATGTAAAGAACTCTCTGCCTTGCTCTCGAGCCTACTTTCGGTCTTAAAGAGCAAAGAGTCCACTTTCCTATCTCAGTTTTCAGGAGGCCTTATACTGAGGTTGTAATGCTAAAGCAAAGAGGGCCAACTTCCTTACAGGCTGAGCCTCAGATTCCCTTTATTTCAGAGCTTGGCAGTGTGAATATATCTCGGCATTTCTTATGCCTCGGCTCGCGGATGTGCCTTCTAGGAGCGGCTCAGTGACTTGAGGTAAAGTACTCAAATACCAGCGCAGTCTCATCCCTAGACGTCATATAACTGACGTTTTGGGACGTCTTTTGACCATACGTCAATATTCGCCCCTTAAACGTCGGTAGATGAGGTTATGGGATCCTAACTCTACCCCAGACCTAAACCTACCCCTAAACCTAACCCGTCACCTAACTGACGTTAAAGGTAAAGCGTCAGTTGTATGACGGCCCGGGATCGCCATCTATCGACGTTTAAGGGGGCCCTAAAAAGGCGAATATTGACGTATGGTCCAAAGACGTCCCAAGACGTCAGTTATATGACTTTTTGGGATGAGACTGTGTTACATATACCATGAAAGAGCAACCCGGTCTCATCCCAATTCGCCATATAACAGACGTTTTGGGACGTCTTTTGACCATTCGTCAATATACGACTTTTTAGGGCCCCCTTAAACGTCGGTAGATGATGATATGGGATCCGAACTCTACCCCATACCTAAACCTAACCCTAAACCCAACTCGTCACCTAACTGACGTTAAAGGTAAAGCGTCAATTGTATGACGACCCGGGATCGTCATCTACCGACGTTTAAGGGGGCCCTAAAAAGTCGTATATTGACGAATGGTCAAAAGACGTCCCAAAACGTCAGTTATATGACGAATTGGGATGAGACTGTGTTAGAAAGAGATGTGGGCAGCATCCCGATTTGCATACCACTACTACAGACTAAAGTACTTAGCTGATGATGGGAACGTACTGACCCTAAATTTGAGAGAAAGCCCTAATCCAACTAGTCAGAACCAACGAGGACGTCCTACTTGTTGAAAACCACTCCAAGCAGAAATTCACCCAGCTCTCCTCCAAATCCATCTCAGTGCTATATAGCACTAATAGTATGTGAATTGGGAAGTCAAAGTCATCGGTGGGGTGAGGATGCAGTCGGCAGAGCTCTGAATCCTCTCATCTCTGACACTGGCCTTCATTAAATGCTCGCACATCCGAGAGCCTGTGATACCAGTGGGCTGCACGGGGAGGAACGAAAGACAGTAATAGAGATGGAGGAGGCGGTGTGTTCACAAGAAGCTGCAGTCCAGCGTGAACAGCATTGGAGATGTGAGCGATGAGGAACGAAACACACCAACTTGGCCGTCGGGTAAACGCAGAGCCAGGGTCAGGGCCACGGGTGACGGAAGTGGCGTCCACTCGAGCGCTGAGACAGCCAGAGTTTCAAAGCCGCTGACTTGAACAGAAGGGCTGCTTATTTTGCGCAACCAAGTTTCCAGGTCGCCCAAGCCAGCACAAAAGCACAATGGCAGGCTTAGGAGCCATTGTCCCTTTTCAAATATCTTTAAACAGAGCTTCACTTCTGACAGATCACATTTCTTTTGCCTTTCCAAAAAGAGGACATCTGAGGCAAACGCACCAAGCATGGAATCGCTCCAGATTGTCTTTTCAGTCTGCAGCTGGACGGGATTAGGGATCATCTCTGCCTGGGGTGAACTTTCTGATCCACATGCAAGCCTAACACGAAAACAATCCAGCTGAGGAACTTGGGGGAAAGCAGCGAGAGCCCACACAAAGGAAGAGAGAGAGAGTCATAAATAAGAGCCATGTGTCAGGCCTTGCATTTGCAGATTGACTTGAGAGTGACTTAATATTTCAATGGTTGTCGCACAAAGAGCCACGGACACAACTGAGAGGTCTTCCGATTGAGTCTACGCACATCTTTTGCTCGCTGATGCGAGAACAACTGCTCAAATGAACCATTTCCAAAAGTTACATGGAAAGAACATGGATGAGAGAGCAGAAATCATGATTGTTAAACTCGCGGAATTGGTCAGGGTCAGTGCAGCGCTACCACAAACTCCAACAAGATGTGAGAAAAGGATAATGTATGGACATTATCGCGAAATAAACCTAGACAGGGTGATCTGGAAGTTGCACCATCATGTAATCAAACATGCTCAGCTACAGTAGATAAGTGCCTACAGTAATGCAACACTGTTGTAAGTAGTATTATTCCACTCCATTTCAACAACTGACACAGGAATCAATAGAAATGTTATCAAAATTACAACACAGGTCTATAATTGTGAAAATGTCAACGAAGAGCTAGGATAACAAAATGCTGGATGTTATTGATGTCCTGCTTTTTTCTGAAAGCAGACTTTAGCTAGGGAATCTTGATCAATTTGACCAGTATATATGACGCCTCAGTTAAAGATCAATGTGAAACAATGATACCCCACACTTGATAACACTCCTCTGCCCAGCCCTATACTCTAAAAAAAAAGTCATGGGTTGTTTTAACCCAATTTTGGGTCAAAAATGGACAAACCCAGCAGTTGGGTTAAAATTTGTAATTGCATTTTTTTAATCCAACATTTGTCCATATTTGACCCAAAATTGGGTTAAAACAACAACCCAGCAACCGAGCATTCGACTTTAAGAGTGTACTTTGAGTCGAACTACTGCCGTCTGCATTGACCTGTGTTACTGTGCTTGATGGTGCTTTAAACCAATTAGGCATTTTATGTTTTGCTGTATGTACTGTAATTGAGAACAGTGGGGGCACTTATCTTAAAGCAAGACTTCAGAGAATCTTAGCATAAAAGGATCAAAACCAACAGCTTGTTTGAATTACAGTATATTTCCTTGCACAAACCAGAGCTATTTGGCATTAACGGTGCTCCTAAGGTAAACTAAAAGCTTGGAATGATAAAATATACGGTAACACTTTACAATAAGGTTCATTAGTTACTACATTAGTTAACATTAGTTAACAAGTTAACAATACTTCTTCAGCATTTGTTAATCTTTGATAATGTTAATTTCTACATTTACTAATACTTTATTAAAATCTTGTTAACATTAGTTAATGCACTGTGAACTAACATGAACAAACAATGAATAGCTAGATTTGTATTAACTAATGTTAACAAAGAATAACAAATGCAGTAACAAATGGTTAGTTCATGTTAGTTAATGCATGAACTAATGTTTAATAAATGAACCTTATTGTAAAGTGTTACCAAATATACATTTAGGCCCTGTTCCACAGACAAGGCTTAGATTAAAGGGGGGGTTGACTGCGATTTCACTTTTTTCATTTTAAATAGTGTGTAATGTTGCTGTTGGTGCATGAACAGTATCTGCAAAGTTGCAGCGCTGAAAGTTCAGTGTAAGCAGAGATATCGTCTTTTAAAAATCAGAAAGTATAATTGCCTACAAAAACGACTGGATTGGGACTACAGCTGGGTTATGGTACGTCATGAACCCACACATTTGCATCAACCCCTCCCTCAGAATATGTTCCTGAAAATGACGATCGTAATCTAGCTCTTTGTGCTGCGCATTTTACGGAAGACAGCTTCCAGAATCTCCACGAGTTCAACACCGGATTCAACAAGAAACTGTTACAAAAACATGAAGCAGTTCCAACTTTAAAACAAGAGGCAGCAGTTGTTGGGCCACAACCTGTAAGTAGGCTAAGACTTAATCATTTTAAATGTATTTGCATGTATAATTCCAGACGTAGCCTTGTGTTTTAGTTTTTTTTCAAATGCCAGCACTAGCTTTATTGCCACTAGGCTATTAGTTATGCTATTTCGTGTCTACGACAAACGCGTACAAACATGAAATTTGTATAAGTGCTAATGTTGTAAATGTATTTTTCATGTATATATGTTTTATGACGTTATTTTCGATTTGATCAAGAACGTAAACTTGCCAACGCTGTTTGAGTATAACATTAGTAGCCAGTCAGTTGCTATTGTTGCCAGTCAGATGCTATTGTGTTAAACAACCATGTATAAAGTTAAAAAATGTAGCAAATTATCATTCAGAAACGTTTAGTAAGAGCCGTGTGTGGTGAGGTTCTGTTTGACTCGCTTCATCGCGGGTTTCTCGGTCTGATTCTGCCCCAAACTGAAACTGCAGTTCGACGCATATTTACATCTGGACCGGAGCTCATGACGTGCCCGTAAAGGTAATGGGCGTTAACTTTCCGGACAACGTAAGCGACAGTTTAGCCAATCACAACACAAAGGACCAAGCTAACCAATCTGAGCCCACGACGTGTTTCTGAGGGAGTGGTTTCATAGAATCAGGAAGTAAACCGCTCGTTCGAGGACAGAGGAGAGCGCGGCTGACAATAAAGGTGAAGTTTAAGAAAAATAAGACTTTTTAAAAAAGAAAAAAACACGAATACATGTTATATTGCACCCCATAAACACAATCATGCAAAGAAAAAAAAACAGTCAACCACACCTTTAAGCCTTAGTTTAATTAGGACATTTTTGCAGGTTTTGCGAAAAGCGCTATGCAAATGAGCGTGAATGTGAATTGAACTGAACATCGAAACAAAACAACCCAGATGGCAACATAGTGTCAGCCCAGATGCGGTCCACATCTGGCACACATGGATTTCAGCCCGGATCTGGGCCGACGCTATGTTGCTGTCTGGCAATGGCACTGATATATTTTAAGCAACACATTCTCATCCTTTGGTGTCACATAGGTGACGCCATATGACATTTCGTCGAAATACTACGCACATGGCACCCTTTAGCGTCAATATAACGCACTGTTATGGGTAGGTTTAGGTCTGGGGTAGGGTCTGCGTCTCATATTGACACTAAAGGATGCCAGTCATCTGTATGACGCCTTGGGTTCTGCGAGTTATATTGACGCTAAAGGGTGCCATGTGCGTAGTATTTCGACGAAGTGTCATATGGCGTCACCTATATGATGCCAAAGGATGAGAACGGGCTCATTTTAAGATATGTCAGTGCAAGCTGCTTTCATTTAAAGGGATACTCCACTTTTTGTGGAAATAGGCTCATTTTACCACTCCCCCAGAGTTAAACAGCTGGGTTTTACCGTTTTCAAATCCATTCAGACGATTTTTTGATATTTAGAAGAATATCAGTAACCAGACAGTTTTTGGTCTCATTGACTTCCATACAGTGGTGGAGGAAGTACTGAATCTCAGTACTTAAGTAAAAGTACAAATAACCAGATAAATATTTACTTTAGTAAAAGTAGAAGTAATACAATGACAACCATACTTAAGTAAAAAGTAAAAAGTACCTGATTTTAAATGTACTTTAAGTATTAAAAGTAAAAGTACTTGCATAACAATTGATTCTCTTAATGACTATTTTCTAATGATTAATAAAACATTTAATGCTAACTCATTCAACCTAATACTCCTATAATGATGTTCAATAATGATGGAAAAAAATGTTTTTTGTAAAAAAATGTTCAAAAATTGTTGTCACCATTTCTGAAACAAGCATGCAATTAGGCAATATAAACCATGCTTATCCTTACTATATGTTAATAACGATGTTTGGCAGTAAACGCGATTAATTTATGGTGTAATTCTGAACCTCTTGGCTTGCCATAATCCTAACCAAACGTATATTACACACGGTGTGTTTCCTATACACGTAAAAACAAATTTTTGCGTATAAATTGCACGATAAACACACTGCGTGCGAGACGCATTTAGTTGATGTATCTATGGCAACCAAACGTCACTGGTGAGACAAACGTGCAACGAACGGACGGTCAGATTACGTTTTGGCAGGGGAAAAACTGATCAGATAATGTAACGAAAATGTAACAGAAGTTGTAGAAATGTAGCGGAGTACAAAGTATAATAATTGCTGCAAAATGTAACAAAGTAAAAGTAAAAAGTATGCACTATTTATTGTACTTAAGTAAAGTAAAGATACGTGAAAAATGTACTTAAGTAAAGTAACGAAGTATTTGTACTTCGTTACATTCCACCACTGCTTCCATAGTATATATTTTTTTTCCTACTATGGAAGTCAATGAGACCAGAAACTGTCTGGTTACTGATATTCTTCTAAATATTAGAAAATCGGCTGAATGGATTTGAAAACGGTAAAACCCAACTGTTTAACTGTTGAGGAGTGGTAAAATGAGCCTATTTCCAAAAAAAAGTGAAACTGGTGGTTTATGTTCTATTTGTACTGTAGTTAGCTGGTGGAAGGCTGTCTTCTATGCATGGGTCATGAACTATATGTAAGATCTTGGCAGGTGTTGTTGCAGACACAGGAAATGTGCTAATCTCTCATTTCAGCACATTATATCCTTGGAAAGCTAGTAGATTTATATGGATACGCTAGAGCAAACGTTCACTTCCTCCCTAATGATGTCATCTTTCCTGCAGGGCAATGGTTTAAAAGCTCTCAGTGGCCTTGGGATCGGTGGGATCGGGATCAATCCGGGGATCTTCATTAACCTTGACAGGGTCTGGAGACGTATGTGTGTTCTCCACACTGAAGCTTGCCAAAATCATGTTCCATTATAAACTTGGGATGGGATCCATCTGAAAGCCTGTGCTAGTTCTGCACGCTCCGTTCAAATGAGACTTTTGTCATCTTTTGTGCCTTTCCTCTGCTTCCTAAATACAAAGACATAGCAATGAACAATAGAGGGGTCCTGGTGCACCAGAGTAGATTATAGAAAAATATGCACTCAGTTAACTGATTTCCATTATTCCCGGAGAGCAACTGAAGGCCACGGAGTGTTAAATGTAGTTGAAGACATCACTCTGACCTTCAGAAGCACAACAGAGCTGAAACATCGGCCTAACAAGTGGCTGGGAGAGACAAAATACAGAACGGGCTGAAAATACAGCAGAAAAAAAAGATGTGCACAACAGTATAGCAACCCTGTATCACACAAAATACGTTCTGAGGAAACTATTTTGCAAATCGCAATTACGTTACATGCCAACATATAAGCAGTGCTATTACGTTGGTCCTTAACCTAATATGTCTCATTGTTAATACGTAGGTATTTATACGTAATTGTCAAATATGTAAAATGTACGTTTCGTACGTTTGGATAGATGCTAAAAACGTATAATATGGACGTATTTGTAACATTTAAACGTAACATTCTCACGTTTTTACAGCTATAAAATGTTAACTATTTACGTCTATTTCATATCATAACGATATCTGTATACTTTCACTTTTAAAGATAAATGTAACAAGATCCCTTAATCCTACTCCCAAAACCTAAACATTTTAATTTTATACAGAATATAAAAAGGATAAAACATAATGGACATAACGTCAGATGAGTTTTAGCATTTTGAGCCACTACTCCTATTCCTACCCTAAACATAACCATTCCTTAAAACTACGTAGGATAACACAATTATACAGAAAAAAAACATAACAGACAGACAAGTAACGTTATACGTTTCACAATAATTTATTTATTGGGAAAATGTCAAAACCGGTAACGTTAACATTACCAAAAGTCGTTGACATCGCAGTCCTCTGGCAGTATTATAGTAGTTGTGTATGAGGTACAGATCAGAATTAAAGTTATTAATATTAATCCATGAAAATGTTAATCTGATTTCGGTTCGCTCTCTGAAGGCGCGCACTCTTCTCCATTTCAAATGTACTACACCGACTGAAACACGGCATGTCGCAATCGGTGACGAAGCAGGCGAGAGCCAATGAGCGTTTGATATGACTGCCGTAAAACATGTCGTAACGCTTCTTGAAGGCGCGTTTTTTGAGTTTGAATTCATCACCAACGCGGATTTGACGTTTGCGGTCGCTGCTGAGAAATGAATGAAGATCACTGGATAAAATACTGAATTTGGATCTGTTTCTTGCAACCAACGTATGGATTCTTGAATTTGGTTTACATCAAGTTAATAAAATGTATGTCTTTTGTGAATGTATCAGTATGTTGTGTTTTATTGGAGAAAATGTTTTTTGTGTAAATACACTAAATACTACAAAATGGTTAAACAAGATATTTTTAAGGTTAAAAGTGTATCAAAGTCAAAAATTTAATGCCACGATTATGCATAAATAGTAAAGAAACCGGCTTTGGATGTATTATGTTAAGGACGAACGTAATCGCACTGCTTATATGTTGGCATGTAACGTAATTGCGATTTGCAAAATAGTTTCCTCAGAACGTATTTCGTGTGATACATAGTTGCAGTATAGAAATCCCCAGTTCTGTACTGACATTATAAAGTATGGGAACGAATCGAGATTTAAAATGTTTTTAAACGGACTAGGTGAGAGTTGGGAATGATTGGATGTGTCCAAACATTCGAGGGGTCATGAACTGGCTTTTTAAATTTCATTATATTGTTGTCTGAGGACGTTCACTTGGTTTTTGCATTCAAAAACATCAAAATGAATAAGTAATAGGCTATTTTCTACCCTAGTTTTGAGCCTATATGAAAAACGCTCGGTTTTTATGGGCGTCTCGCACTGAAGACTTGGAAGTAAACGCCCACTGCTGTGAGTGGATAACAGTTTTGCATATTATAATGAGTTTCGACTCACCCGTCGATGCACTTGGGGAAAATTGTTTTGAAAACGTCCAATGTTGTAAAATGCCAATCGGAATGATTCGCCCATACACGTTCGACCCAGAGTCCGTGTGTTGCACAATTCCTGTCAGATCCAATATAGACGGCACAGCACCGTTCTTTACTCTTAATCGTTCTGCAATTCCAGTCTTCTTCCACAACCAGGCACTGCACAATATTCTGTATTGCTCGGTAGCTCGATCCGGTTTGTCATCACGAGGTAGGCATCTATGTTATTTAGCTATGCGTGTAATGCGCGAATCGGTGGGCAGGGCTAAGTCGGTGGGCGTCGATCTTCTTCTGCGGGGGTGGTGTTTTATCCTCTTTGACGTCATAGTTCCCCACTTTGAAAAATGAGTCGTTTGCTGAGGCTGGTGTCAATAAAAGCTTTTATTGGACTAACAAGGACATTTTCAGTTCTGAAACTTACAGGATATTCTTATAATATGATGATGACCTCTTAGATGTAAAAAGCTCAAGGAAAATTTGATTTCTCAGTTCATCACCCCTTAAAGTTTGAAATACATAATATATCGTGCCAAGTATTGAATCGAACAACAGCAGGTTACGTTATAACATCAAAACATTGATTTTCTTTTCAATTTTGTGCATGAATTTACTTATTACACGGCTCTGTAAAATGCAGTTTAATAAGTGGTATGACTGTACCGTATCTCTTAAATGACCGTCTAGTTTGAACTTGCCACTTACTAGCGACTGCTCTCTCCCTTAAAAGAGCTAATAAAATATTTCAACTCGAGTCAATATTTACTTATGTGGCAGGCAGCCGTGTAATAAGCAGGATCCCCCTGTCTGGGTTTATTCTGCGATCACTATCGTCTGGATGTACATTATCCCTTACTTAATGTTGTGCCAACACCCATCAATCCATTTTAACCAAAACTGTATTCATATGGTAAACATTTAACTCAAAACAGCAAATAATATGTAAATTGTCATTCTGGAGTGCTCAGAAATGAGAGCCAGAGGATCCAACTGCAGTTTTTAATTAACATAATACCAAACACAAACAACACATGGAAACCAGAAAACCAGGGAACTGAGTAAACCGACAAAACACACCAAAGAAGGACAAGAGCTGACAAACAAGGGCTTACAGACACTAATAAAGGAATCACATGGGAATAACATGACAGAAATTAATACATAAAGCAAGATATTTCTAGCTCTTTACATTCATGAAAAGGTGTTTGGGTACAAGAGGGCGAAAGGAAAAAATGCTTTTCACTACTTGCATAGACTAGTGTATGATGGCAGAAAATATATGTTTTTGAGCAACACATTATGTTCGTAAATAAATCATTTAAGTGGTTTGTTTCGTTCTTATAAAAATCTTATAAATGTATGTGGTGAGGATGGCCTTTTACCCTACATACACACAGTATTGATACAAATAATTTGCTTAAATAATATGTTTTTAATAATGGTAATACTTGTTCAAAACAATCACGTTAGCAAAGTTTGTACTATTTTCTGTTTATTTTAATAAATAAAAGAATTCATTTTTGTTCAATAAATATACTGTCATTAAAATATGCTAATATAAAAATATCTATTTTAAAAATACAGAAAATTATTTTGAAAAGTAAAGATTCTGAAAGCATTGAAGGAGATTCCATAGTACAGTAGTACGAATAAGCTATATTTTATTATATGATATGATTAATATCATATTTTTAAACATGATGGTTTCATTATAAATAGGGTGATTATCTCTAAGGTTGACACCCGACTTAATATATGATATTTACCAACTGAATCTAACCATGCCAACAAATGGAAAAGTCAGACGGCTGTTTGCTATTATGCTAATTATTGTGTCTTATACCATAGATACCTATGGAAGCCCGTTTCCGCCACAGTTGAGTAAAAAAATATAATTCTGTAAGTCATAATAATGAGAAACTTTCTCATAATTATGACTTGGTTTCTCATTATATTGAGAAAGTTTCTCATAATAATGACTTAACATCTCGTAATAATGAGAAAGTTTCTCATAATTATGACTTAGTTTCTCATTATATTGAGAAAGTTTCTCATTATAATGAGATATTAAGTCATAATAATGAGAAAGTTTCTCATAATTATGACTCAGTTTCTCATTATATTGAGAAAGTTTCTCATTATAATGAGATATTAAGTCATGATAATGAGAAAGTTTCTCATAATTATGACTTAACATCTCGTAATAATGACTTAACTTCTCGTAATAATGAGAAACTTTCTCATAATTATGACTTAATATCTCGTAATAATGAGAAACTTTCTCATAATTATGGCTTAACATCTCGTAATAATGAGAAACTTTCTCATAATTATGACTTAACATCTCGTAATAATGAGAAACTTTCTCATAATTATGACTTAACATCTCGTAATAATGAGAAACTTTCTCATAATTATGGCTTAACATCTCGTAATAATGAGAAACTTTCTCATAATTATGACTTAACATCTCGTAATAATGAGAAACTTTCTCATAATTATGACTTAACATCTCGTAATAATGACTTAACTTCTCGTAATAATGAGAAAAGTTTTAAATAAATAAATAAATAAAGTTTCTCATTATTACGAGAAGTTATGTCATTATTACGAGATGTTAAGTCATAATTATGAGAAACTTTCTCATTATTACGAGAAGTTAAGTCATTATTACGAGATGTTAAGTCATAATTATGAGAAACTTTCTCATTATTATGACTTAATATCTCATTATAATGAGAAACTTTCTCAATATAATGAGAAACTAAGTCATAATTATGAGAAAGTTTCTCATTATTACGAGATGTTAAGTCATTATTATGAGAAACTTTCTCAATATAATGAGAAACTAAGTCATAATTATGAGAAAGTTTCTCATTATTATGACTTACAGAATTATATTTTTTACTCAACTGTGGCGGAAACGGGCTTCCATAGATACCATACATATTCATCCGTTATTGGAAAAACTGTTCCTTTAAAGGTGCTCTAAGTGATGTCACACGTTTTTTAGGCCCAACATTTTTTTTGTCACATGCAGCAAACATCTCCTCAATATCCGCTAGCTGCCTGTCCTAAACACACGGTAAAAAAAACGCGGCCTATGCAGACAACACAGGCTCCACAAATGGCAACAAAAATCAAACTAAGGCAACCCGCTCCACGAAACATAACAAACTGTTCCAGCCAATAACTGACAAGAAAGCCCTGGGGGTGGGGTTTGGGGGATCAGTGCAGATGAGGAGGAGGGAGGGTCTATCTAGCCTCAGTTTTGTTTGAAAATACTTTAAACGTCAACAAGAAGTCACGTTACCCGACATCGCTTAGAGCCCCTTTAATTACGTTGAACAAAACAAATAAATAAAAATGAACAAGACTGTCTCAAAATACATTTAATAATTTTGGTGATTCTCATTTTCTACTAAAATCTACAAAACTTAAAAAAAAAAAACATTAAATCAAATTAGCACTGAATCAACAGTGCACTGCTGCCTGTGAAACCCCTACAATCGGGCCCTAGTCAACCCACTCCGAGAGGGCCTCGAACCCGGGTCTCCATCATGAGAGTCGAGTGCTCTAACTAGGAATCCAAAGATTCAAAAACACGGCTTTGGGCGCTGGAGAGCGTTTTGGTAGCGCAGCGTTTTTTTCCGTCGAGAAGTTTTGTCGCTATGATACAGACAGGGCCGGCCCTGACCAATTTGCTGCCCTAGGCAAGATTTTACCTGGCGCCCCATGCATTACAGCCCATTTCACCCCATCATTTGTGTTGGCGATTATTTAGTCATATATATATAGCAAGAGCATTACATCTAGCATTCAAGTCAAGTCCCCAATATTTTTATATAGCGCTTTTTAGTCTACAATACAGATTATTTCAAGCAGCTTTACAGTGAAAACAGGAAAATAATGCAACAAAGTTTGCTTCTCCTGTACAGCAGATCTAGATGAAAAGTATGTTCAGTGATGATTTATTTTGTTGCAATTTTTTTTATTATTATTTATTTCATTTATATATAGCCAGCCACTCTAGATAAAACAGTGATGTCATGTTCCAAATGTCATTCATGCACAAACTCTTCATTGAGCACTAGCAAAAGTGTTTGTTTGGCAGTTGATGGCAGCAATCTTCCACTAAATTATGACACATTTCATGTTTTCAACATGAATGAAACTGCTAAATGTCTTTAATGTGAATTTTACATGAAACATTGCTACTTTTAATAAACCTGTAGCTTATAAATAGCGTTATTAATTTTGGCAAATAATAAAAAATGCCATATATCCCAAATGTATAGTAAAACATTAAATAATAAAAGTGATAGTATGAGTCTAAAAAAGACTGACATGTTTGTTACAAATCGCATTTTCTGGGGGCTCTGCAAGAACACAGAACTACTGTTAGCATAAAGTTACAAGGTAAAAATAACTGCCATTAAATTATAACATCTTAATACTATGCAATTAGATAAACTGTTCATTCATTACATCACTTTACCTCTGTCTTTATCCCCTTGTATCCTCTTCTTTTCGGCACTATCTCTATCGCAGCAGACTATAATGTTAATTTAAATGTGTCATGAAAATTCGGCCATCCGTCACAATGAGGAAACTTTCCCCGTGTCTAGATGGCATCGAGGCCCGTTTCTAAGGGAGTGCTTGAGTGTAATTTCATCAAACGAAAGCAATGTTGTCTACACTGGATGCGGCGAGAGGCGACGCTAAACAAACTGATCGCGCGCGCTCTGTTTCTGGCGCACTTCAAGCACTCGCGGGGGGGGAGATTGATGCACCGGGAGTAGGGGGATTTAGTTACGTTTTTGTGGAGTTGTTTTGCTTTATTTTGTAGTATTTCGAATTAATAGTTTTAAAACAGTATTAGTAAAAAATATATAAAAATTAAAAATTCACTCGTTCACTCATTTTGGCGCCCCTTGAGTTGGGTGCGCCCTTAGCATTTGCCTATACCGCCTATGCCACGGGCCGGCCCTGGATACAGAACATCCGCAGCACAGTTTACTTGTAACTTATTTCACAGATAATTTGTTTCATACTAAAAATTGTACAGAAATCGTTGTACAGAAAGAACGTTGTTGGTCAGAGTGGTTTAGCCCCGCCCCTCCTCCACTGTGATTGGACGGCTGGGTAAAAAGTGACATCGATGAGCGCTGCGTTTTATCCAAAGTTGAACATTTTTCAACTCTCGGCGACAAGTAAAAAACTCGTTACGCTCATAGAGTTTAAAAAAACACGGTAACACTTTATTTTGATAGTCCGCTTTAGACATTCTACTAACTATAAGTAACTTTGCCGCTACATGTCAACTAACTATCATTAGAGTATTAGTAGACTGTCAGCTTAATATCTGCTAACACTTTATTTTGTTGGTCCCCCAACAGACTGTAAGTAACTTGGCGACTACAAGTCAACTTGGTCTCCTAACCTGAACCCTAACACCTAACCATAACCTAACAGTCTACTACAGCCTACTAATACTCTAATGACACTTAGGGGCCGTTTACACCAGGTCACTTCATGCGTTTTCTGAGATCGGATAGCTATCCGATCGTGAAAAGACCAGGTGTAAATGCCCCCCGAAACGCATTTGAGACGGATTAGAATCCGATCGCTCAAACCACATCAGGAGGTGGTCTGGGCCGCATTCCAGACGAAACTGGACATGTGTAAATGCATCTGGTTGTTGAAACCACATATGTAAATGTTACTCCTCCCAAAAATGCTAAAAAATAAACGTGTGAGAGGGTATTATAGGCCATATGTCATGTTATTTTAGTCAGATATGACGACACTACTGCGACACGCATCACCTCTGAACACCTATCCAGCCAACGCGCCGCAATCTATCGCAAATGAAAGTGAAAGTAAGACGCAGACGATTAACACTACCATAAAAGTAGCCTAAAGAAACGAAATTATCTTACCAGTTCTGTTGCCGCTCTCTTTATTGCTGTCTAATTTTGAAATTAGCCGATGATCAAATTCGGCTCATATCTGTTGCTTTCGGTGACGTGCACTATATTAAATCCGCATATAGCGCGTGAATTGAGGATCGGGTTTATATCCGTTTCGCAAAAACACATTTATGTGACCAGGTGTAAATGGAATCGCTTTGATAAATCAAGACAGCTATCCGATCTGAGAAAACGCATGAAGTGACCAGGTGTAAACAACCCCTTAGTTGACATGTAGTTGAAAAGTTACTTATAGTTAGTAGAACGTCTTAAGTGACTATCGAAATAAAGTGTAACCAAAAACAAGGCGCTCCCATTGAAAACGAACGAAAACATACGCCAAATGCGTGGAAAAAAACGCTTTGGTGGACACACG
The DNA here is from genome assembly GCA_038021265.1 of Cyprinella venusta. Lineage (NCBI taxonomy): Eukaryota > Metazoa > Chordata > Actinopteri > Cypriniformes > Leuciscidae > Cyprinella > Cyprinella venusta. The sequence continues at coordinate 32,243,056 of CM075873.1, read as the reverse complement.
GCCTAAAGACTGCAACCTAGCATCTGTTGCTTCTTGAGATCAGAGGAGTGAGGTTTACACCCGCGATCACGTCAGGAATCAGACACATTTCCACGTGCTTCTTGGAAAGCGGATGCTAAGGAAAGTGTGCGGCACGTTTTTGTGCTTCAGAGGAAAATCAAATCAAAGGTGCCTTTCCCCCCGCTGCGCCTTTAGCCCTGATCTACCCCACGTCAAATCTGCTGATTCAGAAGTAGAACTCAAAACTTTCCTTCAAATCCATTCCATTTTTGGAAACTTTTTAAAACTTCTCGAGTCACTTGAGGAGATCTCTAAGATGCAGATTTTTCCCCTGTAGCTCGTTTGATGAACAGGTTGAAGCCTCTCGGTCTCTGCTTTTGTTTACTCCCTCTGAATCTTTGAGAGTACACCGTATCGCCGTTTGTCCTAACCCTACAGCTGGTTTGCCACGATCACAAAGGCCATTTTCCCCTCCACAGCTGTGACGCATGAGTGATAAGCAGTCCGTAATAACAAGTCATTTTCATTTGTGTGATTGTGCACACCAGGAGCGTGTCATAAGGTTGGCCATAACCCATCTGCAGCTTCGTGCACCAGATAAACCCTTTCAAAGCAAAAACGAGCTTTTATGAGTATGTGGGAATATTTACTCTTATACTTATTTCCTCCTTCTGTTTACTGGTGATGTTTTACGGTCAGCTGTGCATTCTTTGTCAAATCACCGTGCTGATATCATCTTCAATAACAACGAGGGCAAGATCTGTTGATTTCTGCCTCAAAGTGATTTATGGGAAAAGGACGTCCCAGGAAAACATCAGGCAGATAAGAGCAGCGCTCTGTCTAATAAGAGCTCGACGGCGCCATCGTGGTTTTGAAAACGGTCGAAGCGCTACCTCGTCTGGATGGATAGCGCACGCCGCACCTGAAACAGCTAGAGACTTGAAAGCTACAGTTATATCAAACAACATCTGCGCGCACAGGATAAATAAGACACCGCTACTATACTCCTCGGGTTCCCTTTGATATTCCCATTAAAAATGCATTGTGTTTTATTTGCCTTCAAGTGAGTGAAGTGTCTGTTTGTTGCCCCCTGTCTTCCCCATCTCGCAGGATCTCTCCATTCTTGGTGTGTTTTCACTGCTCTTTGAGAAACAAAACCTTAATTAAACTGGATTTCATAACACAGGATGATGTCATTGTCCTGGTGTAACGGCGGGGCCTGTGGGATCAAGTGGCTTTGGCAAGGGCCAAGGACAGAGACAACACAACAATGCTAAAACTGTATTGTTGGAGGGATAGAGCACAAGGCTTGCCCTTTACTGACAATCCCACACCATGTGACCGCCCCGATGCCTCATAAAGTCCGACCCTGGAAGTATAGCATTAAAACGGCCTTGGAAACCCCCAATAACTTCACTGATTGACCACCACCCCCTGATGACTGCGAACTATAGCCGTCTCTATGGGACCTTTTCAGCATAATGCTCTGCATATATCTGCATATATTTCCTGCCACATGGTGCCAGCATATTGATTCTGTTTTTTATTCATTTATTTTTTTAAATGTGCTGAATTTTCTTTATCGCATGAGGTAAATATAATGAAAAACTAGATCTTGAACAACTTGCTTTTTAACATTTGGGTTTTGTAGTTGCAAATCAAACCCCAAGTCATCAATGTAAGTCTACAGGATTTGTTTTTAAAGTAGTTCACTTTTTTAAAAAAAATCTTTTGCTGATAATTTCCTCACCCCCATGTCATCCAAGATGTCCATGTCTTTCTTTCTTCAGTTGAAAAGAAATTAAGGTTTTTGATGAAAACATTCCAGGATTTTTCTCCATATAATGGACTTCAGTGGGAACCAAACAGTTCAAGGTCCAAAAGACTGTTTCAGTGCAAACTGTTCAAAGGGCTTTAAACGATTCCAGACGATGAATAAGGGTCTTATCAAGAGAAACGATCGCTCATTTAAAAAAAATAAAATACAAAGTTTAAGTTTTATAAGATCAAATGCTCGCCTTGCTCTGTTCTGTGACGCACGTTCGTACTCGTTCGAACTCGTTCATCAAAATGAACAAATCTTTTTACGAGTCACTTGATTCGTTCAACGAACGAACTGACTCGGAGAAAGATTCGTTCGTTTTAATGAACGAGTTCGAACACAAGAGTCACGAATGCGCATCACAGAACAGAGCAAGGTGAGCTTATAAAACTTTGCTCTTTTTTAAATGAACGATCGTTTCGCTTTTCCATAAGACCCTTATTCATCGTCTGGTGTCGTTTAAAGCCCTTTGAACAGTTTGCACTGAAACTCTCATTTAGACCTTGAAGCGTTTGGTTCCCAAAGAAGTCCATTATATGGAGAAAATCCTGGAATGTTTTCATCAAAAACCTTCATTTCTTTTCGACTGAAGAAAGAAAGACATGGACATCTTGGATGACATGGGGGTGAGTAAATTATCGGCAAAAGTTTTCTTTTTAAAGTGAACTACTACTTTAATGGCACTATCTTTTTAAGCCTAGTCACTTATAAACGGGCAAATCTAACCAGAACTTGACAATAAACTTAGACTCACCAAACAATGGGTTCCATGGACAAAGCTAGACAAGATTCAGGCCCTGTTTACACGAGAACGCTCTCGGGTGAAAACGTAAAAGTATTTTAGTGGATGTGCCTTTCGTTTACACGGCAATGGCGTTTTTTGGGGGCTTAAGAACACAAAAAAGTGAAACCACCCTCCAGAGTGGAAATCTTAAAAATGCTCCACCGCCGTTAGGGTTGTGTATCGTTTGAATTTGAATGATTCTGATTCCAAATCCGATTCCTTGTTTCGATTCCGGTTCCCAACGATTCTCGATTCCGATTCTTTTAAGAGGCAGGGTCAAAAAAAGTTTAGCTAACCTTGCTAACCAACGGTCTTTCTGAAGGAAATACTCCTTTCTAAAGGGAAATACCCTGCATTTTGCCGAGATTTTGTTATTTTTAGAAAAGTGAAGCCACACTTTGGACCGCCGACGTAAGCTACTCATGTTCGACTCGCGCGGTTATGCCAACACTTCCGGTAGACGCTTCTTCATTGGTGTTGTTCAGCGGTTTCTTCTTCTGGTCGGCGGACTGTAAATATCGAAAACTAGGAATCGAAATTTTAACTTTTAAACGATTCCGGGAAAAACGAAAAGTTAGTCCCGGTTCCAAACGATACTCGATTCTCGATACCCAACCCTAACCGCCGTGTTCCCGTCTAAAGGGTAAAAACGCGAAAGTCTGCTGGACAGTGAAGGTTGTACACAGACGCGCGGACTTGGTGTTGTTGTGCTTCACATCGCCCCCTAGCCGCCTGGAGTGCATACTACATTGAATTTCACACACTTTTGCATCACCATTGCACGCAGATATCCCACCCATAATGCTCGTCTAAACGCAGAATAAAAAGTGACAACGCAACGCCACTTTTGTGTTTTCTCTTCACATCGTTTCTGTGTAAACACAGCCTCAATGGAAACATGAGGGGTGTTTACAGAACAAGACTAATGACTAACAAGACACACCTCTGAACAATAAAGATGATCAACCAATCATAACATGACAAGGGAAGAACAAGACATGATCACATGTAGGGGTTGGGTATCGAGAATCGAGTATCGATTGGAACCGGGACTAACTTTTTGTTTTTCCCGGAATCGTTCAAAAGTTAAAATTTTGATTCCTAGTTTCGATATTCACAGTCCGCCGACCAGAAGAAGAAACCTCTGAAAAACATGTTGGCATAACCGCGAGAGTCGAACATGAGTAGCTTACGTCGGCGGTCCAAAGTGTGGCTTCACTTTTCTAAAAATAACAAAATCTCGGCAAAATGCAAAATTTGTGACAAAAGGAGTATTTCCTTCAGAAAGACCGTTGGTTAGCAAGGTTAGCTAAACTTTTTTGACCCTGCCTCTTAAAAGAATCGGAATCGAGAATCGTTGGGAACCGGAATCGAAACAAGGAATCGGAATCAGAAACGTTCAAATTCAAACGATACAAAACCCTAGTAGTGTGAACAGCTCAACAACTTGAACACTCCTGATTTCACAGAGAGCAAGTCATGTCGTGTGAACCGCGCAGTTCAGCCCGATGTTTTAAAATCATGTAGTGTGAACTAGGCTTAACTCTCCGGCGCTCCTGCTTCCCAAGCTGGGGACCAGAAAACCAGCAACCACACTCAGAAAAAAAGTACAAAACGGTACCTTTAAGGAACAAAAGCTTGTCACTGGGGTGGTACCCTCAAAGCTACATTATTGTACCTTAAGTCAGTGGAGAAAATTTGTACCTTACATGTTTGCACTTTCCAAGGGCCAATACTGTACCTTTGAGGATCAATAATGTACCTTAGACAAAGGTACAATAAAGTGCCTCTAGAAAAAGGTACAATTTTGTCCCATTAAGGTACCGCCCCAGTGACAAATCCATTTTTACCTTTAGGTGGCAAAAAAGTTCCTTTTTTATTCCGTTAAAGGAGAACTCCGGCGCCAAATGAACCTTTGGTCTAATAAAACATTGGTACCTAGTCGACTGTTCTCTGAGATTTGTTTTCATGATAATCGAATGTAAAAAGTTTTATCACTAGAAACTGTTTAGGGTATAACGCTAGTATATAGAGCATAGTAATGACAAATAAAAACCACCAGTCAATACCACTAACAAGGCTAAAAATAGCCCCACACTAACACAGTAACATAATGAGGGTCCATACATGCAAAACGAAGCGTTGAGAACTGTGTAAGTGTACAGACCGTTTAATAAGAAGATACTTTATAAAGACAGTCCACTTTGTGTATACATGCAGGAGCCATCATTGGAAAACAGTCTCGACTAGTCAAACCACGAACGCTGTTCATACAGTTCAGCTCACTTGGCACTGTGTTCGTGGTTCAACCTGTCGAGACTGTTTTTCACAATATAACCTAATTCACAGTTTTATGTGAAAGATTAGGCAGGATGATTTTCAGATCATTGTGAAGAAAAAACTCTAGGCAACAACATCCATTTGTCAACATCCATTAGTCATACGTGTTGCTCACATATTATGGTAGCCCTCTTTGTGCTAAATATAATGTAATTTCACCTGTGCCATTAATATGTTCATAAGCAACTGAAAAAAGCACAAATGTCAGGGCATGTCAGAACATCACAAGGACCACAAATACACCTTCGTCCTCAGGGGGATAACTAACAAAACCTGATTGTAAAGTGTTACCGAACTAAGCGTATCATTTTCTTTTTTGGTCGAACCAAGAGAATCAAACTACAAGTGTGAAACACATGAGAATGCTACTATTTAACAAATATAGTTTCAAAAGAATCCACAGCATAAAGCATTGTGTTAACACTAGGGTTGGGTATTGAGAATCGAGTATCGATTGGAACCGGGACTAACTTTTCGTTTTTCCCGGAATCGTTCAAAAGTTAAAATTTCGATTCCTAGTTTCGATATTCACAGTCCGCCGACCAGAAGAAGAAACCGCTGAACAACACCAATGAAGAAGCATCTACCGGAAGTGTTGGCATAACCGTGTGAGTCGAACATGAGTAGCTTACGTCGGCAGTCCAAAGTGTGGCTTCAATTTTCTAAAAATAACGAAATCTCGGCAAAATGCAAAATTTGTGACAAAAGGAGTATTTGTGACAGAAGGAGTATTTCCTTCAGAAAGACCGTTGGTTAGCAAGGTTAGCAAACTTTTTTGACCCTGCCTCTTAGAAGAATCGGAATCGAGAATCGTTTGGAACCGGAATCGAAACAAGGAATCGGAATCAGAATCGTTCAAATTCAAACGATACCCAACCCTAATCACATGAGGGCAAGGATGTCACATGACAAGAAACCAGGAAGCATGAATGTCTAAATAAAAGACATGAAGCATTAACGTGACCCAAAACCAAATGGGTCAAATGGTTTGATATTATTGTAAATATAATAGTTGTTTGCTGCTTTCTAGTCTAAATTGTATTTACATAAGTGTTGGGCTCATTTTAATGTAATTCATTATTCATTACTCGTAACTCCATTAAAAAGTAATGTCATTACTTATTTCTTCCTGGCAACAGTAATCCTGTAACACTACTAGTTCTATTACTTTTCCATTACACCCCACAGAAGTGGTAATTGACTTTGCATGTGAACCTCTTTGTGAATGTTAGGGCGTATTTAAATTTAGTGTGTATGTCTTTAGGCAGAATGATAATTTCTATTAATTTTCCACTGAATTATGTGATCTGGTGAACATATTAGCTGTCTCCCGAACTGCGCATGAAATCGAATACTTCCAGGGAAAAGTCCCCGGATGACCTACTATTTTCGGTGAGACTCTGAAGTGTCCAATGAGTGGACACTTTACTATCCCATGAGGCCACAGGAGATGAAATTCAAGAGTAGTACTACCTCAGACAGTATATGATGTCACTCGCTTCTAATATGTCACTCATAATACGTCTTCATAACCCGCCCTGTTCCTCTACATTTACACACGTACATAACAAACCCAGAGAAACATTTCTACAAGGATATGATCTGTACAAGCATATGATTTTCAAGTCATTTGGCCTATTTTTATCGGAATGGAGGATGTTTATGCTAAGCAGGTAGCGATTAGCTTATCGAAAAATGCTAAAAACAACATATTTCTGCCTCATCATATGACCAAAATCCACATTAGATTGCAATCGGGAGTTATTACAAAACACTCAATGGTGGATTACAGTTAGTTTTTGAGTAAAAGCATGGTATTATTATCTTTACTAATTCTGTCATATGTATACATCAACAATGCCACGATTCCCTGCATCTTTCATGAAGAAAGTAAGATGTGGTAACACAGTCTCATCCCAATTCGTCATATAACTGACGTTTTGGGACGTCTTTTGACCATTCGTCAATATATGACTTAAACGTCGGTAGATGACGATCCCGGGTCGTCATACAACTGACGCTTTACCTTTAACGTCAGTTAGGTGACGAGTTGGGTTTAGGGTTAGGTTTAGGTATAGGGTAGAGTTAGGATCCCATAACGTCATCTACCGACGTTTAAGGGGGCCCTAAAAAGTCGTATATTGACGAATGGTCAAAAGACGTCCCAAAACGTCAGTTATATGACGAATTGGGATGAGACCGGGTTGGATGTGGACATCTTGGATGACATGGGGGTGAGTAAATTATCAGCAAAAGTTTTTTTCAAAATTGAACCACTCAAGAGAGTATGTGATTTGGGACGCAGCCCATAACTGTCCTTCATTTAGCCTATTGTCATCTTGTGCATTTAAAAAACTCTCCACCATTCTCTTGTTTTGATTTATGCTGGTGTCTCTCTGTATGGTTCCTGATGTTTATTAATTGTGATTTTATTGTTCATCTGCGTCAGAGTATCACATAGCCAGTGCATGACAAACATTTAGATGCCTTTATAGTTTGGAGGGTGGTCCCTTGCATAGGGATCATCATAACTGGCAAACCCTTGACTTAGAAACACCTTCCATCAGCACGGCTCTGGATTTGAGGTTTCGTCCATGTCCGTATTACGAATGATTCAGAAGTTGAATGATTCAAACACTGATGCTCGCCCTAGAAATCATTCAATAATTAGTAGATGTACTGCTATATTAAAGGAGACATATCATGCAAAATACACTTTTTTTAGCCCTTAAATGCATTTTGTTGTATATTTGGAGTGTTTATAAGTACAGAAAAGTTGAAATTATTCTCTTCAGGTGCTTCGTTTATATCTTTATATTCTGTTTTGGTCATATTTTTCAACCTGTTCGGATTTTCCTGTTGTCTATTACGTTTTTTGAACAATTACGTCACAGTATTTGCAGCGGAACTGACAAATAAGGACATCGACTACCGGTCCAACACTTCGAGCAATCCGCCATTATTATTTCTCGCTCCCATTTTGTAGTCCAAGCTCAATGATGCAGAAGTTACGGGAGGGCTAGTCAAAATGTTCGGTTGTTGGATGTAGTGACCTGAAGCACTTCAAGGATTCCCACTTCAACAACCTCCGCCAGTATACAGAAGGGTTTGCCGATCGACTTCGTCTGAATGAGGGGTAAATTCCTTCTATCATTTAGCTGCTGTGTTTTCTGACGCTTTCTAAACGCAAGTTATCATATTATTATCATACAGATTTTTAGTGGTAAGATCAGACCGCAGTCATTTATCTTGTCAGAGTGCTTGTTTTAACAAGAGAAATAGTCGACTTTCACTAATAACACAACATAGTTAACTTAACTTTACATACCACTGCATCCGAAGACGTTGTTCTGCAGGTCTGTCGTCGTCTTTTTCAAATCGCTCGCTCTGGCTCGAATACGTAACGCTTGATGGACAAGTCTTTTGTTGACATTTTGTTAACGTGTGAATAAAAATGTTCTTTGAAACTATAGTAATCGTATATCTCTTATCAAACTACAATAATGGCTGAACGCGGGGAGTTGAACCGACCGTGAACTCAGCGACCTGGAGAGCGGGCGGGGAAAGACGCAACTCCTTTTTATTTAAAGGAGACGCTTCGAAACGGGTTGCTCACAGAAGCACATCAGAAAAGAGGTAGAAAAGGGGCCTGTTGAGCTATAATAATGAGGGATTCAGACCCAAGCATTGCAGTTATGCTTTATATAGACCACAAATGTATGATTTATAAGTAAAAATGAATGATTTAAAAGCATGATATGTACCCTTTAAACAGTTGATTTACGCTCATTTTGTGCCTTCAGTCTTCATACCCAGCTTTTTTTTTTTAAATGTTCTGTCTATCCTCTTTCAAAGCAAATTATTTGTACCCTTGACCGTTCTGTGTTGCAGATTTCATCCCTCTTAAGGCATACAAATGAATTGCCAATCGCCCTGGGCTCTTGATCCACCCTGTTTTCTTCCAGCTGAATATCAAATGCACTTGTCTGCGTAGCCATCTCTTCAAGCACATCCATGGAGACGAGGACAGATGAAGGTCTTTTCTGTCATCTCCTGATGGCTATGATTTGATCAGCACAGGTAAGATTGAATGAAGCCTCAATACACAGGTAAGCCAGTGTGATGTGGTTATTGTGGCCAAATAACCACACTGAATGGCCCACTCACTTTGCTTTGTTCGATATTGACATGAAAAGGTTAATTAGGTATATTCTTTTTATAATTACTTATAAGTCCCGCATTTAGTTTTTCAATGCACATGCTCATAATCCATTATACAGTGATTTACGAGTATTAATTAGTCAGTCGTATGGTTCCATGGGGGTGATGATGGCGCAGTGGATGAGACACGTGCCTTTGGTGTGAGAGACCCAGGTTCGAATCCACCGTGAGACACCAATGTGTCCCTGAGCAAGACACTTAACCCCTAGTTGCACCAGAGGGATGCGATCTCTGACAAGTCGCTTTGGATAAAAGCGTCGGCTAAATGAATAAATGTAATGTAAATGTTCAATGAATGCATTTATAAAGATGTAACCAACCTGCATTGCTATAATGATATTATATTATGGTTACAATGACTTTTTAATGTTATATTCTAGCAAAACACTGCAAAAATATTTTTTAAAGTATAATTGCAAAACTGCTATTAGCAATACCATGCATATAGATAAAGAGGTATTGATTTAACAAATCAAAATGACCATTTATGACCGTAATGCATTATTGAAGACTAATTGGTACAGTAAATGTAATGACCAAAGCAATCTACCAAGAGCAGAACAAATTAGCGTCTGGTAATGACGCAAACACCAATAGATTGATGAGTGCAAACCTTAGTAAATCACCTCGTGTAATTCATTTAAGGGGGGGGGGGGGGGGTGATTGAGATTTCACTTTTTTCATTTTAAATAGTGTGTAATGTTGCTGATGGTGCATGAACAGTATCTGCAAAGTTGCAGCGCTGAAAGTTCAGTGTAAGCAGAGATATCATCTTTTAAAAATCAGGAAGTGTAAACGCCTACAAAAATGACTCGATTGGGACTACAGCTGGGTTATGGTACGTCACGAACCCACACATTCGCATCAACCACTCCCTCAGAATATGAGTTACAGTGTATCAGCACACACGTCATGTGTAACGGATTCAGATCAGAGAATGGAACAATGGATACAATTTATGTTTGATTATGTTCCTGAAAATGACGATCGTAATCTAGCTCTCTGTGCTGCGCATTTTACCGAAGACAGCTTCCAGAATCTCCACGAGTTCAACACCGGATTCAACAAGAAACTGTTACTAAAACATGAAGCAGTTCCGACTTTAAAACAAGAGGCAGCAGTGTTGGGCCACAATCTGTAAGTAGGCTAAGACTTCATCATTTTAAATGTATTTGCATGTATAATTCCAGACGTAGGCTTGTGTTTTATTTTTTTCAAATGCCAGCGCTGGCTTTATAGCCACTACTAGTTAGCCTATGCTATTTTGTGTCTACGACAAACGCGTACAAACATTATGGACCTGAATTTTCAAAGTACTAATGTTTTAAACATATTTTTCATGTGTATATGCTTTATGACGTTATTTTCGATTTGATCAAGAACGTAAACTTGCTAACGCTGTTTGAGTACGACATTAGTTGCCAGTCAGATGCTATTGTGTAAAACAAATGTGTATAAAGTTAAAAAATGTAGCAAATTATCATTCAGAAACGTTTAGTAAGAGCCGTGTGTGGTGAGTTTCTGCTTGACTCTCTTCATCGCGGTTTTCTCGGTCTGATTCTGCCTCAAACTGATACTGCAGTTCGACGCATATTTACATCTGGACCGGAGCTCATGACATACATATTTCGCCCTTAAAGGTAATGGGCGTTAATCTTCCGGACAACATGAGTGACAGTTTAGCCAATCACAACACACCAGGCCAAACTAACCAATCTGAGCCCACTACGTGTTTCTGAGGGAGTGGTTTCATAGAATCAGGAAGTGAACTGCTCGTTCAGGGGACAGAGGAGAGCGCGGCTGACAATAAAGGTGAAGTTTAAGAAAAATAAGACTTTTTAAAAAAGAAAAAAAACACAAATACATGTTATATTGCACCCCATAAACACAATCATGCAAAGAAAAAAAGCAGTCAACCCCCCTTTAAATTCTCTCCTCAGATATAATTAGTGTCTGAAAGGGAAACTCCACCCAATATGCAATAAGGTCAGCCGCAAAACTAACCCCGTCCACACACGTTCAGAGCTAATTCTTCACGCGTGTCTTTCCTGACAGTCGTTTTCAACGCTAAAAGAGGGTTTGCACTGGTGCAAGCTGTAAGTAAACCTGGCCCTTAATATCACAATGCACGCCTGCCGAATTCATGATGTCATAAATTTAAATATTTCACTCGAAAAAATGCTGGGTTGTTTTAACCCAATTTTGGGTCAAATATGGACAAACTCAAACATTGGGTTAAAAATGTAATTAAATTGGCTGGGTTTGTCCATATTTGACCCAAAATTGGGTTAAAACAACCCAGCACTTTTTAGAGTGGCTCACTTTATGACTTACAATAGTGTCAAAAATCTGAAAAAATATTTGTTGCAGAATGCTGACGTTTACAATTTATTTTGAATTCAGTGAATGAGTATTTTGGTGGGGCTCTGCATGAGACGAGTACAAATCTTACTGTGAAATCTCTATTTTAAGTAGATACATGGGCCAGGCCAGGAGAAACTTTCTCTCCAGGAAATGAATAGTATTTGTGTACATGTTTGAGTAGCATTCTCTGTCCCTTAGAGAAGCTCTTCCTTCATAATGCTGGAACAGTTGATCCATGGTGGGACAGCAACTGTCCACTCGCCCTGAAGACATCCTCCCTCACGTTTGACAGATCTCCCCCGACTCGGGCAATGCTGGACACCACCGTTCTGACGGCAGACCCAGGCAGAAGTTGCTTTTTTTGGCTTTAGATTGCGAGGGGCAGAATGACCTGACAAAACGCCTCCAGTGGACCGATGCTCTGGCTAATGAGAACAGTGCTGGGCCAAGACCATAGCATGGACTGTCAAGGGCATCTGTCAGAGAGAGTCATACATGACTTCACAATTTCATTCGAGACAGTTAGAAAGAAAAAGGCGAGAACAAGTCGAGTCTTTCATCTTTCAACCTGTCATTACATATGCTCTTTGCAGATGAGCGTTTGATCATAGTACAAGCTGTGCTGGTTCGCCGACTGACAGTGAAGGAAAAGCTTGCCACTCATGAGAGATTAAGAGTTTATCAAACATTCTTAAAAATCACACCTTTCACACCACAAATAATGTGTGTTTCAGAGGATGGCACTGGCAACCGTTTCGTTTCCAGGAAACACGCAAGCTGACAAAGATATTTAGCTTCGTATCACTTGAAATACACAGAGAAGCTATACCGCACAAAGTTTTGCTCAGGTTCGCCCCTGCAGGTAGATGCTGTAACTACACCATCCGGTCCCAAAAAGCAGATTTTGTTATTAAAGAATGAGGAGGGAAAGTGGCCGTCACTCTGGGAAAGTGTTAACTAGGGTTGTGTATCGTTTGAATTTGAACGATTCTGATTCCGATTCCTTGTTTCGATTCCGGTTCCTAACGATTCTCGATTCCGATTCTTTTAAGAGGCAGGGTCAAAAAAGTTTAGCTAACCTTGCTAACCAACGGTCTTTCTGAAGGAAATAGTCCTTCTGTCACAAATTTTGCATTTTGCCGAGATTTCGTTATTTTTAGAAAAGTGAAGCCACACTTTGGACCGCCGACGTAAGCTACTCATGTTCGACTCGCGCGGTTATGCCAACACTTCCGGTAGACGCTTCTTCGTTGGTGTTGTTAAGCGGTTTCTTCTTCCGCTCGGCAGACTGTGAATATCGAAACTAGGAATCGAAATTTTAACTTTTGAACGATTCCGGGAAAAACGAAAAGTTAGTCCCGGTTCCAATCGATACTCGATTCTCGATACCCAACCCTAGCGTTAACACAATGCTTTATGCTGTGGATTCTTTTGAAACTATAGTTGTTAAATAGTAGCATTCTCACGTGTTTCACACTTGTAGTTTGATTCTCTTGGTTCGACCAAAAAAGAAAATGATACGCTTAGTTCGGTAACACTTTACAATCAGGTTTTGTTAGTTATCCCCCTGGGGACCAAGGTGTATTTGGGGTCCCTTGTGATGTTCTGACATGCCCTGACATTTGTGCTTTTTTCAGTTGCTTATGAACAAATTAATGGCACAGGTGAAATTACATTATATTTAGCACAAACAGGGCTACCATAATATGTGAGCAACACGTATGACTAATGGATGTTGACAAATGGATGTTGTTGCCTAGAGTTTTTTTCTTCACAATGATCTGAAAATCATCCTGCCTAATCTTTCACATAAAACTGTGAATTAGGTTATATTGTGAAAAACAGTCTCGACAAGTTGAACCACGAACACAGTGCCAAGTGAGCTGAACTGTATGAACAGCGTTCGTGGTTTGACTAGTCGACACTGTGTTCCAAAGATGGCTCCTGCATGTATAAACGAAGTGAACTGTCTTTATAAAGTATCTTCTTATTAAACGGTCTGTACACTTACACAGTTCTCAACGCTTTGTTTTGCATGTATGGACCCCCATTATGTTACTGTGTTAGTGTGGGGCTATTTTGAGCCTTGTTAGTGGTATTGACTGGTGGTTTTTATTTGTCATTACTATGACCTATATACTAGCGTTATACCCTAAACAGTTTCTAGTGATAAAACTTTTTACATTCGATTATCCTGAAAACAAATCTCAGAGAAAAGTCGACTAGGTACCAATGTTTTATTAGACCAAAGGTTCATTTGGCGCCGGACTTCTCCTTTAACGGAAAAAAAAAGGAACTTTTTTGCCACCTAAAGGTAAAAATGGATTTGTCACTGGGGCGGTACCTTAATGGGACAAAATTGTACCTTTTTCCAGAGGCACTTTATTGTACCTTTGTCTAAGGTACATTATTGATCCTCAAAGGTACAGTATTGGCCCTTGGAAAGTGCAAACATGTAAGGTACAAATTTTCTCCACTGACTTAAGGTACAATAATGTAGCTTTGAGGGTACCACCCCAGTGACAAGCTTTTGTTCCTTAAAGGTACCATTTTATCCTTTTTTTCTGAGTGTGGTTGCTGGTTTTCTGGTCCCCAGCTTGGGAAGCAGGAGCGCCGGAGAGTTAAGCCTAGTTCACACTACATGATTTTAAAACATCGGGCTGAACTGCGCGGTTCACACTTCATGACTTGCTCTCTGTGAAATCAGGAGTGTTCAAGTTGTTGAGCTGTTCACACCACACAACACAACGTGATTGATCCGCAACAGGAGGTAACTCACTACACGAGTAGACAACAACTCTGTCACCCAACGATTCTATCTTGTCTACAAACCACGTTTTATCACGCGATAAAACTAAACCGGAACTGATGTGAAACTGCACGCGCGCCAATACCCAGCGAAAAAGACGAAGAACACAACGCGCGAATATGGACGTCAGACAGAAACAAGTGCTGCAAACTGTTTGTGCGATGATTTGCTCTGAGAAAAAAATTGCAAAAAAGAAAAAATACGATTTACCCGGTGACCTCAACCCATGCCTTGCTCTGATTGGCTGTAGCTCATGACATCACGTGAGGTTGATATTTTTCTGGGCTCAGCGGCGCGTCTGCGAGCATCTTCAATGCGTTGTTGGCTCTTTCATACTGACAGATTCGTCGCCCGCTAATCCCCGCGATTTGCACGCGATAGCACCCTGACCTATCGGCGAGCTCGACGATTTGAAAATCGGGCTTAAAATCATGTGGTGTGAACTAGGCTTAAACCACCACCAGCTAGACTAGCATAAACCAGCCTGGACAAACATTCATACTGGTTTAGGCTGGATTTTTTCAGGAAGGGAAGAGTGTGAACACTCCCCTTAAACTTTGAGAAGCTAATGTGAATAATAATAAAACCAAGCTTTGTTGTAGCTTTTTTTTTCTTTTCAAAAAGTGAAACAGCAGACTGCAAAGCGACGTGGCCAAATAACCCATCTGCTAGCAGGGTGTGTACGAAACTGGTGGGTCCCATAAAAAAGGGGCTAGGCACATGTAAAATCTTGGCAGAGGAGATGCACACCATTAGCCTAATGACAGAATGAAAGATGGGCAACTTTGTGCAGACAGAGAGAGACGAGATTAAAGGGCCTAGGAATGCTAATTCTTTCTTCAACAAAAATCAAGAAAAAGTAAGCTCATGAGGAGAACAAAAACCTGCACCGGTCTCACTGTTCTGTCGTGCTGCGAGGAGGAAGACATACTCAGCTTTAATTCAGCTGTGGCCATCAGAAAAGAAACGCTGCACCCACGGTCTTTTCATGTTGTTTCTTTGGCTTTGAACTGCTCGTCTGAATGTACCTGCGACTTCAAGCTTTGAATGGCATAATGGGAAAACAGAAGTAATTAGGGAGCTCCCACCATCCCCTCCCCTTTCACCCCAACCATACTTCAAAGTTGCACATCTGTCATAGTCCTGGGCAACAAAATGTATCGAACATTCAAAGGCCTGCCTGGGGGATTAGCATGCTCAAATATTGTTTAGCTAGTGTCACTAATTAATTTAACAGAATGCCTTCAAAATCACTTTAACGTGCAACATTGTAAGTCACAGTAATGCAGGGAAGAAGGGATAAACTTCTTCTGTTCTGAAATTATTGAAGTGTGAAATTTCTGTGCATCACCAAACCAGAGCTGCTACGTTAATTTTTGAAACCAAACTATTTGCAAATAGGCTTTTTTAAACACATCCTCATTCTGCCATTGGTCGGTCAAAAATGTGGCCCCGCCCCAAACTCATGCCATTGGATGCAAAGTCACAGGGTGCAGAGTCTAAATACAGTATGAGACTAAGGCCATGTCCACACGGACACGGGTATTTTTATAACCGGAGTTTTTCCCTCCTACGTTTAAAAAAAACCCCCTCCGTCCACATGAAAACGCAAAAACAAGACATCAAGCGCTGTCGAGAGCATGCAACACCAGCAGGCGGCGATATAAACCTAACCGTAAAGCCACATTAGCCAATCAGAAGCCGTCAGCGGTGCAAAAACTCCGGTTTCGCTGTCTACACTACAACACTGCAACCGGCGTTTCAGAAAATACTCACCCTGGCCGGGGTTTTCAAAAATGTTCGGTTTCAGTGTCCCGATACTGCGTTTCCGTGTGGACGAACGGCCGAACCGCGTAAAAAAAAGTCACGGTTATAAAAATACCCATGTCCGTGTGGACATGGCCTAAAGAAGTATGTCCGAATTCATGGTACTTATGACATCATAGATGAATCATTCCATAGGGTCAGTTTTGATTTGATGCTGACTTATTTTAATACAAAAATAAAAAAAGCATCAAAAAATGACATACTACAGCTTTAATAACTTGTGCAGTAAACCAAGTGCAGTTTATTATCCCATAGAACATAAACGAAAATCAAAAAAGTAGTGCTGTCAAACGATTAAAATATTTAATCGTGATTAATCGCATTAATGTCAAAGTTAACTCGCGATTAATCACAATCAATCGCACATTTTTATCTATTCTAAATGTCTCTTGATTAATTTTATTTACATATACTGCGTTCAATTTCACACTAACTCAACTTGGCGCAAATAATCTCTCACTTACTTTTTAAAATTAAACTTTCCATTCAGAATCTTATTGGCTTCCATTTTGGCATCTCGTGCTCGTCATACACTTAAAACGTAAAGTTAATCAACTATTTGGCTGGTAATCAACTATTTTATTTCCGGTCTAGCTAGATCCACTTGCGCTTTGGTCGACGAAGCAACAAAATCCTTGCACGGCGCAAGCCATTGAAATGAATGTGTTTCGTAGCGCAACGCAACGCATGTCGCATCCTGTTACAAAACCATGTGAAAAAATTACAACGTTTGCTAGGTCAAAAGACCATTAATCGTACGATAAAAAAATTGACGCCTTTAAAATGGTTTTGCGTTAACGCCGTTAATAACGCGTATAACTGACAGCCCTAAAAAAAAGACTTGACTCGCCAACAGCAGCGTGACACAATCAAAGCTAGACAAGGCACTAAGGAAACACCAGGGCTTTAATGCTGCGTCCACGCCATGCCTTACCGTAATTTCGAGATGACATCATGATGTTCCTCTCAGAACTGTTCATGTTCTTCGACTGGGAATTATGCATTTCTAAGCCAACACTATCAATGCCAATATGAATATGCGGAGTTGAAATGCACCTTAAATACACAAAGGCTGCATCCGAATTCGCACACTTCCCTACTATGTAGTAGGCGAAAAAAAAGTATGAGACAAAAGAAGTATATTTCCGAATTCACGGTACTCATAAAAGAATAGGAGAACTGATGCTGGTAGGTCATGTGATAATGACAACAAGTTGTTCAGATTACATCCATACAACACACACTCATATTATAGAACATACTTTTTTAGCGCTCATGAATTACTTAGCCAATAACTAGTGCCAAACAAGACACACCTGAGATGATAAACCAATGACTAACAGTACGGAGAATCACCTGACAAGACACACGAACACATGAAACAAAGGAACCACTTGAGGGAAATCACATGACATAAACATTAACCAATAAGCAGGAACCAAAACCCAAACAGAAATGCCTCTTTTTCCTGCAAAACGCCACAAGTTTAGCTAGGCTAATTGACTAAACAAAACTCAAATGGACTTTGACTCAGTCAAACATACCGGAGGCTATTAGCTCCGTCTTATCTCAAGCAGTGCTGGCCCAGACATGATAAGCGAAACATTTTTGCCAAATAGAAAATGCACATCTAATAAAATTCCAATCTCAGTGAACGTGTGCTTATTTACTCAGGGAAGAACAAGGCATAACAAGGCACAGCAATTTGATATCAGTTTGGCTGTATTGATCCCATCACAGAATGGCAATTTTATAAGCAGTGGTAGGACAACTTGATTCATATTCCAATCAAGAGAATGGATTCCACCTCATGATTTAGCTACATGTCTAATTTCAAGCTAAAAGAGTTTTCTGAGGTAGTGCAGCTGTTAACAATGCCCTGCTACACGACGAGAAATCGAAATCGCAGTGAAAAGGCATTTCAATTCTCAGAGAAGTTCATCAATGCTGGAGGGTAAAAATCACTCTTTAAACGCTTGGAGGGTAAAAATCACTCTTTAAACGCTAAATTTAAAAAAATAATCCTTTAAAAAAACAGGTATTTGGTAAACCATGTAAAAAAAATGGTATTTAGCTTATAAACTAAAAAAAAAAACAGTAACATACCGGGTTTTTTTACACACTACTGTTTACTATGGAAGCTTGTTTCCACCACAGAATGAAAAATAAAAAAGGTAATTGCGACTTTTTATCTCACAATTCTCACTTTTTTTCTCACAATTGCGAGATATGAAGTCAGAATTGTGAGATATAAAGTCAGAATTGCGAGATATAAAGTCAGAATTGCGAGATGTAAACTCGTAATTGTGAGAAAAAAAGTCGGAATTGTGAGATAAAAAGTTGCAATTCTGTGTTTTTTCACAGAATTACGACTTTATATCACGCAATTCTGACTCTATATCTCACAATTGCGACTTTATGTCTCGCAAATCTGACTTTATATCACACAATTCTGACTTTATATCTCGCAATTCTGACTTTATATCTCGCAATTCTGACTTTATATCTCGCAATTCTGACTTTATATCACAATTCTGACTTTATATCTCGCAATTCTGACTTTACATCTCGCAATTCTCTTTATATCACGCAATTCTGACTTTATATCTCGCAATTCTGACTTCATATCTCGCAATTCTGACTTCATATCTCGCAATTGTGAGATAAAAAGTCGCAATTATTTATTTATTTATTATTATTATTATTATTTATTTAAAACAAAGGATTAGATTCACAGTGGCAAAACAAACACAAACTTGTGACTGGCCAAAACACGAGAAGATAAAATCTGAGACAAAATGTAAATATTTGCAATCGCAACAGATGTGGTCTATTAAGTGCGATATGTTCAAATCTCACAAATTCTGCAAACATAAAGACGTTCCGCTCTCCCGGAAATGATGCATGCCGTCTGGGAAGATTCATTTCTCATTACCGGGAGGAGTGACAGCGTGCAGATTGTACTCGGGTACTGAATTAATGCAAACAAAACATGCTTAAATGCGCCGTCACACTGGCCATATTGCGCATACTGTCTTCACAGTACACATCACAGCTGATTCCCTATGGCAAATATCGCTCTTATCTAGCAATCTTTAGCCATCTCTGTACTTCGTTGTGCTCAACGTACTTCAGTGACTCAGAAATCTGTCTCCGTCAATAGGCGGTGGAGGTGAAATGTCATTTTGAGTCTATTTATTCTATTATTTTTGTGAGCCCTGCATTTCTGCCAGAACATTTTGCAGCGGATGGCCATTTCATCGTGCTTGTGTGGCAGACAGTTTTGACAGCGCTGTCTTTGGTGTACAAGCAGCTCTATTTGACCATTACGTTGCTGGTTCAAAAGTATATTCTTCCGTACATGAATAATAACACTGTCACACAAGGACACCTTGATATAATGTGTAAAATAAGTCACAAGAGAGGAATGTACAGTCACAACGAATGCCAGTTTCTTTCCTTGTCAATCTGTTTTAGAAGTTTTGGTTAAGGCGAAATAAAATAAAAGTGGCTGTTTGGATTTAAATTGGCAAATGCTAAGAGCCTATGACTGGATCAATATTATTATGTTTCTAGCATGTTATATGATTGGCAACAGTTCTTCTGCAGAATCATAGAAACATAGACTCTTAATGGAATACTTTAGGATTTAGCATTAAGCTTTGTATTTGTAGGAAACCTATAGTTTTTTCAAATTACAGTGCTTTCCACACCCATATCTCCCTAAGACGAGAGATGTATTTTTTGTCTTGAAAAAATCCTTTTGATGACGCTAAAATCGTCATTTTGCGTAGTTGGAGGGTTTTTTGTCCAGAGGCTAAAGACTACAGTCAGTAGTAGGGTCTTTCCCGCATCAGGGCCGGATTAACCATTAGGGCAACTGGGCACTTGCCCAGGGGCCCACGACGTCTAAGGGGCCCTGGACACCAGTGACAATCGGGAGAGTCGGGAGTTTCCCAGGTGGACCGGTAGTGTTTCGAGGCCGCGAGGAACGGTTTGATAAAACGGAATGTATGTTTGCATTTAGTGCCTTTCTTCGCTGAAAAAAAGACGCCGTTGCCGTCACAACAGCAGTGGCGTAGGTCGTAGCGCGCTAAGCGCGAGAGTCAGATTCTGTTGCGCTCGACACGAGTTCGAGTCCAGCTTTTGGCGAAGTCTCTTCTCCCTTTTTCCCAACACATATGAGATGTAAAATGTATAACTTAAGGGTTATATTTTGCCAACGAACTAAAATCGAAACCATGATATGGATTTTTGCCTTTATAAAACAGCACCAGACTTTAAGAATAGGCATCCTAGTGCTGGGTGAATTAAAGAAAAGCGTGCACTTTGCTCACGCGATCAGGATGGTCATCTGGTGTTTTCTCCTAAATACAAACTCAAGGGTTTATTTCTTGCAAGGGAAAATAAATAAGTACAAAAGTATTTTAATTTTCCTATATTAGTGTAATGTAGACTAAAATATAGGCTACTTTTGAAATATTAATTTTCATTTATATAGTACATTTATAAGATTTATGGATTTTACGTCTTTGGAATAATTATATAAATCATTATTACATTATTATAATTGTTTGGGATCCTAAAACACCATTGATAATGTTATGTAGACTGAGACTCAACTAAAAAGATGTTTGAGCCCTGTTTATTGTCCTGGTACAAATCAATGCGTTTTCTTTGTTCAACGAGCAGTTTATGGGTAGATCTTAATTTTGATCTCTCAGAGAGCATGAGATTGTTGCATTTAACCTTAAAATGTAAAAAAAATTCTTGCGGGGGAGCATGCCCCCGAACCCCCCTAGAGGAACAGTAAATCAGCAAAACTGTAAAGGCTAAATTAAGGGTCCACCCAACATACTTTTACAAATTCCTATAGGAAAGAGCAACCATTTATGAACTTTACTCCAGCATAGTTCAACAAAGTTAAACTATAAATGTCATATTAAAATGTCCTTGGACAAAATATACAAACTGCTTAAGAGGGGCCCTACAAGACATTGTGCCCAGGGCCCTCTGAACTCTTAATCCGGCCCTGGTCCTCAACCCGCCCATAGAGGGACACAGAACGAACTCACAGAATGAACACATAGTGTCGGCCATCTTTGTTTGGAAGCTAAGCTAGTAGGATCTTGTTCTGTGGAGAAAGCTGAGTAGTAGGGGTTACCATCCTCTTTTTCCCTGACATGTCCGGCCGTCGATGTCCGGGATTCAGCTTTTGCTTTCTGCAGTCGCCATTCATTGTTTACATACACAGCTTTTGATTCAATCTAACTGAATTCATTCCGATTAGGAGTGGCACGGTACATGAAAAAAACACCCGAACCGTCCGGTTCGCTTGTCTCGGTTCGGAGCGTGTGTGCATCTCACGGTTCGACGCATGCGCAATGTAGCCTCGTGCCCGTATATGTGATGTGTGTTTTCTTTTCGCGCGACATAAGCTTGTTCGACTTGGCTCTGTATTTTCAATCACTTTCGCGGTATTTGATGTCATTACCGATCGCTCTGTGCAGCGCCGGTTCAAGTTAGTAAACAAGTGGAGTATGGAGCGCTGCAGGTCACAGCATGCGGAGAAATGGCAAGTGGGAGAGATGAGGGAGTTGGAGGACGCGCCAACGTCGTATATGTCTATGGTATAAGTACGGTGTGTGGGAACATTTTGGATTTCATGTTATGATATTTAAATATAACGCTACGGTGGCAGCTTATGTTTAGATATGAGCTCATCCAGTCATGTTTCCAAATCCTGCGCTTTAATTTCAAGTGGAAAAAAAGTTCCCTCACTCTCAGGGAATAGAAGCATTGTTGATACTGTTTTTGTGTTGAGGAGGTTGAACTTAAGTTTCACTTTGTGTTTAAGGCCTTTGCTATAGCTAGCCTAATTATAATAATAATAGGCAATGGTTCATGTATATAGACTTATTCATAAAAGACAGTGTTTTAAGAGTTCCTCTCTTTTTCTTTTAAAGGAGACATATCATGCAAAATCCACTTTTTTAGCCCTTAAATGCATTTTGTTGTATATTTGGAGTGTTTATAAGTACAGAAAAGATGAAATTATTCTCTTCAGGTGCTTCGTTTATATCTTTATATTCTGTTTTGGTCATATTTTTCAACCTGTTCGGATTTTCCTGTTGTCTATTACGTTTTTTGAACAATTACGTCAGCGGAACTGACAAATAAGGACATCGACTACCGGTCCAACACTTCGAGCAATCCGCCATTATTATTTCTCGCTCCGATTTTGTAGTCCAAGCTCAATGATGCAGAAGTTACGGGAGGGCTAGTCAAAATGTTCGGTTGTTGGATGTAGTGACCTGAAGCACTTCAAGGATCCCCAATCCAACAACCTCCGCCAGTATACAGAAGGGTTTGCCGATCGACTTCGTCTGAATGAGGGGTAAATTCCTTCTATCATTTAGCTGCTGTGTTTGCTGACGCTTTCTAAACGCAAGTTATCATATTATTATCATACAGATTTTTAGTGGTAAGATCAGACCGCAGTCATTTATCTTGTCAGAGTGCTTGTTTTAACAAGAGAAATAGTCGACTTTCACTAATAACACAACATAGTTAACTTAACGTTACATACCACTGCATCCACATGAAGACGTTGTTCTGCAGGTTTGTCGTCGTCTTTTTCAAATCGCTCGCTCTGGCTCGAATACGTAACGCTTGATGGACAAGTCTTTTGTTGACATTTTGTTTAACGTGTGAATAAAAATGTTCTTTGAAACTATAGTAATCGTATATCTCTTATCAAACTACAAAAATGGCTGAACGCGGGGAGTTGAACCGACCGTGAACTCAGCGACCTGGAGAGCGGGCGGGGAAAGACGCAACTCCTTTTTATTTAAAGGGGACGCTTCGAAACGGGTTGCTCACAGAAGCACATCAGAAAAGGGGTAGAAAAGGGGCCTGTTGAGCTATAATAATGAGGAATTCAGACCCAAGCATTGCAGTTATGCTTTATATAGACCACAAATGTATGATTTATAAGTAAAAATGAATGATTTAAAAGCATGATATGTACCCTTTAAAAGATGCAATTTTTGTAAGAGCTACAAAAGTTGGCAGTTGACAAATGCAAGTTAATTTCTTTGTGTAAATAAGATTTGTGTGATTAAAATGCACAAGTTCTTGTAGAGATAGTGTTACACTCTCCCTTTATTTGCCAAATAATTGAAAAGCATGTCAATGTCTTCTCTCTTGCTGTATCAAAATCTCTCCTGGCTTTCCTCTGAGATAGTCCCAAAATGTGCTTAAAGTCAAGTCAAATTCAGTTTGTGCATGATTGCATGAATATATATATATTTTATACTGTATCCTAAAGTGTGGATAATTAAGCTACTGTATATATCACATGCTGAAGTACATTTCTGGAGTGTTAAATATTAAAATAAAGAAATAACAAGAACCGTACAGAACTGAAAACCGTGACACTAAAACCGTGATACAAACCGAACCGTCGGTTTTGTGAACCGTGCCACCCCTAATTCCCATTGGTGAATCTGAATGTAGTGTTTACATGAACAGTAAACATGACTCGTGTCGTTCTCCCGCGGCCCTCACTCGTCCCGCTCGCCACAGTAAACATGACTCGCGCTGTTCTCCCACGGCCCTCACTCGTCCCGCTCGCCACAGTAAACATGACTCGCGCCGTTCTCCCGCGGCCCTCACTCATCCCGCTCGCCACAGTAAACATGACTCGCGCCGTTCTCCCGCGACCCTCACTCGTCCCGCTCACCACAGTAAACATGACTCGCACCGTTCTCCCGCGGCCCTCACTCGTCCCGTTCGCCACAGTAAACATGACTCGCACCGTTCTCCCGCTGCCTTCACTCGTCCCGCTCACCACAGTAAACATGACTCGCACCGTTCTCCCGCAGCCCTCACTCGTCCCGCTCCCCACTGTAAACATGACTCGCTCCGTTCTCCCGCGGCCCTCACTCGTCCCGCTCGCCACAGTAAACATGACTCGCGCCGTTCTCCCGCGGCCCTCACTCGTCCCGCTCGCCACAGTAAACATGACTCGCGCCGTTCTCCCGCGGCCCTCACTCGTCCCGCTCGCCACAGTAAACATGACTCGCGCCGTTCTCCCGCGGCCCTCACTCGTCCCGCTCGCCACAGTAAACATGACTCGCGCCGTTCTCCCGTGGCCCTCACTCGTCCCGCTCCCCACAGTAAACATGACTCGCGCCGTTCTCCCGCGGCCCTCACTCGTCCCGCTCGCCACAGTAAACATGACTCGCGCCGTTCTCCCGCGGCCCTCACTCGTCCCGCTCGCCACAGTAAACATGACTCGCGCCGTTCTCCCGTGGCCCTCACTCGTCCCGCTCCCCACAGTAAACATGACTCGCGCCGTTCTCCCGCGGCCCTCACTCGTCCCGCTCGCCACAGTAAACATGACTCGCGCCGTTCTCCCGCGGCCCTCACTCGTCCCGCTCGCCACAGTAAACATGACTCACGCCGTTCTCCCGCGGCCCTCACTCGTCCCACTCGCCACAGTAAACATGACTCGTGCCGTTCTCCCGCTGCCCTCACTCGTCCCGTTCGCCACAGTATACATGACTCGCGCCGTTCTCCCGCGGCCCTCACTCGTCCTGCTCACCACAGTAAACATGACTCGCGCCGTTCTCCCGCTGCCCTCACTCGTCCCGCTCGCCACAGTAAACATGACTCGCTCCGTTCTCCCGCGACCCTCACTCGTCCCGCTCGCCACAGTAAACATGACTCGCGCCGTTCTCCCGCGGCCCTCACTCGTCCCGCTCGCCACAGTAAACATGACTCGCGCCGTTCTCCCGCGGCCCTCACTCGTCCCGCTCGCCACAGTAAACATGACTCGCGCCGTTCTCCCGCGGCCCTCACTCGTCCCGCTCGCCACAGTAAACATGACTCGAGTCGTTCTCCCGCGGCCCTCACTCGTCCCGCTCGCCACAGTAAACATGACTCGCGCCGTTCTCCCGCGGCCCTCACTCGTCCCTCTCGCCACAGTAAACATGACTCGCGCCGTTCTCCCGCGGCCCTCACTCGTCCCGCTCGCCACAGTAAACATGATGAAAGGCGACCGTAGAACGCAAAAGCGCAATCCCGGACATTTTGGGCAGTCTCGAAACACATTTTTGGGCAGACTCATCACGGAGACTAACTAGTAGCCTAGACTTGTTGTTTAACTACTGCGCTCTGTTACCGGTAGGCGTGGCCTCCTAGGGCATCAAGTGCATTCTGGGAGTTGTTGTCCTTCATCCACATTAGCCAAAAATACATTTTCTGGCTTTTCTCAGTCTAGAAAGCTCCAAATTCAAAAAATAATTTCATATTTCTTCTACATAAATGACCCATTTTAAATACACATTCATATTTCCAGTGGTGAAGTATTCCCTAATAAGCATTTGCCTATTTAAATCCAAACAGACACTTTTTGGCTGGGCAGTGTGTGTGCCACTTTCAAAGTCACTTGATCACCTTTCTTCCCCATTCTGATGCTCAGTTTAAACTTCAGCAGATCTTGATACGGTCTACATAGATGCATTGAGTTGTTGCCATGGTATTGTCCGATTATATTTGCATAAACGAGCAGGTAAACTGGTGCACCCAATAAAGTGGCCGGTGAGTATATATATATATATATAAAGTTTTGTTGTTGTTGTTGTTTTGCTAATGAGAATTTATCTATCGTGAAAATAGAATAACAGTCATAATACCAAAATATTAAGGGTCCTAAAAAACTACTTTCACTTAATTATGCACAATGATTTTAATTTGGTTCTGTGGTGAAACATGACCAAACCCAGTATGATATTTCCTCCCCAAAAAAACTTGGAATCTCATCAAAACGTCCCTCGACAATAACTTCAACATCATTAGAAACAAAAAAAAAAACAATTGTACGGCCAAATATGTAATCTCAGCGTACAATCAACTGGAACAATTTGAGAAGCAGTCTCATTACTTTGCTCAGTCATTCATAAACATTGGTTTGCTTCATTGTCACTAAACAGCAATTACCTAAATGATTGATTGATAACCTGACAGCAAAGCAGTTTTCAATGCCAGTACTAGACAAAAAATACATATATAATTGATAAAACCAAAAACAACAACTTGCGAAGCGACTTCTTCCCAGACATTCCTTTTCCACTTTGATTGCCCGAGTGTATTGAATTTACAGTAAAGAGAGTCTCATCGGGGCGACATCCGATCAGCCGTATAGACAGAAAGGCGCTGATAAGGTCTTGTTTACTTGAATCCAAGCTAGTAACGAGGAAAGAACAAATGACTCTGTGTTGAAAGTTTGTTTGCGTTCCAGCCTGCTGTGAATGTGGGCCGCTAGGCTGCTGTTCCTAATGAAGGTTTACAGGGAGAGACATGTGACGCTTCTCCAGCCTTGGAGGAACATCGCTTCCCTTAAATAGATTCACCTTAAAAGACATCTACTCCCATGTGACGGAATTAAATTAATATGCGCTGATTTTATATAGAGCAACCGGCACGAAAAGCGAGGCGAAAAAATGAAACATCGAAACGTGGTTCGTGGAGAAATGCTACACTGATTTGCCATTCGTAAAGCTTTATGTCTCACTTTGGATCTTTATTACACATCTTTTCAGTTCAGTATCACATTAAAGACGAGTGAACCAAGAAATTATACTCGGAACCTATTATGCAAGATACTAGGTAAGGCATTTTTGGAGAAGAATAGATGGTGAATACATTGCAAGCTGTGAAGTCAGGAGCAAAAAATCATTTACACTGATAATTAGTTAAAGCAAGCATGACTGCTGCTCAGGGCCGACTAGCTTACCACCTGGTAACCACCCAGAACACCCTAGCAACCGCATACTAATGCGTCTTTCTTTGAAAGTTCAGCTGAATGTGACACATTTCTCCATGTGTGCATTTTTGATTTGCTGTTAAACAAATCTCCACATGGGTAAAAGGAAAACACTTAGAAACGACTGTGACAACTTCAGCACATGGCGTCATCTAAACACACTCAGCGCCGCAGCGATTTGAAGATTTTATTCAGCCCGCTTCAGATCCTTCATGCCGCTTTTGAAATGCAAAACCAAAAGTGTAGCTGTCACGTTTGAGGAGTAATGGAAGCACTACTTCACTTTGCACAGTTTCTCAGTGGTTGTAGAAAATCACTTGGGTAGCTCTTTGTTTCGACGGTCCCCTTTAAGTCATTTTGCAACTACATATCAGTCAGTTCAACCCGATCTCACGACCAAGTCGTACGAATTCGACGAATGATTAAAAAGTGGCTGATTCGTAACAATTCATATGACCTCACTCGTACGAATTAGTACGATTTTGCTAAATCGTACATATTTTACGAATTGGCCAATTCGTATGAATTCGTACGAATGACCTACCCCTTACCCCGCCCCTAAACCTAACCATCACGTGGGTTTAGACAACTCGTACGAGTGAGGTCGTACGAATTAGACACTTTTTAATCATTCGTCGAATTCGTACGAATTGGGCTGTCTGCTTAAAGGACACTCTAAACGCTCCAAGGTTTGGGTGCATTTTACAAGTAAAATTACGCGTCAGAATAAGTGTGGCGATAGCCCGTATAAATCACGCCAATCCATTGGCCGATTGCGCGGGCGCCGCCTTGACGCTCTTACGTCGTCATATTATAGTAGCGCGCATTATCTGTTTTCATTGTGCGAAATGATTTCCAGGCGGTAGCGTAGAGTGGAGCTCAACTCTAGTCTACGTTGATGGGCGGAGTAGTGGGAGTGGCCTGCGGAGCTGAGCATTGCAATGCACTATGGGGATTGTTGTCTACAATCCATAAGCACTAAAAAGTCATTTTCTCGGCCAAGAAAAACCCAAATTAGAAATTTAAGATACTATTCTACTACATACTGTACGTGACCCTCTTTCAATACATATTCATGTCTCCACCGGTGGAATTGTCCATATGTCCCTTTTTACAAGCTGTAATATCAGTCTCAGGTGTCCCTAGAATGTGTCTGTGAAGTTTCAGGTCAAAATACCCCACAGATCATTTATTACCATGTTGTAAATGCCCATTTTTGAGTGGAAGGAAAAACATGACGTATTTGTCCTTGTATCTTTAAATGCAAATGAGCTGCTAGTCTCCACCCCCATATCCAGAAGAGGGCGGGGCCTGTACAGCTCCTGCCTCAACATCTGTTTGGTTTTGATTATCATCTCTATCGCGGTCACGCTCACGTGACATTGCAGTTCTTCATCATTTAATTTTTTTGTTTTTAAGCCATATCAGTCTAAACTTCTGATATATGAATTGCTGAGCGCTGAAACGAGTATTAAACTAAGTTATCTTATTGGGCCAGTTGTTCAAAACATTTAATCTGGATCAAAATGATCCGGATTTGGAAATCCCATTTTTTCCTATCCAGGATCAGGTAATCCGTCTTACTTTTATGCTTGTTTTTCAAAGAAACATTGGACTGGATCACCCTGATCCAGATACACAGTTTTCAAGATTACCAAATCCAGATTACCAGTGCTCTAAATGGGACAACATTTCACAATGTGGGCTACCAGCTATGGAAAGAACAGGTAGAAGAGCCAACATGGGGTCACTGTAAGTGTTTCTTATTTTGAGACAAAACACAAACGGGGACAAGATAATTTTTTTATTTTTTTTATTTTATTTTACTATACTGAATAACTTAATTGTTAGCCTATGTCTACTTTATCACTGTTACAACGGTTACACAAGTCAAGTGCAAAATATAAATAAAAGTATATACACTAAATGACACAAATGTATTATTTGACCAATTTTTAAGTTTTACTACATTTTCTTCCTGGAATCCACCTTGAAATCCTACCCCCCGTTGGGATCAGGATAATCCTGTTTTTTTTTTTTTTGGATTAAAGTTATCCAAATCCCACTGACAAGTTTTGAACAACACAAACTGAAGGTTTGATCCAGATTAAAACTAGGATTGGATTCCCTGATCCAATCTGATTTCAGATTCCTTCTTTCCCTTTTGAACAACCCATTTTCAAGATATGATCCAATCCGATAACCAAAATCCGATCCGATTACCTTTGAACAACTGGCCCCTTGTGCTTAAACTATCAAATATACAAGGTTATTTCAAAAACACACAAAGTTGACATAAACACAGTCGGTAATGTCTGTGAACGTAAACAGCAGGGAAAGAAATCGCATGTGTATATTAGATCTGTGACAGATCTAGTGATCTGAAGTGACAGCAGAGTAATATACTGTTCATACTGCTGTTAATACGAATCAAACAACGAAAGAAAAACAGAAAATCTAGTAAATTTAGTAGCTTTTCTTACTCGAGTGCTGCTGTTAAATGCTCTGGCGAGGAGATAATCCTGACGGACTGTGTTCAGCTCACTGAGGGCGGGGTCTACGCTAATAGGGCGGAGTCTATCAGCAGTTGTGGGCGGGGCCAGAGCAACATGACGTCACATTGAATAGAATCTGCAAACACTTATTCTGAGAGGCTGCTTATGATTTATGGGGATTAAAAAAAGGCGTGGGTTGATTTTTACCACTATAGGCTGGTTGTGTACACACACGGCCAACACACATTTATGTTCAAACACAATGTAAAAGTGAAATTTGCTCAATACATAGCTTTATTTTGACATTCTACTGATTATAAGTCACTTTGCCACTACGTCAACGCATTACACGAACCCTAACACATACACTCTAAACAATGGTGAGTTGTTAGAAGCGAAATTTGGGCAAAATATGGACACACCCAAATGTTGGGTTGGTCATTTAAAATTTTAACCCAATTTCAACTGTACATTTTTTGTAATTGCATTTTTAACCCAACATTTGGGTTTGTCCATATTTGACCGAGCATTTTTGAGAGTGTAACAGTCTACTAATACTCTAATTCGAGTTCGTCGACATGTACTGTAGATCCAAAGTTCCTTATTGTTAGTACAATTTCTAAATGGAAATATGAAAATAAGAGCTAACCATCAGTTGTTCTAACAGTAAATACGAATTTGTATTGCATTTTCCCATCTAAAATGTCATCATGGATACCTCTAATTAAGAGCACTGACATTTACAAAAACACAACTACTAACATTTACAGTGGCTACAGGGCGTGCGCCTTCGTAATAATCATTAACCAAACAAAGTCAATGATTATCCACTATGTCAACCGTTCACATGAGCTTCTCATGCCATATGTAAAAGTACTTTTTATTTTGTGGAAGAAAAAAAGTAAGATGCTGCGCTGCATCAATTCAGTCAAACAAAACAATGGCAGCCTAAAAAAAGACAATATCTAAATAATTTGGTTTTAAGTCATTGCGAAATGACTTGTTTCATACTTATATTATACTTCTTCATCAATATCTTTTGTTTTCTTGTTGAGAAGGTTTATTTTGTTTTGTAAAAACAAAATGGCAGCTAACATGTTGTAAAATGACACCGGCATTAGTGTAAGACATAGTCCCGAATCATTTCTAGATGCATTTCTAGGGGATTCTCTCAGGACTACTGCCCCCTTCGATTTATTAGGATTGCTAAAATCCATCTTCCTTCTCCCCCAACACTGTGCATCTTCAGTGCAGGGACGTGTACTGATGCTAGAACAATGTAGTCTATTATTTACTCACTCATTTTCTTAACGCCTGTGCCCTTATCAGTGCAGACACCTCGTTAGTACATGATCGCCGCTCATAACCCAGAGATTCGCGCCTCCTTTACAGAGCCTCCTTTACCACATTGACACTTGGGTTTGATTGGCTGCCTATGTGTGGATCCCAATGGCAGTCAGTGCAGTGAAGCAATATGAGGTCTGTTTGTTAATGAGACCACACTGCAGAGGTTGAGGAGGGCTTCAGAAACCCACACGGCCGCTGAGGTTACCACATCACAACAGCACTGAAGTCAACACACGAGGATGTGAGTATGTGCTCCGACAAGTACAAATGTTACATATATACATTCACATTATAAGGGCTTGCTTGATATGACAGTTGTCAGTTGTTAGACAGCATACAGCCGTATATCTTATACTTAGTTCGCCCAGAAATTAAAATTATGTCAGAATTTACTAACCCTCAAAACGGTATGAAATTAAACTTAAATGAAGGTGCTTTGAAGAATGTCAGTAACCAAACATGTTGATAAACCCATTGTATTTTTGTTTTCCATACAGAAGTCAATGGGGTCCAACTGTTTGGTTTCCGACATTCTTCAAAATATCATCTTTTGAGTTAAACTCATACAGGTTTGGATAACACAGTCTCATCCCAATTCGTCATATAACTGACGTTTTGGGACGTCTTTTGACCATTCGTCAATATATGACTTTTTAGGGCCCCCTTAAACGTCGGTAGATGACGATCCCGGGTCGTCATACAACTGACGCTTTACCTTTAACGTCAGTTAGGTGACGAGTTGGGTTTAGGGTTAGGTTTAGGTATGGGGTAGAGTTAGGATCCCATAACGTCATCTACCGACGTTTAAGGGGGCCCTAAAAAGTCGTATATTGACGAATGGTCAAAAGACGTCCCAAAACGTCAGTTATATGACGAATTGGGATGAGACCGGGTTGGTTTGGAACAACTTGAGGGTGAGTAAGGGATGACACAATTTTTATTTTTGGGTGAACTGTTCCTTTAAAGCTTATACACTACAAAGTGTGATTTCGGTCATCTGTAGACCTTGCCTGTTAACAAAAACAAATTACAAAGATAAAAAAAAATGTCTTTGAAAATGGGTTGTATACTGGACAACATTTCTATTTCTAAAGGTAATAGCCAATGGAAATGGTCATTGCACCTAAGGGTGGCCATTTGTCCTCCTTTTAAGATCGTCACAATTTTAAACTTTATCCAATGGTATTAAATTAATAAATAGCTGAATAAATATGAAGTGGTTTTATTAACAATATTGTCGATGTCAACTGTTTTTGCCCACACACACAAAAAAGTTGCCTATCTGATCAACAGACTTGTGTTTTGTTCCTCAATGAATCAGCCATTTTGAACGAATCAATTGAATGAATAAATCAATGACTCAACAGTGGCTTGCTGCCACTTACTGGTGCTTTTAGTTTCATATTTATTGGACAACATTTCTATTTCTAAAGGTAATAGCCAATGGAAATGATCATTTCTCCATTTGTCCTCCTTTTAAGATCGTCACAATTTTAAACTTTATCCAATGGTATTAAATTAATAAATAGCTGAATACATATGAAGTGATTTTATTAACAATATTGTCGATGTCAACTGTTTTTGCCCACACACACAAAAAAGTTGCCTATCTGATCAACAGACTTGTGTTTTGTTCCTCAATGAATCAGCCATTTTGAACGAATCAATTGAATGAATAAATCAATGACTCAACAGTGGCTTGCTGCCACTTACTGGTGCTTTTAGTTTCATATTTAAAGTATATACTGTGTATTAAGTTTCAAATTTTCCAACAGTTCATATTTCTATATTAAATAAATGTTATATTTAAAAACGTAAATGCGTAACATTATTTATGCAGCTGTAATTTCTCTGTAAATATAAATATCATCCCTTAAAGGGATAGTTCATGTTGAAATTAATGTTTGGTATGTTTTAGCTTACTTCAAGGGCATCCAAGATGTAGGTGTCTTTGTTTCCACAGTATTTTTTGGTCAAACCATTCTTGTCTGTCAGTTAAATAATGGAGGTCTATGGTCACCACCTCAAAGAGCATGCACAGAGAAGTCCAAATTAAACATGATTTAATGACTCGTAAATGTAAGCACACATTGATGGCCTAAGACACGAAACGAGCGGTTTGTGTGAGAAAACGAACAGTATTTATATAATTCTTCCCGTGTAACCACAACCACAATGCGCTGATCCTAGGACTTGGACATGGCTGTGGTTACAAGAGGTAAAAACGATATAAATACTGTTCGTTTTCTCACACAAACTGCTCGTTTCGTGTCTTAGGCCATCAATGTGTACTTACATTTACGAGTCATTAAATCATGTTTAATTTGGACTTCTCTGTGCATGCTCTTTGAGGTGGTGAACACAGACCTCCATTATATGACTGACAGACAAGAACAGTTTGACCTAAAAATATCAAAATTGAAACTACTGCTGAAACAAAGATGCCCTTGAGGTAAGCTAAAACATAGCAAAAATGAATTTCAAAGTGAACGATCCCTTTAATGGAAAAGTTCATTTCCGTCACTGAAACTTCTTAACTAGATATCAATATTGGTCGACCAAAAAGTTCTTGAAAGTCTGCTAGGAAATATTCAAGTCTCAAACAACGCAATATTTTCTCTTTGTCTCTCCAACAATTTCCATGAAAACCTCAGGTTGTGTAATCTCGCATGCCATCTTTCTCACACCTATCTGTACTTCCACAGAGCCGGGGTTATTCAGCGTTGCCAAGGGAACTTGCTTTTGAATTCAAAGTGATTTGGACTCAGAAATACCGACAGACTGTGCCCACAAAACACTTCTATCACCGAATGCTCATCCTCTTACCGCAACACTTTCACTTGCAAATCAGACCGGACAAGCATGGATGCCGTCATAATTACAAAGCAGAAACACAAAACGACTTGTCAAGTGCTAAGCAAGCGTAGCGGTGGAAGCCATTCGGGAAAAGCAAGAATTTTGCTAAATATCAGAAGTTTCTGGTCCGTCGTGAAAGTATGAAATCCCCTCCCACGGTCCCTCGCTGACCTCTCCACCCTATCCCGACTCCAACACACAACGTCTGGCTTCTCAATCTAACCCTGTCTGAACTGTATGTTATGTTATCGCAATTCAATCAGTACCAATACATTTCACGTGAGCTCCACTGTGAGGCATGATGTTAGTAGGCTGTGCACTAACTGGATCATTACAGTAAAGACTATGAGATAATATATGGGGTAATAGACTAGATACAGCGGTTCTCCAGCGGATCTATCAAACAGTGACTGCTTTATTGCCAATGGACAAGGATGATAATTAACACCGAACGTCCACCAACGGACAATCATTCCCCCGTCTCGATCAGTCAGTGATATGAAGCAGCGTTAAAGCTCGTAGTACTCACATGCATGAGTGACGGAGAAACTGTTGGATGACTCCAGGTTATCTACGTTGTAATTGAGATGGAAGGGTTTCTCAGTCGTGTTCTGGTTGGTGTTGTAGAGCTGCACGGCGAATCTGAAAGCGCTGTGTTCCTGCACGGTGGAGCGCATGAAGAGCCCACCTTTATGAAGACCAAACAGCAATGGATCAGATTTGATGCACAGATTTCATACATGCAGAGACTGTATGAATATAACAACTGGTTTAAATCGACACTATAGAGAGTCACATTTCGCATCCAGAGTTTGATTCGCATCCATTCGTAGGAAGCAACTTTCTCTCAAGTTTGATAGCTGACATCCATGTAGATTCATGTACACATTTCACATAAACAATCATAATCGTTTTATTACTTATGCCAAGGTGTCATTTGTGATGATTCCTTAGATTGTATTAGTGGTGCACTTAACACAGCAAGCAATACGTCTTCGTTTAACCCATATACGCATATACATCGAAACCAGACATCGACACACACACACAGCCAAGCGATTAAAGAAAGACGAGCGTATCCGGACGGACTCACCGATGTTGATCTGATTGGGAAAGCCAGCGAGAGATGTGCCGAATAGCCATAATAAAAAAAGCAGCGCGCTTTGAGCCATTTTCTCTCCTGCCTCAAACAAAACCAAGCCTCATAAAACGAACTGTTTGAGGAGAATCATAAACGCAAAAATCCAGCCGTGAGTGAAGCGGAGCGACTCATGGAGAACAATTCTTCTGCATGTGGGGAGAGAGAGAGAGAGAGAAAGAGACTGAGAGAAAGAGAGCGAGGGGAGATGTAGAGAGAGAGAGAGAGAGAGAGAGAGAGAGGGGGACTGGTGCTGAAGATGGTCGAGGCGACTGAGAGCATCATATTCGGAGTGAGCGCGAGCGGCTCATTCATTGGACCAGCAGGGCGATATTGATCAAACTTGAAGATGGAGATTTAGTACCACTTTCTATAAAGCCTCTAGATTAATGCATGCGTTACAGAGCATATCAAAATCCGATTTATTTCACGAATGAGCGTAACCACATTTATTGCAATATAAAGGAAACGCGTTTTATCATACGCAATTTCAAAATCACTGTAACCGCGCTTGATATGTCATTGGCTTCCGTTGATATTGCCCTTTCACCGATTGACGCAAACTTTTAAAGAATAGGCTATGATGTATTATGATGTAACCCATCTGGTGTTGGTCATGTGTTGCAGAATTATGACAAAACCATGACTGAGTAAGAAATGTAATACATTCCACCTGAGGTTATGGATCATGATCGTGAAATTGTCGGTAACACTTTACAATGAGGTTCATTATTTAACACTGTTATGAACTAACTATTGAGCAATACATTTGTTACAGTATTTGTTAGTCTTCGTTGATGTTAGTTAATAATAATAAAGCTGTTCATTGTTTGTTCATGTTAGTTCACAGCGCATTAACTAATGTTAACAAGATGTTAATAAAGTATTAGTAAATATTGAAATGAACGTTTACAAAGATTAATAAAAGCTGTATAAGTGCTGTTCTTTATTAGTTCATGTTAACTAATGAACCTTAAGTGTTACCAAATTATCAATTTGGAAAACCACCAGCCTCGAGGCGAGCAATGTCATTATAAATGACCTCAGCAGCCGCATGTCATGCGGGTTATTTAACACATGAAATTACTTTCATTAAAAACACAACGCTTTGATCTGTATGAGGTGTGTTCATTTACTAACGCCCAATAGCCAGAGACGCGACCAACAATGCAGTTCTGCGCTCTCGCGAACTCTTTTAGGAGGCGATGACGCGTAAAGCCCGTTCAATATATCTCCATCGATCGCTTTGTTAGGAACAGCCTCAATGAAAGTGGTTGGATGAACAACGGCGTGAGATCATAATTGACTAAGTGTTTTTAAAAGTTGAGCTGTGGACACGCCGTCTAAAAACGAGACACCAAACCACAGAAACCCTACGCGACGGCCGTTTGACGCACAGTGTGTTTGCTAGTTTCTTTCAACCCCAATTAAAGCATGGCAGACGCGGACTGAGGAGAAACTAAACATATCCCGCATTAAGAGAATGCATAGACTCATATGGACTGTTACGTTGACCCTTTTACACTACTGAGCAGGGCTGCTGTCCATGGTGCTCAACATATTATACCGTCAAATGAAATGCGATTTCGTATATTGTAGTTTAATGTAGTGAAACAGCTTCCCTACTTTATATATTACTGTCCAATAGTGTGTATCAAGTGTGTGAAGTCTTTGTAATTGCATACAAACAAAAAAAGAACTAAACATAGACATTCATCTATAATTAAAATATACACTCTTTGAAATTTGTAAGGCACGTATATCCTTGCATTGCCCATCCTCGGTGGTTTTTTGTCAGTCGGAAGAACAATTCAAGGATGACAGTTCCATTTATCGTGGGCTGCAAAGCTCTACCAAAATTGAGTTTTTAATTGCACTGCAGACAGACAAGGCTTTAGCTATTGATACTAAAATTGGCTTGTGCCCCCAGTGCAGCATTGCAAAGGGAAACGTCATTGCAAGTTCCCTTCAACAGCAATCCTGCAATCAGTGTGCTCACCAAAACGAGTAATAAAGAAGATTGCAGAGAAGTGAATTCCCCAACATATCCTAAGATCAAGTTAAAGGGATACTCCACTTTTTTTTTTTTTTTTTTTGGAAATAGGCTCATTTTGCAACTCCCCCAGAGTTAAACAGTCGAGTTTAACCGTTTTCAAATCCATCCAGCCGATTTTCTGATATTTAGAAGAATATCAGTAACCAGGGGTGCATTTCCCGAAAGCATCGTTAGCCAACTATGGTCGCAAGTTGGTCGCAATTTCCATTGAACTCTATTGGTAACGACGGAACTTGCGACCATAGTTGGCTAACGATGCTTTCGGGAATCGACCGCAGACTGTTTCTGGTCTCATTGACTACGTTTACGTGCAGCCAATTTTCGGGTTATGGTCGGGTTAAGGTCACTTTTCGGGTTTCTGAAAGATTAGGGATAACCCGTTTACATGCGCGAGCCGAGAGAGTTTCTCCTGTATAGAGAGCCTAAGTCCCGCCCCTTCGCTTCCGGCTCATGGGACCTTATTTCGGAAAAAATATGAATGGTAGTCAATGGCGAGAGACAACTTATCTTTTTATTCCGTCTGAACTGTGCCCTCAATTACACATATGATGTTTGTCAATTTAAAAGATGATTCTCAAAGTCAAAAACGTCGCAGTTTGTCATACAGCAGAAGAGTAACGTTTAGTTTTATGTGAAAATCGCTCTGTGAACTACATCTCCCGGGAAGAGAAACGAGATCCGCTGCTCGTGTGTGTGCAGTCTGCTACAAAACACTCAGGCATGACGGCGTAACGTTACGATTATAACGTAAGACTGTAGAAATAATGACAGACAGCCTCAGTAAAGTTAGCTTTATTCATTGAGAGAAAATGTGCGCCTTTGGGGTTTGTAGTCTTTGTAATTACGTATTTTCACAGTCTTATACCTCAACGGTTTTACATCAAACTGCGACTTTCTTTACTTTAAAATGTATCTTTTAAATTGACAAACATCATATGTGTAATTCAGGGCACAATTCAAACCAAATCAAAATATTTGTTGTCTCTTGGCATTGACTACCATTCAATATTTTTTCGAAGTTAGGTCCCATGGTGGTCGACCGGAAGGGGAGGGACTTAGGCTCTCTATACATGGAATTGTAATATCCCGATGTAAACGGCGACGCGCGGTTAGCGTCTAGACGTACGGACAACCTTAAGACGCAAAATGCGTCATTTCCGATTCTTCTTCCTGTATCCAAAGACAACAACAACAGCAGTATGCGGATAATGAATAGTTCGGTGCAGATAGCGATCGCCTTTGTTTGCGCTATGATGCTGGTAACGTTACTGAGCTCGTTCCAAAAGTATGCTGTGCTGCGTCTCGCCATGTTT
Organism: Cyprinella venusta; assembly: GCA_038021265.1. NCBI lineage: Eukaryota > Metazoa > Chordata > Actinopteri > Cypriniformes > Leuciscidae > Cyprinella > Cyprinella venusta. The sequence goes on along the minus strand of CM075873.1, from coordinate 32,204,853 downwards.
ACTTCCGGAATACTGCACGCGGATTTTTGTATGCGCCGAGAAGTTTCTTTACTCAAAAGACCAAGATTCCTTGCGAATAGAACATGCGCAGAACACAAATCACTATGGGGATATGCCGATACGCGTTTACATGACTAAAAATTCGGGTTAGAAAAGGGGTACCCCGGGTATAATATCCCGGTTTTTAAAATCCGGGATATGAGCATTTTTCGGGTTTTTGCCGGTGTTTACATGGATGTTCGTGACCGGGTTATTGCTAATATCCCGGTTTTGAACGGGTTATTGGCTGCATGTAAACGCAGTGATTGACTTCCATAGTATATATTTTTTTCCTACTATGGAAGTCAATGAGACCAGAAACGGTCTGGTTACTGATATTCTTCTAAAAACCAGAAAATCGGCTGAATGGATTAGAAAATGGTAAAACCCAACTGTTTAATTCTGGGGGAGTTGTAAAATGAGCCTATTTCCAAAAAAGTGGAGTATCCCTTTAAGTGTTACAAAATGAGTCAGTGAAACGAATAAACAAACTAACAAATTAAACCGTATGCAGAGATTCTCTTGTCTGTGAAAAACAAATCGTGAAGCTTCTGAGCCTGGCTGGAGTGAGATGCGTCTGACAGGTGATATGTTGTGTGAAGGTGAGGGTCCAGCACACACTCTTCCATACATTAATGTGTCGTGTGGAGAAGCAGATGAGACCCCTGCATTGATTTTTCTTGGACTGTCATCATTGTCATCTACTTAATGAACACTTGGGTCAATCGCCTTACCATCCTCATCATATAAAAGCTGATCCCATAATCATTAAAGGTTAGAGTTTCATTGCTGCAATAAAGACAACTGATTAGATTTGAAGATATATAAATACATGTCTTTTATGAATTATTTACAGTCTAATGAAAAGAACTGGAAATCAGACACGGACCCCTCCTTTTAAAGAGCCTGCTCTCCTCTGATTGGTCAGATGACCCTGTTACGATTGGTCTGCTCTGCTCTGATTGGTCAGATGACCCAGTCTGTTGTGATTGTGATCCACAGTTAAACATTAACAAGGCAGTTTTGCCATTTCAATTCCAGCGCCAATCCTCATCCTTTTGAATTGCATGCAAAATAGATTTGCTTTCGCAGCGCAGAAAACCACACAGAAATTAAACAAACAAATAACTGAATAATCCTGACAGAACCAAGATTAATAAAAAAAGAGAAAATAAAAAAAGAAACTAATTTGTGTGTGCGTGTGTGTGTGTGTGTACTATCTAAAATGAACTTACACTGTAAAAATGAATATGCTTTATCTAATCAATAAAATTGTGGCAACAGATTACAAACAATATTATTAATTAAATTGAACAAATTAGAATTGAGTAAAACGTAATCAAATTATTCCTTAAAGAGGCTATATGCAGCTTTTTTCCCCAAAATAAACATAACAATAGCCTTTTTATTTTACCATTTATGACTCAAACATCTCCGAATGAGCATACTGACACCTTGTCGGCTCACAATGGGTGCACCTATAGGCCTACGCCTTATTCGCGGCAGCGCCATCTTTGATTTTTAATGAGAATGAAAGCGAGGCTGTGAGGGATAGACTTGCATCTCTTCAATGGGCTGTACTGTTATTTAATGTGTTTTCGGTTTGTTCTGCTCATGAAACACTGGGAAAATATATTTCCAAGAAATGTCTGTTGACAAGAAACTCCCGACAATGTAAACTGTGGAAAATTATAAGTAATCTAGCCGCTTTATTCAGCTTTTTACAGCGGATGCCATTGGAAACACGGTAAGTCTATCCCTCACAGCCTCACTATCATACCTGTCATGGCGCTGCTCTGAATAAGGTCTATAAGCCTGTATCCTATTTTTCCTATTTTCTGTCGGGTCCGACTTTTCCCGCGCTGTCTGCGGATGTGACGTCAAGCGCGTTCATGTTACGTATATTCCGCAAAGCATCAAGGCGGCGCTACATTTGAAAAAATGCAGCGCGTCAAAAAGCTGGCCGATGCCCATCTTTATGCAAATGAATAAGGTCCTTCTCTATATGAGTTCGCATCTACCACGGATTTTTTTTGTAACGTGTTCAGTCGTACATTAACAGTGCAGTCGATGCTGTTGTTTACATCCGAGTGCCTCCATAATGGCCGCTCATCCGGGTTACCGCCCAGAACGTGACGTCAGTGAAAAACCCTCAGTCAGATCACTCTGCCAGCCCACCACTGCTAGTCAACAAGTAGCCTACACTCGCAAACAGAACTCTTATCTCAAACAATATATGTATTTACAACATGACATCACGACTTTTGCGTAAACATACACGCCACTTTCGAGTCAAGTGGCGTGTTATCTCTACGCATTTTGAGCTATCCGCGTGTATGTCTACGCCATTAACGTTCGCGTCATTCCGCGTGTCCGTACACGCGCGTCAAATGTCCAGTCATAAACGCCATTAACCCCAGTGATGATTAAGTTTAGGGATAGGGTTGAGGTAAGTCATATCTTTTTTTTACCTAGGATGGTAAGGGAACAGTCATAAATGCCATTAACCCCAATGATGGTTAAGTTTAGGGACGGGGTTGAGGTAAGTCATATATTTATATAACGTTAAGTCAACAGCGTTCATAAACACGCGGAAAAGCGATTATGCGTCTTGATAGCACGCCAAAAATGCAAATACGAATTGGCGTGTCATACACACGCTACTTCATGAGATCAGTCTGGTATTTAACTGGTCTTACCTCTGTAAACATAATGTTGACCTCCTTGCTGCAGATGACTTGTGAAGCGTGCACGTACATACGAGCGCGCGTTGCGAGAGCGAGCAGAAAGGAAGAGCAGTTCTGTTTTTTGTCCACAGGTGTCAGTCGCGAGTTTAAATGTCAGGAAATCGCATGTAGCCTCTTTAACGATTAACATATTTTTACATTTCTGGAGTAAATTTAATAACATAATATTACACTGTAAAAATGAATACGCTTTATCTAATCAATAAAATTGTGGCAACAGATTGCAAACAATATTATTAGTTAAATTCAGTGTTGGGGAGTAGCGGCGCTACTAACTTAACTACATTTTTCAGTAGCTTGGCAGTAGCTCAGTTGCTTTTTAAACAGTGTAGCTTTTCCAGTAGCTAACTACTTTTTGCAGCAAGTAGCGGTGTAGCGCGAGCAAAAGCTACATTGCGTTTGTCGAGCCTGCGCGAATCAGCGCGATGCAAGGATTTTCTTCTTCTTGTTAAATTACAAACTCATTTTTTGCCATTACCGCCACCTGTTGTTTAATCACGCATCTTGCGGCTAACGGTTCACTGACGTACAGAAGTGCGTTGACACACCCATATTATGATTATCCATGATGGAGCAAGACGTGACGGCAGATTTGGAGAAACAACTAACGTCAATTACCCGTGGCCTTATTTGTCCAAGCTAAATCGGTATTTTTGAGAAAATGTTCTAAATGCAATTTATGTTGTATGTATATTTTGTTCTTGCAATGTTGCTATTTGTTGCAATTTTGCACTTTTGACAAACAGTCTGAGATATTTGAGTGTTGTGTGTAAAAAAACAATACTCTATGAAATCATAATTGTATTGCATTGTTTTAAACACAAAATATTTTAATTAAAACATTCATCGGACACTTATTCAGTTATTTATAATATATAATTTATAACATGTTATAATAATAATAATAATAATGATAATATGTAATATAATTGCCTATTTATAATCAACCCGGTCTCATCCCAATTCGTCATATAACTGACGTTTTGGGACGTCTTTTGACCATTCGTCAATATACGACTTTTTAGGGCCCCCTTAAACGTCGGTAGATGACGTTATGGGATCCTAACTCTACCCCATACCTAAACCTAACCCTAAACCCAACTCGTCACCTAACTGACGTTAAAGGTAAAGCGTCAGTTGTATGACGACCCGGGATCGTCATCTACCGACGTTTAAGGGGGCCCTAAAAAGTCGTATATTGACGAATGGTCAAAAGACGTCCCAAAACGTCAGTTATATGACGAAGTGGGATGAGACTGTGTTATTATAATATGTTGTTCAAAAAGCAAAAGTAGTTTCAATGTAGCTAACTACTTTTTGATAGTAACTTGTAGTGTAGCTAACTACTTTTCCAAAAGGGTAGCTTGACTGTAGTTAAACTACTTTAACGTACAAGTAGCTTGTAGCTTGTCAAACTACAGTTTTAGAGTAGCTTCCCCAACACTGGTTAAATTGAACAAATTAGAATTGAGTAAAACGTAATCAAATTATTCCTTAAAAGTTAACCATTTAAAATGAGTAAAGTTTACACCAAAAAAAATCAACAAAAATATCTGAATAACAGACAGACATCAAAGATTAATTAAGAACTCTTTATTTTAAATTGAATTTTAAATTTAAATTTTATTTTAAATAAACACTGATCACCATAATGGTGACTTAAATGTACATTTTTTTGTATTTTTTACTCATTTTAAATGGTTAACTTTTAAGGGATTCATTTGATTAATTATTACTCAATTCTATTGTTAAATTGAATTAATAACATTGCTAATCTGTGGCCACAATTTTTTTTTTTTTTTGATTAGATAAAGCACATTAATTTTTACAGTGTATAAATATAAGCAAGAAAACCATAAAACAGGAAATTATGTCACACAGACGAACCCTATAGACCCACTAAATGCATAGTATATTTGGACTTTTTATGACATGGCAATAAAATGTCATTTTGTCATCATTTTCATTAAACAATCATTTTAAACATCAATGTAATAATTATGAAATGTACAAGGACAATAGATTTATTTCCTAATGTCCATGCCACTTGGTTGTCATTGAAGATGCCATTTCTGCACCACTAGCGTCGCCAAATTAAATTGTAAATTTGCTGATCTGGGGTGCGTTTCCCGAAAGCATCGTTAGCCAACTATGGTCGCAAGTTCCGTCGTTATCTGCAACGAACATTCGCAAACAGCATCGCATAGTTGTGTGGTTTGAACGACAGCTCTCGATCTGTGGTTAGAGGCATCGTTTCTATATTGCAACACATTTGGAGGTAATAAATCCTTATCTTGAGCATAATGAGCAAGCTGACATTCAGTACAACTGGTGCCTTTTATTTAGAATACATACAAATGTAATTTAGTTTTTCAAAAGATTTGAAGTAACGTGTTTGAAAAGTGCGCATGCGCGAACGTGCTCTACTATGTGAGAACGAGCCAAATATTGAGTCTGGTAATAAAGCAAAACAACTGAGAACAATTAGAAATAGTCCTCAGATGACATGTCTGTTATTTATATAAAACAAATCTAGCGTTGATTAAATCTCAAACAGTTTCATTAAAAGTAGTTATACTCCACCACGTGCGAAACCAATGTGGTTGAACGATACTTTGCGACAGTGGGTTTCAGGAAACAGTCGTGACTAGCTAGTTGATTTTTCCAACGATGCATCGAACTATGGTAGTGAATCAGCGAACTACGTCATTGTACGGGAAACGCACCGCTGGTTGGGACATACATTGTAAACTGTGTTTTAACTTAAATTGAGCAAGTTAACATTTAAAGGGCAATAGTTCTGCAAACTAAACTGTGACAGTCAGGAGCAATTTCCTTGTTTTGGACCTCTTTATACGTCATCAACCCATTAACAATTTAATACTATTCCCTATAGTATATTTATGGTAGTTTATGGACCAATGTGGTTGGGTTCGATGATAGAAAGTAACACCGATGTTTATGTTGCCAACATCCTCTGAAAAGGTGAGACTTTTTAATCTTTGCTTGTCATGGTGATGGCCCAGATGTGTCAGGACCATTCATTCACATTACCCCACATCTTGAGTTGAAAAACATGCTCTGGAAAACTGTGGGATGTAATGACAGGGGCAAAACAGCATCATTCAAAGCGACAGTTGGCTCAAGCCCCTCCACATCAGCGGAGCCCAGTGACATTTAAACGGGGAAAGAGCCAATTACTCCTTTTTTACGCCTCTCAGGCCGGTAAGGTTGAGGTCAAGTGCTCGGCTGCACACATAAGAGCAAGTTTCCTTAAGAGTTTGTTTACCCATGACATCGAAAGCCATGCAATTGCTCACCATCAACTAAATTGCAACTTCCTGAAGTGGGCTCTGAACTTCCTAAATCGTGTTGTGTTATCTGCTGCATACAAAATGGCATTACTGAGAAATACTGTGAGATTATAGTTATTGAAATATGTCAGGACGCTAGAGTCGCCGTGACACACTTACAGAAATAACTGCTTGGACAGTCTTTAAACGCCACACCGAGGTCTGTCACAACGCTCCTCATGCGATTTGGTTTCATTGCAAACGCTCTTTGCAGAAGTGTGACAGAGGCTTCTGTGTTATCAGCTGAGCAGACTGACACACTTACAGGCCCCCAGGGCCAACTCGGGCATGGTCATGTGACTGCACTCCTCAGTATGACAGCATGAATCTCCAGAACGGATCAAGGGAATGGTGGGTCTTCAGACTGTAAGAGGGAGGGGCACAGTTCGAAGTCTATGTTAAACCAACACATTCTCATCCCAAGACGTCATCTAACTGACGCTTTTGACCATACGTCAACATCCGACGTTTTAGGGCACCCTTTAACGTCAGTTAGATGACGCTATCCTAGGGCGTCATCCAACTGACGCTTTACCTTTAGCGTCAGCTAGATGACGCGGGTTGGTTTGGGTCTGGGGTCTGGTTAAAGGGTGCCCTAAAACGTTGGATGTTGACGTATGGTCAGTTAGATGACGTCTTGGGATGAGAACGAGCTGGTTAAACTGTGTTCACAACTCTATATATGTGTGAAATGGATTATTCAGCAAGGAAACTTGTAGCGTGGGACTTATTTTTATCCAATGAGAATGAATGCGATTCTGAAAACTGGGTATTGCCAGAGACAATTTATATAGAGACATGCCACTTCCTCAATCCTTAATACAACTATATAGGAAAAAGCCGTAACACCAAAGATGGTGGTTGTATGCACGTACCCCACCCCCTCCGCTGGACAGCCAATCGCCTGCTTTTAACAGTCAAGCCGGGAAACTTGTAAGCCTGCGTCTGGTTCCACTAACCAACCCGATCTCACGAGAATTCGTACGAATTTTACGAGGTGGCTAATTCGTACGACCTCACTCGTACGAATTAGTACGATTTTTGCTAAATCGTACATATTTTACGAATTGGCCAATTCATATGAATTTGTTCGAATGACCTACCACTGACCCCGCCCCTAAACCTACCAATCACGTGGGTTTGGACAAATCGTTCGAGTGAGGTCGTATGAATTAGTACGAATTAGCCACTTTTTAATCACTCGTACGAATTGGTCGTGAGATAGCGTAGCACTGACGCATGTGCGCAGTTGAGGTTTGCGACAGCGAAGACGAGAACCCTTGCGCATGTGCAGTAAACGTATAAACTGTGGGGAAACGACCTTTTCAACCTTATTTTGGGGCAAAGTCATCAAACTTTGTCAGCGATTTTTATCATGTTTTATTACTGTTTCTGTACAAGCAGTTTTAATGTCCGAGTGACCTGTGAAAGTGTAGTTCTGACTCTCTGCCCATTCATTTAGATAGGAGCCTGGACTCGTTAGTCTGAAATTGTTGCCTGGAGGTGTTGACAAGATGGCGACCGAGTGGCACGACTTGCCTAAAAGGACTTTGGTTTTGCATACTAGAATAGAGTGCTTATTCAGCACTCTAACTTACTCAATACACAACATGACATCACGACTTTTGCGTAATCATACACGCCACTTTCGAGTCAAGTGGCGTGTTATCCCTACGCATTTTGAGCTATCCGCGTGTATCCGTGTGTATGCGTGTATGTCTACGCCATTAACGTCCGCGTCATTCCGCGTGTCTGTACACGCGCGTCAAATGTCCAGTCATAAATGCCATTAACCCCAGTGACGGTTAAGTTTAGGGATAGAGTTGAGGTAAGTCATATCTTTTTTTTCATTAGGATGGTAAGGGAACAGTCATAAATGCCATTAACCCCAGTGACGGTTAAGTTTAGGGACAGGGTTGAGGTAAGTCATATATTTATATAACGTTAAGTCAACGGCGTTCATAAACACGCGGAAAAGCGATTATGCGTCTTGATAGCCAAATGCAAATACGAATTGGTGTGTCATACACACGCTACTTCATGAGATCAGTCTGCAATACAACTTATTCAGTCCGATACCTGTTTTGAGTGGGTTTTGAGGCATGACCTTAGTTCCCTTTCATCCTGGGAATTCCAACGTGTCGTCGGGGAGTTCCCTGACGAATTGAGGAACAAACTTCTCAACTCCCCCATATCCCAGGATGGCCTCTTTGGCGACGCGGTGGAAAACTTGGCCCAATTCGTCAGGGGACTCCCCGACGACACGTCGAGGGTTACATACGTAACCAAGATGTTTTTGTTAGTGACCAGTGACCACTTAGCGATGTTTCCTCATATACGACACATCTTCAGTTAGGGTTGGGCGATAAAACGATAACGATAATTATCGCGATATAATTTTTCTCGATAAAACGATATCAAGAGGTCGATAAATGTTCGATAATGTTTATGCGCCAAAAGCGGAACTAAACTCATTTGAACCGCGCGCGACACACGGAGCGTTTATCCGCTCGGGTCAAAGTCCAAACTGCACTGAAACTGCAATGAGCGCAGCGCGAGCTCGCTAGAGTAGACGCGATTGCTTTGATCGTCTCGCTCAAGACATCCAGCGAGAAGCGCTTGAGTTCAGCGAAGAACACAGATGTCAAGTTTAAACCAGTTTAGGGCAGATAAAACACCGCTGACTAAAAGGAGAAACACTGCGTGCAACGATCCAGTCAGAATCTGAATTGATACTGAATCCATTTAGCCATGGATTTACTGTAAGGTTAGCCTAGTAATATTAACTGCACCTTGAAATGTGCATGGGATATACATATTTAATTGTATAATATCATTAATGTAGACAATTCATTAAATTTCTTTTTAAGTACATGTCTTATAAGTACAGCATTTAATAATGTATTTAACTGTTAGGCCACTGTTTTCATACAAATACCACAGAAACCATAAAGTTACATTTTGCCATGATAGTGAGGTGCTAAGTTATAGGCTATAACGTTACCTGGTTTTATCTGTGGTTATCATCATCTAAATGCATGAGACTGGATGACCAATGGTTAATTTTAATACAACTCAGTCAGAATATTACATTTTACAAAATAAAAATGTGGTCGTTATATTAAAAAAAACCCAGATGTTACTGTTTTTGTTAATGAGCATAAATTTAACATTAGCTTAGTATTAGCTTGAGTTAGGATGCATATTTACTGTCAACTCACTGTCAACTTAATATGCATTTTGAGATAAAACATGTAATTTTAATATTGCAGCCTGCAAACTGTGCTGAAGAAATATTTTTCTATTCATATATTTATTTTAAGGAAAAAATGTTTGAATGTTCTACCTCATATTTGTGAAACGTTCACCTGTTTGGCAAGTGTTTGTCATGATATGTTCTGACAATAAAGAGTAGTTTAAAACCACAATTTACACTCTGGTTAATACAACTTTCACTTAGGAGCAAAAATCTGCCTTTAAACTTGAAAGAAATAAAGATTTGACATATATCGTGATAATTATCGATATCGACTGATATAAAAAAAATTATCGTGATAATTTTTTTTGGCCATATCGCCCAGCCCTATCTTCAGTTGTGCTCCTTTGGTTCTTTAGGTGTTTCGTCCATTTAGCACAAGACACCCTCCGCCAAGGCAGGCCCACCACATGCTGTTCAGACCTGGCTGTGTGTCACGAGGGGACTGAGGGGTCATTTGATTCCCTACGCTGTCTCCTTTCTTCTCAACCACAGCCAGTGACTGCTCCTTTTGGCAGCTGTGGCAAGCTCTTTGATGGTCTTCCTCTGGGCCTGCCCTCTAATACCCACTTCTTTCAGAAACCTTGTAGTAGAATTGACAACAAAGCCCCTGCAGCCTCGTCGCACATACAACACGTATGGAGACCTCAGCCATATTGTTACATTATGACATTGGTCCTTTAAGATTTTGGTGAGCAAGATTTCATCTGAGAGGCACACAAGATTGTGTGTGCAAGCAACGCGGTTAATCGAGTGTATTTTGTTTGATTTTCAGGGGTGTAAATGCCTACCACTACCATTGTCCTGTTCTGATTTTGCAATCCCAAAAATACCACATTGATAGGGTTTTTTTTTTGTTTGGTACTTTTATAATTTCCCAGATTTAAGAATGGAAACCAGTTCCCCATCAAAAAAAAGATAGAAAATAAAAGCCAAAGCTATTTTTAAAAGTTTGTCCGTGTTTGGACCGTCTTTCCTCTGACAGTAGGCTGTTAGCGCGACAACACGATAATATAATATAGTATATATTAGGAATTTGATTTTAGCCTAAAAGAGGAAACTGATCTTAGCACACCTATTGCATCTCCACAAAAATGCTTAAAGGAGCTGTATGCAAGATTGTGGCCAAAACTGGTACTGCAATCACTTTCAAATTAGGGTGTATCCCTGCCCAACATGACATCATGACTTTTGCGTAAACATACACGCCACTTTCGAGTCAAGTGGCATGTTATCTCTACGCATTTTGAGAAATCCGCGTGTATGCGTGTTTGTCTACGCCATTAACGTTCGCGTCATTCCGTGTGTCCGTAGACTCCGTACACGCCGTCAAATGTCCAGTCATAAATGCCATTAAACCCAGGGACGGTTAAGTTTAGGTATGGGGTTGAGGTAAGTCATATATTTATATAACGTTAAGTCAATGGCGTTCATAAACACGCTGAAAAGCGATTATGTGTCTTGATAGCACGCCAAAAATGGAAATACGAATTGGCGTGTCATACACACGCTACTTCAAGAGATCAGTCTGCCCTGCCTTTACCCCAAGACTCGAGGTTGCCAGATATGCTGCAGGATACACGTAGGCTGCTACAAGAAGCTTCCAATGGCAAGTGACGAGTCCTACACAGTGTGTTTTTTCTGTTAATTATTTATTTCGGACTTTGTAACAAAGTATTTCAGAATTATATCGAGTTTTTGGGGGGTTCGCAACATTAGAATTTTTTTATCTGATTCCGACATGTTTGTGCAGCTGTGGTAACTAGAGAAGAGCTGGCAACCCGAATGCCACAACACTACTGGCTCCGTTATTGGTAGATTGGTGGAGGGTGACACATCAGAACAAAACTCAACTTGACAACATCAACATCCGTCGAGGGCTGCGACTTCACTTTTTAAATGACAATATCCTGGCCAGACTACTGTTGTCAGTGATATACGTATTTGAAATAAACATGATTAACATAGTGACATATGAGGGAAAATTTATGATTAATTAAAATACATTTCTTGCATCCAGCTCCTTTAAATGGTAGGGTGTTGGTATGAAAAAGAAATATTATATAATTTATATAATAAATATAATTTATTATATTATATAATAAATATAATTTATTATATTATATTATACACAGTATATCCACTCAGATGGCAAATTCGGCTAAATAGTTTGATCATTTGCATTGATTCAGCTTTAAACAGTTGGTCACGATTTGGCTGCTTATCTTTAGCTCTTAGTCTTTCCTGGAAGATGCTGTAACCAGGGGATGGAAATAAGGAATGTTGATGAGTTTACTAATGTTCTCTATTTCTCTCTCATTAACCATTGCAGTTGTATCCGGCTCTCAGTGATTCTATGCACGAGAGACTCTCCATGAATTTTCTTGGCAATGTTTTTTTCAGGGTTTGGTTGCCAGGTTTTTTCCCAATCCTCCCCAATGCATGGTCTCTCTCTCTCTCTCTCTCTCTCTCACACACACACACACACACACTTACACCTACAGCCAATTTGGCATGTCCAATCCAGCTAACATGCACGTGTTTAGACTGTGTGGGGGAAACCCACACTGACATGGGCAGAGCATGCGAACCAAATGCAGAAAAGGCTCCTGGCTCAGCCAGGGCTCGAACCGGGAACCTTCTCGCCTTGAGAAGACCCACCATACCACTGACTAGTTTATATGGAGGGAAATAAATTTTCCCTGAATGAAATTGTCCCCTGTCGACTGTCATTGCTGTCCTTAGCTCATTCGCTAGCCTAGAGCGAAGAGTCCTAATACAGCAGCGGAGGGTTTTGGCTGTGCTCATTCTTGTAGCGCCATCAGCCAATCAGCACTGTCGGGACATCATTTCCCTGCGACTTCAGAGAGATGAGTCACGTGCCTCAAAAAAGTGTTGATTGCCAAATACTTCAAGGCCTGAATGCACCTGTCGCTCATCTACCGCTGAGATGAACAGGAACGCTAACGGATATCATTTGTCATCCGTTACATTTCTTTTGTCAAAAGGCAAAAGCTTGTAGCTAAGCTCCTTCTGATTAAATCAACACGATTCATCAGACACTTGTGATCTCCACTATTTCACCATTCGAATGGACCTGTCTGTGTAAAGCAGCAGTGCCCTGACCCTTCTCCTCTGCTCCTTGCTCTCTATTACAATCAATTATGCATCTGAGTCATCCCTTCAAAACAGATCAAGCCAGCCGCCATGATCTAAGATTAGTATTTTAAGCATTACACCTCCATCTGATCACCATGGATATCACACCTACAGGCTGGCTGGTTCTGTGGGTAGAGTCGAGCGCCTGCGAGGTGACAAGCACCGATGTGTTCTCCGCGGGCCCTCGGCTCAGTCCAGCGACGTGGGTATTGTTAGACGCGCCGTGGCTAATTGAGGGAAAGAAAGAGGTTGTCATGGCTAATGCGATAGGTGAGGTGGCATGTCATTTAGACGTCGCTTCTTTTCAATCATCACTCGTTCGCGTGTGTTGTCAGGGGATGTGATGTCTCCACTACAAGTGGAATCGCCAGGGAGAATTAAACTAAAGTGCTGCATTATTACAATTTTAAATGGTTTTAATTGTTTGTTGAATAAATATGACTCTAGTGACATAGTTGTTCGCATAACCCAACTTTGTAATTATAAAGGCCTAAATATGGTCAGATATAGCAGTTTGAGTCTTAATGCCAATTAGAAATTGCACTGTGTGTCCCTTCAGTCTGATTGGCACACATTACTCCAAACCTATTAGCAAATCAGCATTCAACAGACAGCTCTAAAATAGCTGCATACATCTCATAATGGAAGTTAAAGGCATAGTTCACTGTTTTAGCTTACCTCATCCAAGATGTAGGTGTCTTTGATTCCACAGTAGTTTCAATTTTGTTATTTTTAGGTCAAACCGTTCTTGTCTGTCAGTTATAAAATTGAGGTCTATGGTCACTACCAGGACCAGACTGGGACACAATTTCTTATTAAAAAATTAAATTAAACTTATTAAATGTATGCATCATCTTTTCATGTCAAATTCTTACATTTGATCAATAAACGCAGTTATAATAATAAGACACTATAGGGCTGTAACCCATCGAATTAAATAATGTGCACTGCATTTACAACTGCAAAAAATAGTATTTTGAGATTGATGTTTTAAATAAATGTTTGAATATACAAATTAAAAAATGCAATACTTAACCCTTTTCCTGTCACCCCCCTTTTTGAGATTGGGGGTTAAAATGCACAATTCAAACTTAAATGGTTGTAATTCAAGTTTGGTCTTGTTTTAAAGGAAACACTCAGCAGATTATTGCTGAAGTGAAAACACTTCAAAAAAATGAAAGTATGAAAAAGTTATGCAAGTTTAAATTTACATTAAATCAAATATACTGTACTATATATTTCTTATTTGATATAAAATAGATATTTTGCAAAATAATTTATACTCTAAAATTACTATAAAATCAAAGCCATAAATCTAACCAAGTTATGTTCCAAATTTGAGGTTGATATCACAAAAATTGAAGTTCCCATGAGATTTTGTTTGGGCGTAGTACCAAAAATAGCCACCGGGTGCCATCGAATTTAGTTGTATACATTCTGCCTTAACAAATGAATCTGTCCAAATATCAATTCTGTCACAAAATTTGGAACCTTGAGACATACACCTTTCTGACAATATGTGTTTTGTCAAGATTAGAAAAGGTTTTGGTCATAAATTATGAAATATAATGATGCCCAAAAGGGGTGAAGCCTGATAAAATAATTTAGAGTACCGTTTCTATGGTAACGCAATGTTCAATTATAAAACGGTTTTCACAGGATGAATTCTGAGTTAGTAAGCTTTCAAATGATTCCTAATTTATGATAACAACTAAAATATGTGATATAATAAAAAGGCGATAAAAAAGATAATATTATATTTTAGAGGATAATATATATATATATATATATATAGTCACAGTCCGTCGTCTGCACCAGTCTATCTTGTCTTCAGCACTACACTTCCCAGGATCCTCTTGTCTCTACTCCCGAACTCACTCCCTCATCAGCCACCTGTTCCTCGTCTTGTTCATCAGTATCACCTGTTTTCACATCATTGTGTTTGATTCATCTGTGTATTTAGTTCCCTCTGTTCCATTCAGTCCTTGTCGATCGTTGTGTATGTTACCCGTGCAGTGGTGGACGAGGTACACATACCATGTACTTGAGTAAAAGTAAAGATACTCAAGGTAAAATATTACTCAAGTAAAAGTTGAAGTGCTGCCTTTGAACATTCACTTGAGTAAAAGTACAAAAGTATTTGCCTTCAAATGTACTTGAGGATCCAAGTACTTTTATTTTTTTTAGCTATAATGTCCTATTGTAATTTGTCACCAGACTCTTGCTTAACTCAATCTAAGTGAAGACTAATGACACTTTTGGCACACCAATCTATTAATGAAATGACATTAATTAGTCTGATGTGTGTATGTATATGTATATGTATATATATATATATATGTATATATATATATATATATATATATATATATATATATATATATATATATATATATATGTACACTACCGGTCAAAAGTTTAAGATCGGTAAGATTTTTTATGTTTATAAAAGAAGTCTCTTCTGCTCACCAAGGCTGCAACTTTTTGATTAAAAAAAAAAAACAGTAATATTGTGAAATATTATGACAATTTAAAATGACTTTTAATATATATTAAAATGTAATTTATTCCTCTGAAGAAAAGCTGAATTTTCAGCATCATTACTCCAGTCTTCAGTGTCACATGATCCTTCACAAATCACTCTAATATGATGATTTGCTGCTCAAGAAACATGTATGATTATTATCCATGTTGAAAACAGTTTTTTACATTTTTATTTCAGGATTCTTTGATCAATAGAAAGTTCAAAGAACAGCATTTATTTAATATTTTTATTTATTTTATTTATTTTTATTTAACTGGTTCCAGTTAGTGTTACTATATTAAATCCATGGTGAATGTTGCCGGTCTGTGGACTTAAAGTATTAGGCCCTACTAGTTTATTCACGGCAAAATGTTTCTTCTGGTTTCCATGACAGCGCTGTTTGATCTAATAGAGATCTACGGTTAATAACGGAGAAATGTGAATGCATCTCACTAGTTATCGCAACGATGTGTTGGCCGCGTCAGCGCGAATTTTGCCGGCAGGAAAAATGGTCCAAGCAATCGTTCGGTTTGTATGCGTACCGAACCGGAAGCCTCGAACCGAAACGGTTCAATACCAATATATGTACCGTTACACCCCTAATATATCTGTTATGGGAGCAGCCAATTTCCCTCCAAAATTAAACACAAAAACGTATTAGCCTAATGCAGTGTTTCTGCTAGGCTACTCCCCAGAAAAAAAGGTATTATATGCAAGTCATTTTAGTGGCAACGTAAGCAATGTACATTATGAGTCAATACTTACCGATATTGCTCCAATAATACTGCTCTTTGTCCCGCTTAAAATCATTGTCAACGCGATTTGTTTGGAACTATTGAGAGCTACACGAATAACGTGACCGGGCGGCGGCGAGATCACTGTCACAACCATCTATGTACGCAACTCTCATATTAAACGGCCCTGGTTTGCGCTTAGTAGATAAAGCCAAGGCAAGTTCAAAACAAAGCGCATGCGCTGTACTGTGATTGGTGGCTCGTTTGACCAGTTACGTTTTTATCCACTCATAAATAAAAAAAGGAACGACTGATTTTGAAAATGTAGTAGAGTAAAAAGTAAGATATTTGACTTTGAAATGTAGTGGAGTTAAAATAAAAGTCTCCCAAAATTTAAATACTTGAGTAAAGTACAGATACGCAAAAAATCTACTTAAGTACAGTAACGAATTACATTTACTTCGTTACTGTCCACCACTGTACCCGTGTAAAGAGTGTGTTCTTGACAGTTCCTGTTTATTGTTTGAAGTTAAGTAAAGTAATTGAATGAGTCTTGACTCTCCGGTCTCCTTCATCTGCCAGCACTCCTACACCAGCCCTGTGACAGAGCGATCGACCAAAACTAAGTAAGTTGGACCTTCCAGTAGTGGCCCTCCTCTGTTTAGACCAAGAAAACTGCTCCCTGGAGTCCCATACCAGGAATTTTCTGGAGTTGGCGTGCCTCACCCACTATGCTGACCGCTCGCTGTGTGCATTCTACATCGCCAGCCTCAGCGAGCGGTCCCGGGCACGCCTCCCAGGGGGCGGTCCCGACGAGAATTTCGCCGCCTGTGTGGAGTGGGTGCTGGTGTGCTGTGAGTCTCCATTCACTGTGGAGGAAGTCACCAGCACCACTCCAAAGCTCGAACTCTCCTCATCGCTGGTTCCGTCCATCCCCGCTAGGCCAGAACCCTCCTCATCGCTGGTCCCGTCCAGCCCTGCCGAGCCTGCGCTCACCGTCAGCCCTGCCGAGCCTGCGCGCCACTCCATGCCGAGCCCGAGCTTTCATCAATGCTGGTCCTGTCCAGCCTCGTCGAGCCTTAACCCCACTCACCGCTGGTTGCGTCCAACCCCACTCCAAAGCCCAAACCCTCCTCATCGCTGGTCCCGTCCAGCCCTCCTGAGCCTGAACTCTCCTCATCGCTGGTCCCGTCCAGCCCTCCTGAGCCTGAACTCTCATCATCCAGACTGATCTCATGAAGTAGCGTGTGTATGACACGGCAATTCGTATTTCCATTTTTGGCGTGCTATCAAGACGCATAATCGCTTTTCAGCGTGTTTATGAACGCCGTTGACTTAACGTTATATAAATATATGACTTACCTCAACCCCGTCCCTAAACCTAACCGTCACTGGGGTTAATGGCATTTATGACTGTTCCCTTACCATCCTAGGGAAAAAAAAGATATGACTTACCTCAACCCCATCCCTAAACTTAACCGTCACTGGGGTTAATGGCATTTATGACTGGACATTTGACGCGCGTGTACGGACACGCGGAATGACGTGAACGTTAATGGCGTAGACATACACGCATACACGCTGTTACACGCGGATAGCTCAAACTGCGTAGAGAGAACACGTCACTTGACTCGAAAGTGGCGTGTATGTTTACGCAAAAGTCATGACGTCATGTTGCATCATCGCTGGTTCCGTCCAGTCCTCCTGAGTCTGAACTCTCCTCATCGTTGATTCCGTCCAGCCCCGTCCAGCCAGCGCCGAAGACCGTCCAACCTGCGCCAGAGACCGTCCAGCCAACGCCAGAGACCGTCCAGCCATCGCCTGAAACCGGCCAGTCATCGCCAGAGCCCGTCCAGCCATCGCCAGAGCCCGTCCAGCCATCACCAGAGGCCGTCCAGCCCGAGACCGTCCAGCCATCGCCAGAGGCCGTCCAGCCCGAGACCATCCAGCCCGAGACCGTCCAGGCCGAGACCGGCCCTTCGGTCCAGCGAGAGACGGTCCACTCCCCGTCTGCCCCTAATCCGGGGACTCAGCCCAAATATTTTTTTTTGGGGGGGGGGGCCCAATGTCCCAGCCACGGCCGCCCGAAGGGTCCTCACCGCCGTGGCCGCCCGAAGGGTCCTCACCGCCGCGGCCGCCCGAAGGGTCCTCACAGCCTGCTCCGCCCTGGCCACGCCTTCAGCCTGCCGCACTGGCCACGCCTTCAGCCACCTAGATCTCACCCCCAGCCCGCTCCGCCCTGGCCACGCCTTCAGTTACTCTTCTTACAAAATTTGTAGCAAAAAACAGCAGTCAAATATCTATTTAGCTAAATTAGACCTTTCCAAAATCACTTTTCGTCATGCGAGAAACGGCGGCTTGTATCGTGTGCACGCTGGAGCAACTTCTCGAAAAGAAAGAATAAACACAGGAATGCATCAGCCCAGAGTTTCTCCTTCATGAAGGCTTTCTTGTATGGCTTTCATATGGCTTTCTGGTGTATCATATGCATCATAAACATTCCTTAAAATGCATATTGCGATACATTGTTTCTTCTTGAACACACAGTTGTCACAACAGCAATAATCACGGTTACTCCTTTAAAGATTATGACGCATTATTGTAGGATATAGAACATGAAATTTAATGTTGTGTACAACCAATAACATGCAATCTGAGATAAGATATTCATGCAGGAAACCTTCACCCACTCAACTGGAATCTGTTGTTGAGGCAGTAGGTGGTTCTTACACACATTGCAGGAAAGACAAATTTGTTGTCTTGTACATTCTGACTTGATGTGATGTATTGATGTTGATGCACACAAGCACTTCATTTACCTGGATCAATGTCAAGGTTTAGTCATTTCTTGTCCACTTCTCCACACACAGATTTGCTCTAACGGAGACCCTGTAGTGTTTCTGTTGCTGCCTTGTTGGTGGATAATCCATGAATCTGGTGACCGACAGGTTTGAGGTTGTGTTTGAGCCCCTATTACTCAAACCCCCACAATGGTCAAAAAAGTTGGTTTTGGTGGTTAAATGCTACTCTATTTCAAATCTTTATATTGCATAACAAGAAAAACGAATATTTCACGTGTTTTGGTTTCATACATGCAGCATTATATATTACATTTTGTTTTTATTTCACAACAGTCTTACA
The DNA here is from genome assembly GCA_038021265.1 of Cyprinella venusta. NCBI lineage: Eukaryota > Metazoa > Chordata > Actinopteri > Cypriniformes > Leuciscidae > Cyprinella > Cyprinella venusta. The sequence goes on along the minus strand of CM075873.1, from coordinate 32,185,900 downwards.
CTACTGGTAAAAGGTTTCAGTGCGGATGAGAAACTTTTGGAAAATGCCTGAAAACGTTGAATTCCCGTAACTGCACAAGCGTAAACCCTCACAAAAGCTCACTGAGATAGACAGACGGAAAAATAAATCATAAATATAGTCAATACATAAATAGCGGGAGAATGGCACGAGTCATGTTTACTGTGGAGAGCGGGACGAGTGAGGGCCGCGGGAGAACGGCGCGAGTCATGTTTACTGTGGAGAGCGGGACGAGTGAGGGCCGCGGGAGAACGGAGCGAGTCATGTTTACTGTGGCGAGCGGGACGAGTGAGGGCCGCGGGAGAACGCCGCGAGTCATGTTTACTGTGGGGAGCGGGACGAGTGAGGGCCGCGGGAGAACGACGCGAGTCATGTTTACTGTGGCGAGCGGGACGAGTGAGGGCCGCGGGAGAACGGAGCGAGTCATGTTTACTGTGGCGAGCGGGACGAGTGAGGGCCGCGGGAGAACGGAGCGAGTCATGTTTACTGTGGGGAGCGGGACGAGTGAGGGCCGCGGGAGAACGGCGCGAGTCATGTTTACTGTGGCGAGCGGGACGAGTGAGGGCCGCGGGAGAACGGCACGAGTCATGTTTACTGTGGCGAGCGGGACGAGTGAGGGCCGCGGGAGAACGGCGCGAGTCATGTTTACTGTGGCGAGCGGGACGAGTGAGGGCCGCGGGAGAACGGCGCGAGTCATGTTTACTGTGGCGAGCGGGACGAGTGAGGGCCGCGGGAGAACGGCGCGAGTCATGTTTACTGTGGCGAGCGGGACGAGTGAGGGTCGCGGGAGAACGGAGCGAGTCATGTTTACTGTGGCGAGCGGGACGAGTGAGGGCCGCGGGAGAACGGCGCGAGTCATGTTTACTGTGGCGAGCGGGACGAGTGAGGGCCGCGGGAGAACGGCGTGAGTCATGTTTACTGTGGCGAGCGGGACGAGTGAGGGCCGCGGGAGAACGGCGCGAGTCATGTTTACTGTGGCGAGCGGGACGAGTGAGGGCCGTGGGAGAACGGCGCGAGTCATGTTTACTGTGGCGAGCGGGACGAGTGAGGGCTGCGGGAGAACGACTCGAGTCATGTTTACTGTGGCGAGCGGGACGAGTGAGGGCCGCGGGAGAACGACTCGAGTCATGTTTACTGTGGCGAGCGGGACGAGTGAGGGCCGCGGGAGAACGGCGCGAGTCATGTTTACTGTGGCGAGCGGGACGAGTGAGAGCCGCGGGAGAACGGCGCGAGTCATGTTTACTGTGGCGAGCGGGACGAGTGAGGGCTGCGGGAGAACGGAGCGAGTCATGTTTACTGTGGCGAGCGGGACGAGTGAGGGCTGCGGGAGAACGACTCGAGTCATGTTTACTGTGGCGAGCGGGACGAGTGAGGGCCGCGGGAGAACGGCGCGAGTCATGTTTACTGTGGCGAGCGGGACGAGTGAGGGCTGCGGGAGAACGGCGCGAGTCATGTTTACTGTGGCGAGCGGGACGAGTGAGAGCCGCGGGAGAACGACGCGAGTCATGTTTACTGTGGCGAGCGGGACGAGTGAGGGCCGCGGGAGAACGGAGCGAGTCATGTTTACTGTGGCGAGCGGGACGAGTGAGAGCCGCGGGAGAACGGCGCGAGTCATGTTTACTGTGGCGAGCGGGACGAGTGAGGGCTGCGGGAGAACGGCGCGAGTCATGTTTACTGTGGCGAGCGGGACGAGTGAGGGCCGCGGGAGAACGGAGCGAGTCATGTTTACTGTGGCGAGCGGGACGAGTGAGGGCTGCGGGAGAACGACTCGAGTCATGTTTACTGTGGTGAGCGGGACGAGTGAGGGCCGCGGGAGAACGGCGTGAGTCATGTTTACTGTGGCGAGCGGGACGAGTGAGGGCCGCGGGAGAACGGCGTGAGTCATGTTTACTGTGGCGAGCGGGACGAGTGAGGGCCGCGGGAGAACGGCACAAGTCATGTTTACTGTGGCGAGCGGGACGAGTGAGGGTCGCGGGAGAACGGCACAAGTCATGTTTACTGTGGCGAGCGGGACGAGTGAGGGCCGCGGGAGAACGGCGCGTGTCATGTTTACTGTGGCGAGCGGGACGAGTGAGGGCCGTGGGAGAACGGCGCGAGTCATGTTTACTGTGGCGAGCGGGACGAGTGAGGGCCGCGGGAGAACGGCGCGTGTCATGTTTACTGTGGCGAGCGGGACGAGTGAGGGCCGTGGGAGAACGGCGCGAGTCATGTTTACTGTGGCGAGCGGGACGAGTGAGGGCCGCGGGAGAACGGCGCGTGTCATGTTTACTGTGGCGAGCGGGACGAGTGAGGGCCGCGGGAGAACGGCGCGAGTCATGTTTACTGTGGCGAGCGGGACGAGTGAGGGCCGCGGGAGAACGGCACAAGTCATGTTTACTGTGGCGAGCGGGACGAGTGAGGGCCGCGGGAGAACGGCGCGTGTCATGTTTACTGTGGCGAGCGGGACGAGTGAGGGCCGCGGGAGAACGGCGCGAGTCATGTTTACTGTGGCGAGCGGGACGAGTGAGGGCCGCGGGAGAACAACGCGAGTCATGTTTACTGTGGCGAGCGGGACGAGTGAGGGCCTGTTCAGTCAGTCTTTGTCCGATCTACGTTGTGTATAGTGTGTGTTGCTGCCTGTCCTGCTATCCTTTGTATTATTACCATTAAATCTTCGCGTTGGAAATGTATCCTCATCTTCGTCTGCCTTCCTTCAAACACGTGACAGATACGAACAGTGTGCAAAGTAACATGTTTTAGCAACACGACATAAGGGGTACAATACTGGTATAAACCTGAATATCTATTGGTACAATATGTGTCACATGACTAACCTTACATTATCGTTTTTAATTACCTCTGGTTTCAAAGTCCACAGTACAAGGCAAAAACCACGTTTTCAAATGTATCCACTTTGGAGAGTGTAATATAAACGCAGTCTCAGTGTGGACCGAAGGACTAAATGCGTTTGCAAACAAAAACGTATTAGCGTGGACAAGGCCTCAGTTTGCATTTGCCGTCTCGTTTCTGCTACTCTACACATTTTGACGCCCTTAAATCTGTTGCAAACATTTGGAAATCAAAGCAGCGACATTAAGCAGCTTTGAGTTGTAATCCCAGTGTTCACACTGTCCTAATGAAATTGCTGGTCAAAGATATCTGAGTATTTTGACACTCAGGTGCTTTCAGGGTCCATCTGGCACTGCACACAGATCTCTGCAGTCAGCAGGTTTGTTTAGAGCTGGACTTGTGCATATTCAGCAGTAATGACTGAGTGTTTGACACAAGGATGCCTATGATGGGCAGGGGACGCGATCTAGGCCATGATGTTCCTAATGTCCCCGACACTTGTAAATTCTGTACTTTCAGGTTAATGCAATGACGTGCGGTCGCCTGCTGTTTAATAAAAGTTTGCAGAGCAGATCCTCGGCATTGGAAGTAGGACAAATGCCGTCTTAATGTGGATGCTCTGAGTTTCTGGACAGGACTAGAAATAAGGCCACCTGAATTTTGGAAAAATCTAAAGTTCATGATTATTCTTGAGACACGGTGCCCAAGCAAATAATTTACCAAATGGAATTGTAAAATGTTTTACATTTTACCATGGTACTATTTACTGGATAATTCATAAAAAATGCTGACATTTGTGGCCCTTTTAAATTGATTTTCCTTTAACCGGGTTGAATATAATTTTCTCTAAAAAAAAAAAATAATAAAATAAATAAATAATGTGTAATTATCTGTAATACATGCATACATACACATATTTATTCATTTAATAATTATTAATAATTAATTCATTTATATATACGTATGTATATGAAGAGTTCAGATGCAAAAGCCTCTAAGTGCCATTTGAAATTTTCTTCTAAAATGATCATTTTTATCAAGCTTGTATATTTAAGTTCAGTAATTTCACTTAAATGGCAATGGAGATTACCTATTAATTGTCATTTAAGTGAAATTACTGAACTTAAATATACAAGTTTGATAAAAATGGTCATTTTAGAAGAAAATTTCAAATGGCATTTAGAGGCTTTTGCATCTGAACTCTTCATATATATATATATATATAATTTCTAATTTAATTTATTCAAATAAAATATGGCTGGTTACAAGCATATTTTTGACCTTTTTCTGATTTTTCTTTTTTTGCATTATTTACTGGACAATTTATAAAAAATGCTGACATTTGTGGCCCTTTTAAATAGATTTTCTTTTAACCGGGTTGAACATAATTTTCTCAAAAAAAAAAAAAAAAAAAAAAAAAAATATATATATATATATATATATATATATATATATATGTGTGTGTGTGTGTAATTATCTGTTATACATGCATAAATACATATATTTATTTATTTAATAATTATATAATAATTATTTCATTTATACATACGTATGTATATATATATATATATATATATATATAATTTCTAATTTAATTAATTCAAATAAAATATGGCTGGTTACATGAATTTTTTTTTTTTACCTTTTTCTGATTTTTCTTTTTTTTTTCTTTCTGGCCCTTTTAAATAGATTTTCTTTTAACCGGGTTGAATATAATTTTCTCAAAAAAAAAAATGTGTAATTATCTGTTATACATGTATACATATACTTATTTATTTAATATAATCATTAATAATTAATTCATTAATATATTAATGTATATATATATATATATATATATATATATATATATATATATATACATGCATATTTGCATATTATGCATGTTACATGCATATTTTTGACCTTTTTCTGATTTTTCTTTTTTTGCATTACACTAATTGATCTATCAACGAGACTAAATTCAGTAACTCAGCCATAGTAAGTCATTGGGACACACACAGCACACAATGCCACCATCTCACTGCCAGCTTTGCTTTCAGTGAACATTTTCATAATTACAATGCAGTGTTTCCTCTAGGATTTTTCCAAGCTGTGGGGGCAGTTCCATTTCCCCAGGGGGAGGGGGCGTGGCCCACGAGTGATATTCCATTAGGCCACGCCCCCTTGTCTCCACAAAGTATTATAAGCGATCATGCGCATTGTGTGTGCAGAATGATGCACTTGAAGCAACACCAAGTCACAATACGCAACGCTTCACATTGTAAAGAACATAGCGAAGGGATTATATATAATCTATGTTTAGTAGGGCTGCACGATTTGGGGAAAATGTCATATTGCCATTATTGGTCAATATTGCAATTGCGATATGTGATTCCGAATTAATAAAATGGTTTCATAAGTCCAACTTGCTTGGTTCTAAAGTAAAAAGTTCAAAAGTTCTTTAGTCAAGATCAGTGAGTAATTTTCTAATTTCCCTTTGATTAACTTTACTGACAGAACGCTTTATTCGCTGCTGGCGCTTTAAGAGCACCCGTTGCCGACGCGGATCTCACATGCGCCTTATAACACAACTCTTTTCGTCCATAAGACTTTTCTTATGTTATGAAGATACTAGACAAGACGACATTTTGGCATAATTATGTGTGTTATTGTTCGTTCATGCTCGAAAGAGACCTGTATATTCTCTGGCACGCGGTCAGTGCATGCGCATTATGGCGCGCGTCTTTCTGCGAGTCTCATTTAGGGCACAGGCAGCTTTTCACTTCTTGTCGTGCAAAATGCGAAAAGGCATTTGCACGAATAAAGAGCGGGATCATGTAACACTAGTCAAAGGATGACAAAAAAGAAGAGATGCTGCGTTAATAGCCCTAATTTGTTTATTTCATATAAAGTCGCGGCATTTTGCGTTATATAAATTGCATAGGTTTCAGTCTGAGATCGCTATTACGATTACGATATGATTAATCGTGCAGCACTAATGCTTAGTGTATTCTATATATGCAACAATTTTTTGAGCCTTTTCTTTTAACAGTTTTAAATTTCAGTGCGCATGAAGAACAATATATAGCACTCTCGACTCCAGTGCTGTAATCTAAAATACACCCGGGACAAGGGAATACATTTAGAAAGGGCAATAAACTCCACTCCAGCAAGATAGTCATTTTATGCAAATCACAGACCTTTATTCTTTATCAACAAATAAAGTATAATAATGGGAACATTGATCTTGAAGAGAGTGTCGTTGTTTCACTGTAGCAACCGAACGCGACGCGCTGTGTGAATGCTGAATGGAGAATGACTGAGGCGAGATGACTTTCCGTTAACAAATAACTTAGCGACTAAAATATTAATTTTACCACACAATATGCTATTGAATGACTTTAGAAGTCTTGGAATATAGTGTGAAAACTTGATTGTGCTTCACAAAGTTTTTTATGCCTTTAGTGGGGCTTAACAAAATAACACAATAGCTACTATGCAGAATGTCGGACGTCACTGAGCTGTAGCCGTGGCGGGAGGATTTTAAGTGTGGCGGCCCGCCACGGGAGAATGAATGTAGCGGAAACACTGCAATGGTAAAATTCTAGGCAACCCTTTTCAAAGCATTATAAAACAGAATCCAATAAAAATGTATATTGTTTTGCCACTAACCATACAAAAAAAAAAATCTGCTGCTGTTGATATAGTAAAAAGGAGCTGGGCTTGTATTTAACATGTGCATCTATCATCCAGTCACCTCTGTGCTCGAGTTTGAGACTAATAAAATCACAAACAAGCCTTTGGCCAAATGACAAGGTTCATTTTTCAGCTTGTGTGCCGAGTTAAGTAGCCTCTAATATGTGAGTGTATAAAGAGAGGGGAGGGGACCGCTGACAAATGTCCAGCCATAACGGTCATGAGAGGGGAACAGTGGCGTTTTGAGAGGTGATATCTCACTGCCGACGCTGGATGAGAGGTCTTATTGACACTTGAGCAGGTGGCCCGACCCGAGTAACATTTGTAACAGAGTTGCAATATATCTCTCGGAATAACGTCGATATACGTGACCCCAGCCTGTTCAGTCGTCGTCAAGCTCGGCCAATTATGTTGAGAGTGTGTCCTGCACCTTTCATATCCCTGAGCGGTCTTTCATATCCCCGAGATGCTTCATATATCCCCGATTTTAGATGCTTTCCTAAAATATATTTTTAAAAAATCAGGTAACACTTTATGTGAAGGGGTGTGCATAAGACTGACATGACACTGTCATAAACATGACATAACACCTGTGTAGCATGCCCCCCGATCAAGGATGTAGGTACGTGACAAACTGACCATATACGCGCGAGCGTTTTGTTCCCGCGGCTGTGTTCCCAGCAGGTATTCAGCGCAATACGCGTTGTCGATTAAGGAAGTCTGTCGTATCTTTGCTTTGTGACTACCTCTAAAATGTATACACTAGTGACGTAAATTACATCATCACATTGATTCTGACGTTCAAATTTCCAAGATAGCTGTAGTAAGAAGAAAGTTATAAGCAAAGCAACATTTCTCTCGTGTTTGGCATCAAAATCCTCTATGAAAGGGAGTATTTTTTCGTTTCAAACCCAATACTTTTGAAAGATTATACATTTAACTTGAATTAGGTGATGTTTGGGATTGATTGTAACATTCGCATGTGTTTTTTTTTTACGATCTGCAAGTGACGTTGTTGTCAAAAGCAGAATCAGCCATTTGATCAAATTGGCTTCCAAAACTTCTCCCAGTTTTAGAAATTGAATTACAATAAAAGTTTGTATTTTTTGATGAAAACTCTAGTGATGTAAGTGATGTTTTTAGATCTAGTGATGTAAATTAATCTCTATCTAACATATGTAAGCAGAAGTAAAATTGCGTTGTAGATTAAAATGATTAATAATATTTTACCATTTAAATTGCTTGCCAGCATTTAGTCAAGAAACGGCCTACTAATGAAACAATGAAATTCATGTGTCAATGCCAATTGTCTGAAAAGATATGTCTGGATTGATGCTCTCGGTTTCATCAGAGGAAGTGGTTAATAGAAATAATAAATGTGCATCTATTCCTTTTAAAAAGAGGTCATCTTAATCTTGTTAGGCTTTTAATTATCTACACTATGGTGTTTGAATTATACAAATAGACCAAGAAATGAGGAAGTTATGATATTTTGAAATGTTTGTTCAAGCAGAAGAGGTCACAGTTTTTATTAGGTACAAAAATGACTCCTAATTTCCGAATTAAAACATTCCATAACTTTCTTAAATATTATCCGATTTTAATCATTTAAAAAACATTTTTTAGGTATTTTTAATATCTATTATATTTGAATTTTCTCGTATTGATTTTTTTTTGTCACTCACGTACCTAAAGGATGAGACTTTTACTGATGGTTTTATGATGTTTAATCTTTATGAACCGTAATCCGTTCGCCATATTACCAACGTAAGAGCTGACATGTATACAAAACATGTACTAATCAGCTAACATTGTTCACATTAATAAGCTGTCTTACATTTGTGCAAAAACTGGCATATAAACAGACAAAACGATCTTGTATCAACTGATTTAACATACCTTTTGCCTCTTCGGAGGGGCTGCAAGTATTAATTCGACGTTTACCACAGCTCCGTGTCAAAATTATTGCCGTACAACAAGCTAGATGCTATAAACTGCGCTAGACAAGAGAGCGCGCGCTTATCAAAGGCAAAACAAAGCGCGTAGCTGAAGACCGGAAGTTAACCGTTTCAGTACCAAACTTCAAAATAAAAGTCAATCGCTTTTCTGTAACAAAATACCCTTATGGTTATTTACAACCTGTCATGAACATGAAGGAGTCTTTATGAATGTTTATGACTGTTGTCATTAAGTGTCATTCGGTAAATTATGACACTTTTAATGCAAAGTTGACATTGTTTAAAATGTCTTCATTATGACAACTTGACATTAACCAAGAAATCATAACCTGTCAGCCTGTCACAAATATGTCATAACAGGTCTAATTATCAAACTTAAAGAAGTTATTGAGCTTATATATGTTGTGTCATATGTTGTAGTTGGTTTTAACTTTGGTTGTCATAACTGTGACATGAATATTTTACTTGTCCTCAAGTAAAGTGGAACACATTGAACTAGTTTCTTAGTTAATGTCAAGTAGTCCTAACAAAGACATTTCTGTCTTTGTTAATGTCAAGTTCCTTAAACAATGTCAACTTTGCATTAAAAGTGTCACAGTTTACGGAATGACATTTAATGACAACAGTCATAAACATTCATAAAGACTCCTTCATGTTCATGACAGGTGTTATGTCATGTTTATGACAGTGTCATGTCAGTCTGCACACCCCTTCAAATAAAGTGTTACCAAAAAGGATAACTTTACATTTAAACTATCCGTCAGCAGTGCGTGTGACGCAGACACTCCTATTAGACACTTTGGAGGGGTTGAAATGTATATATATATATATATATATAGATATATGTATATATACATTTTTCAATTGTGGTCTTTTAAAAAGGCATCGGAAATAATAAACTAAGTGCAATGTAGTGTTGTTAAATTTTTTTATTTTTTGATACATATCGATACTGAAATATCTGAAACGCTTCCAATACTCATTTCCCGCAGAATATATACAGGACCAGTGTCTCTTTCTCTCTCTCTCTCTCTCTCTCCAACAGCGAGTGATACACAAACCCGCCTCTCCTCACTCACTCGTTTTCATTTGCTCTGGATGAATATTGTTGATTGATTTTTGAGGTGAGATTGCGCATAATTTGACACATTCCTGCTGATTTTGTGCGGCACATAAAGCCATCTTGAGTTATTTTTCGTTGCTTATTGCACTTAAACAGTCAAATACACTCAAAATAACATTAAAACAATATTTTGCCGAGTATTGTCGTAATCACAGTCAGTTCTGTTTTAAGTGAGCATAAACGGTTGAGAAAGAAAACGCATGTGTAAGAGTATAATGGATCTGTGTGTCAGGTCTTAAAGTGACAGCAGCCTAATAAACCTGATAATATTAACAATTCGGGTAACACTTTATAATAACTGCAAGCTATGAATCATTAGTTAAAGTAGACTAGTGTGGTAAACAGTACCAATTTTCCACAAAAAAAAGAAAAGTTTTTTTTACTCCAAAAATGAGATGAATACTCTCAGATAAATGAGGCCCACGATTAATTAGTTGCAAATGGAAATACAAAACCAGTCCTAATTGAAAGAGAACAAGTTGACAAAAAGATTGAATCCAAGATTGGGTGAAAATTCCTGTTCGTCTCAAAGACAGTTGCTCAGCTGGTGCAGGAGGAACACAATATGCTCGCTGCCATCTTTCACTCAGTTTCAGGTACTTTTGTTTTCAGCGACCACCTGTAATGTAAATGCCGTACAACAAATCGCTCGGAAGAAGCAGGGAAATGATGTCACGATGATTCTGATTGGCTGATGGCACCATAACACACTCAGTCCCAAAAAGTGGCTATAGCGCGTACGTATGTGAATTGGGCTCCAACAAATAAATTGGGCTTATTAAAGGGTACCTATTATGGCATTTAAAATGTTCCTAATATTGTTCTGGGAGTCCCCAACAACAGTTTTACAAGCATGCAATGACAAAAAACACTTTTGCTGTCTTATAATATGCATTTATTTTTACCTGAATTGCCCACCGACTCCCATATGAATCGTTAAGCGAGTCCTTTTCCAAAACCCGCCTTTACGTGACGCTAATCTGCGGTGATTGGTCAGATGACCTAGTCAGTTGTGATTGGTATTCTCTGTGCAGAGATTGTCGAAAACGGAACTCTTATCACCTTAAATGGGTTCTCAACTCCAGTCCTCGCGACCCACTGCTCTGCATATTGTGTATGTCTCCCTTATTTAACACACCTCAGATCCTCAGCTCGTTAGGATAGAGCCGGCTCGCGAATCCATACTTTATAGCGTTTAGGTTTGTGAAGCAATCATCTTCAAAATGACGCGAACACAGAACAAGGTTTGGGCTATACTTGTGTGGTATAGCAGTACTTGTATATATGAACTGCAGCCACTCAGACTTCAAATACTCCTCACTTGGCAGGTGAAAAAAGTTCGCTTTTGCGTCGCACTTCAAAACAGCGTCTCGTCGACATGATTGTTTTCCGAAGCCCAGATCTCGAAAAACGACAGAGTCCAAAAAGGTGCGGTGGGTCCAAACCTCCATGCTCTCAGACCTCCCTGGCCAGCCCAGGCAGGGTGGCCCGTCCTGGGCCAGTTTCAGATTTGCCCGCCACCCCTGGAGCTCCGGTTTCGGCGTCTCCGAGCGCAATAAGTGGGCGTTCCTTATTCAAATAACTTGTCAAGTTGACGTCAACTAGACGAAGGAAAAGCATCGTTCTTCGAACGATTCATATCAGCGACTCTTACTTTTGAGAGACAATAACTTTGTATACGATGAACTTTCATGTTTAAAACTTTGCAGGATGTTTTCGTTCACTTAGATCTATGTTAAACACTACATGAAGGGCAATTTTCAAAAAATCCATAATAGGTACCCTTTAAGTGTGTACTTTTTCCAGCACTAGTGAAACGAACAGAATTGCGAAAATAACTCTGAAGAAAAAGTGAGTGTTGCTTGCCAAACGCACCGCCACGATGATAGGGTGTTGTGGGTGGGTGGCAAGACATTGCTTTACAGCGGCTAAGGTGTGTGTTTAATACTTAGCATTATGGGTTTGCTGAAATTTCTAATCTTAAGCAAGATAAGCACAAAATCCAGCTACACTACAGGCACTAAACTCAATTCAGTTACTCAAACTGTCTAAAAATTGACTTTAATCATCAGGAATCTAAAGAAAGATGGCTTAGCCAATGAACAAACCCAGTCCTTTCTGTCCCAGAATACTCCTCAGTACGATTATCTTCAACATTTGTCGCCAACAGCAACCTTGTTATCTGCACGGGTTCGGATCTGCCATGGCTCCCGATTAAAGCAAACATAGCATTAATAATGAGCTTTTAATCAATTCCTCACCCTTCATGCTGTGAATGCCCTGACTGGCGCAATCAAGATGGAGATTGTTCCAGCCGACGCAAGAGAACGTTTTGGAGAGAAGTTCTGCATAATGCTTCACATCTGCATCTTACAGGAGTTAAAAGCACCCGGGGAAGTGGTTGCGGAGGTCCACGCCGATGTTCTCCGCGAGATGTGTGGGTGGAGGTGCCGCGTTTATTTGTGTGTTTTCTGAGGTGCAGCGTTCGGGATGGAGTACCCTGGATATTCAGCGCGAGCGCTGGCCTTGAGGTGCAGGAGTGTATTGTAAATAAAAGAGCCCTTGTGTAGCTTGCAGACAGAAAGTGTGCACTCGCTGGAGAAGAGATGTTCTGAATAACCTTTTGATGCTGTCAAAAGAGAGGCAGGAGAGAGCTGTGTGCTCCAAGGCATGAGTGGGTGTTTCGATGAGGCAGTCGGAATACATTTCTGTCCTTTTTCTCTGGTTTTAAGCTGCACATATCCCATTTGAAGATTTACTTCAGTGTTTACTTAACCAGGCACTAACAGTTGAATGCTAATGAGAATCTGACTTAAGGGAGTGCTTACGTGATGTTAAATATAAGAAGTAGGGGTGCTAATGATTAATCTGTGATTGATTAATTGTCAATAATAATTGAATCAATAAAACTTTGGTCGATAAGCAAGGTCATCATTAGAGTGTGTAGTTTAGTCTTCAAGCCATGCAATGGATTAGGTAGGCTAGCTGTTTTTTTTTTTTTTTTTCAAAACGTAATTAACCAAGGGTCCAAAAAACCCTTCAAACAAGTGAACATATTGACTATACCCGTGTGTTTCCCGTACAACCCTGTAACTCATAGCTTCACTACCGTACGATGCATCGTTGAAGAAATCAGCTTGCTAGTCACGACTGTTTCCCGAAACCATAATATTGCAAATGGGTCGTTCGAACCACGTTCGTTTGTAATGTCATGCCGGTAGCGGAGAAGAACTTCTAAAAAATGAATCTGTTTGAGATCGAATTAAAGGAGAATATCGGTGCAAAATGAAGCTTTGGTCTAATAAAACATTGGTACCTAGTCAACCGTTCTCTGAGATTTGTTTTCATGATAATCAAATGTAAAGAGTTGTATCTCTTAACCCTTCTATTATCTTCATTTGTGTCTACACTCATTATCTTTGGGGTCTCCAGGGACCCCAGACAATAACATTTAATTTTGAAGCAGTATAATAATTTTTTTTTTTTACAAATGTAATTTTACTCTATTTATTAATGTTTTTACTCAACATTTGTGCAGTTTTTGGAGGATTTTTGAAATCTTTTACATTTCTATAAATTAATAAATAAATATTTATTTAAATAGGCTTTTTACAAAAAAAAAAAACGGCATTGTATGTAAAATTCACTTTATGAAAGACCCAGATTTCTAATTATCATTCATGGAGATAACATGGATCATTTAAAATGGTTTAATGAAAGATTTTTGACATTTTTTTGGGAAAATGCACTTTTAAAATAAAAATATATCACTTTAACCACTAGATGGCCATAGACCTCCACTATAAGCTATTTGCTATTTGACTAACCAAACTATATTTATTTCACAAGTTTTTCCAGTTGGATTCATATCTAAATATTATAAAATCACAATTATAACAAAAAAAAACTTTTTATCAAAGTTAAGTATTTTTTGTCCTGACAAAAGTTTTTCAATAATGTTACATTATGATTAGAATCAAACCTGAACATAATGTTACAAAGAGAAATGTTGGAGTCTTTAGATTTGATCATTTATTTCAATTATCTGTTTTTAATATAATTCTATGATTTTAAATCAATGTTTCAGTTACGAACTGTAAAAGAAAAAAAATTAACAGAAATGAACAGTTATATTACATGTTGAAAAAAAACACATGCAATGAACTGAACAGCAATAACAAATGAGAAAATAAATCAGTAAAACAAATAAAATCCTTGTAATAAATAAAAGATTTCCTAAAAAAATGATTTTCAATTAATTTTTTTTTTTTTTAACAATTAGGAACAAAAACTGGTGGTGCACTGGAGGTGTTTACTGTTTACTGGAGGTGTTGGTATTTGAAGTGTGTGTGTGTATGTGTGCATTTTGGATGTTTTTTGCATTGTTGGAAGTGTGCCACTTTATTTCTGTCTATGTGATCTGTGTTGTTTCTTCGTTGTTTCTGATTTTAATGATGAATTTTGTATATTTACTATGCGGGGTCTCCAGGGACCCCGAAGATAAAGAGTGCTGGCATTTTTTTCATGCTAATATAAAGACAGACATCATTCCAAAATATTTTTTTTTGGTAGATCATGACAGTGTAAAGAGCTGTAGAAAGTTTCATTCCATTTGGAAAAAGAGAACATTTTTTTTAAAATTGACCAAAAGTCATTTGCGGGTCAAAAAGACCCCAAAGATAATAAGAGGGTTAAAACTGTTTAGCGTATAACGCTAGTAATGGGGGCGTATAATAAGTAAAAAGAAATAGTTAATACCACTAACAAGGCTCAAACTAGCCCCACACTAACACAGTAACATAATGAGGGTCCATTAGGGGTGTAACGATTCACTCGTTTTCTCGATGCATCGATTATAAATCCTGACAATGCATATGCATCGATCCTGAAACATGTATTTTGAATCGTGAATCGTTTATTTACGTGAATAATCGATTTAAAAGGCTAAGAATCGAATAAAGCCCCGTTCACACTAAGCACGATAACTATAAAGATAACGATAAAGATAACTATATATTCGTCCACACCAACGACCGATAACGTTCTTTTTATTCTAAGCACGCTCGCGCCCGCGCTGGGGTTTCAATGTAGTGTGCGCGAACGTGCGCGCGCGCGCAAATGACCTGTTGCTGCTTTACGTTACAAACTAATTTTAAAAATGAAAAACGGGCGCTCTTTTGGGTACACGATCGATATCCTTAAAAGACGAGAGGTGTTGGGAGTACATCTAAACAGTGAATCTAGCATGTCTAGTGTAATATCTGGATTTAGCTGACGAATTCAATGACGGGATAAAAACATCACCTAGTACTTCAATGTTGTCAACTAGTGCTGGATAGCCTACCTGAGGTAATTTTGTAACACTATGCTAAACTGCATAATATCTCATTGTGAATACTTCTCACCGTTTATTCCCAGGATACGACCGATTGCTTTCCACATGTCCATCTTTTTTTATCCTTGAAACGGGGGTTTGACTTGTCAAACAGTGGAGGATTTTTATTTGTACCTCAACGATTAACTTCTCTGCAATGTCATCTGCCATTTTAAACGCGCGAGACCTTTATATTAGAATGGATTCTCATTGGTTGTCAGTGTTTTATCGTTGGACAGCTGGAAAAAAAATCGTTCTGAAAGTGATCCCAACGATATCGTTCCTCATATCTTTATCGTTATAGCTGTGGTGTGAACTCTGTTATTCTTTAATATGGAAAACGATATTTAGATTTATATCTTTATAGTTATCATGCTTGGTGTGAACGGGCCTCTGAAAGATGAGTTTATCTTTCTACCTGTTGTGCTACTTGTGTCGTGATCAGCTTGTATTACCGCAAATTAGTTCAAATCTCCCGGAATCTAGAGCGAGCGTGCATACGAGACAGAGGTTGTGCTCCAAACCAGGGGCGTTTCTAGGCGTTTCTTTAAAAACATCAGGGGCTGAACCTGAAACATCAGGGGCTGGGGTGGGGAATAAGATAACATGATTCGATACAGAGAATAATGTATATTGCAGGCCTATACACGGGGGGCAGACTGGTTAAGAAAAAAACAGTGTCCAGAGGAAAAGGAGCAGATTGGTTTCAGCAACTTGTTTCTTTCTAAGGTTAGTTAATCAATTTTTTTTGGCACTAATCTGTTAAGTTAAAGTTCAATTGTGCACTCCTAAAGACAGTCACTTGTCACCCACCTACTGGCTTAATGATGCAAGTTGGGCAAACACGGACAAGCGGAGTGATACAAACGGTGAAAAGGCTGATAATGGTGAACACATTCGAACACACACACATGTTCTAAATATATATTTATACTTATGAATTGAGCTTATAGTTTATGCAATTAGCAAATGACATCTGTGTTAAATAGGAATATATTGTAATAATGTTAAAAGGTGTAAAGACAGAGCAAAATATGGTGGTTCAATCACTGATGATAAACTTTCCTTTTGGATTTTATGGGCTACATAAGAAAACTAGACAGCGTTTAAGTCTACTTAAGAAATTTTGACATTGAAAGGAGGCTCTTAACCATTGTTTATAGATCAATGATTGAAAGTGTCTTAACTTATAATATTGTTTCATGGTATTACAGTGAAACAGAAGAATAAACTAACACGAGTAACAATGCACACTGAAAAAAAAAAGTGTGTTGGATTTACATGATTGGATAGTGTACATCAGTCCCACATGAACCAATTAAGTTACACAAACATAATTTATTCGTGTATCTTCAGTGTCATGGAATTAAGTCATTTTTAGTTATCCTATTAAGTAGTCTCAAAGTGATTTTAAGAGGCTCCCTGATTGGCTGTTCATATATTCAAAATCACATATTCATTTATCCAATTAAGATTGACTGTAACTAACTGTTACACAATTAACTGTCACACAATTCAATGTCTGGTCTTTAGTCTGCAATTAGCTACTAATAGTTGGTAGCATACTAAATGCTAAGGTATATGTACACCATCAGCAAAAAGCAGTTGCTATAAAGATAGCTGAATCGGTCCACAGCCTAACCAAATCATCCACTTTTCTCCACAATGGTAACCCACTGTAATTTAAATGTTTAATAATTCCAATGTAATTGAACATTAAACACAATTACACACTAACCTTATCTTATTTTCTCAATAACATATAAAATAACTGTTCATTTCAAGATTTAATCTCTCCTAATTCAGACATATGCAAAGCATGCTGGGAATTAACATGCACCGCCCAGTTTCAGTTAATGCAACACAAATCATTCATGTTATCCAACACAAACGGATTAAGTAAACTTAAATTGTACATATATTTAAGCAGATTGGACACAATCAAATTAAGTTTGGACAAAATGTAAAGCAATTATGTTGCTTAAGCTAATTTTAAGTAAGCAATTTGAACAAGCAGCAAAAATCTTTTTTTTCAGTGCACAACAAATGGCTGGTAAATACTACAATGCCACCATTAACCATAAAATATACACAAATCCCGCCCCCGAGAATGTTATTTATAGATTATCATGACAGAATATCCTAATCAATGACTTGAAGATCAGCTACACACATTCATCAACAAACCATTCAGAAACGTCCAGTTGCACTCTACATGTTGTCACTTCTTCTTGAGTCTCTCCATCTTTGCCCGGCTCTTGTTTGAACATAAAAGCTAAAAGTTTTAAATTCTCAGCATGTGTCTGCATGAGGTAATCTGAGATTCTAATGGTGCGTTCTATTATACCCAACGAACCGACTCGAACCTCGGATTTGACGTCACGTTCACACTTCAAGCGTTCTATTATGTTTTGCGTGTCCGAATCGGAGAAAGCTGTTGTCATGGTAGCACTGGCCGAGTACCAGGCACTTACATTTAAAAAAAATATTATGACTACACCTTATCAAAACACAGCCATTTGAACTTGAAAATGTTCACTTTATTTAATGTTTTTCATGTTAATCTTCTGTTAGCAACGCTAGCAACGTTAGTAATTGCACTCACAACAACTGATTCCCATACCCACAGGGGACGCAGTAATATGACTGGTGATCGACCGATATTGATTTTTCATAACCGATACCGATTCCGATTATTTGCATGGTATGTGCCCGATACCGATCTGCAGAACCGATATCTATTTACTGGTATACTTCTTATATTTCTGACACAATTATTACAAGTTAGCAGTTTTTCATGTTCAATTAAATCTTCAAATTACAATAAAACATTTATATTATTGCATTATATAATTTATATCTAAATTTTACATATAATTTATAAGCATCCGCAGCAACAATGTTAAAACTAGGCAAAAAAAAAGTTAAAGTCTAATGTTTTCATATGAAGAAAATAATTGACTAGGGATTTATATCACATTTGCAAAAATGTAATTCATTTGAAACAGTTTTAGAAGGTTTATGTGTCGTTTAATAGGTTTAAACTAGAGTGAGGAATAATTAACCGGCTAATATTAATTCACTGAATAATATTCGCTGGAATATCAGTAAAGTAAGTATCAGGTAACAAAACAGCATATAGGCTTATCATTTCATTTTCCAACTAGTATGTCATTAATAATTATTTTGTCGGTCTAGATCATGAAATGCTTTCTGATAAAGAGCTGTTTATCTATCAATTTTCACAGAACTATAACTTAGGATACTCAACCGCGATCGCGCATTTACACAGAACTATAACTTAGGCGCGATCGCACGTGCATAAATAAATAATTTCCACAAAGCGGTACATTTAGATGTGTATTAGCGAAACAATTGCTATGTAAATGATGATATCCAGGGTGTTTAAACGAGATAATCTTGTCAAACGTTTCATTCAGTGGCCGTGCTTGAGCATTCCTGATCATCATCAACTCAGTGATCGAGTGCTCAGCAGAACGAACTTTTTTTTTTCCGAGACGAATGGTGAGCAAATACAACAGATAGAGAATTAAATTCAGTACTTTTATTTTCAACATGCACTCATTCATGTCGGTTTTATTTAATTCATGTGGTTACGTCTTTATTAGGGCAGGGTATGAAGAATTGCACCATAACGTGACTCCATGAGTTCATCAAACATTTTTTGAAAAGCTGCATAAAAAACTATCAGGCATTTATGTCTCAAATCTCATTTCTGCATGTCTGTTATGTTAAATAAAGTTGAATAATTAAAGCAAAGCACGTAGAAACATACTTTACCTGTGCACAGTGTTGACGTCGACTAATCTCCTCAGACGCGTGCTGCAATGGCGGAATTCTCAAAACGGCCACAAGATGGCGCCGTCTATCGGCGAATCCGATATTACAAAACCGATTTCCGATTATGGGAAAATGCTTTAATATCGGGAAAAATATCGGTAAACCGATACATCGGTCGATCACTAAATACGACTGATTATAATCGTCATTTAAAATACCAAAGCGGTTCAAAAACAATGAAAACAATTCATTCTTAAAAGTCACAGGGCGCAGCCATCTTGAATTCCGAAACGGATTTCTTGCTCGGTGTCCTCACGGTTGTCCGACCTCCGAGAGGAGAAATCCGAGGAAAGGGGGCGTGTTGCTAGGCAACGTCTGTCGTCCGATTCGGATCTCCGAGACGGATGAATAATAGAACGCACCATAACACACCAGCTCTTGAAGCTCCGCCCTCTAAGCAGCAGCTCATTTGGATTTAAAAGGAAACTCACAAAAATGGCACGTTTTTGCTTACTCTCAAAAAGTGACAATTTTAACATGCTATAATAAATATATGAGGTATTTTGAGCTAAAACTTGGGATAGGAGTCCTTTCATTTCCAAATTCTGCAGCGTTGGGCTTAGGGTGATTTTTAAGTATACTATGAAACACTCTGTGACTGCTGCACTTTCAGTTCTTATAGTGCGAGTTCCTTTAACCGACTGTCACTTCAAATATCAACCGAGTTATGCCAGCTTTTCATTTTCTAGGTCTTTTTTACCTTCAGACAACGCTCACCCAAACCACAGAGCGCCTATTGTTTTGTGTGCTGTAATGAGCTCTTTTTGCTCAGTGGACTGTGTGAATATGCAGTTTTATATTTAGCAGCACACCCCCACCACAGCACTTTTCAAAGATGCTTGTGGCTAACCCTGAATCCCCTATCGAGCCTTAAAGAAACATAAAGAGGCGAGATTCAAAGGCCCCGGCGCTGCAGAATGAATTTTCATTCGCATGCAGCTGGAGAAAGTCACAAAATATTGAACTGGAGGAATCATCGCAAAATCACGTCAGAGAGAAGGATCTGCTCCATTACCAAACTGAGTACAGAGAAGAAGAGATATGTCCGTTTGGTTTTTTTGACCAATATATTCAGGGAAGTGCATATGCGGGAGTCAATTTTTTCCTCAAATTGGACTGTAATTCCCTGTCATTTTAATGTTAGCCTGCAGCTTATACATTTTATTCTGTTTCATCTTGCATTAAAGATACAAGTCAATATGATGCTAATTTCATCAACATATTATATAACCAACCTTGAACGCAACATGTCCATATTTCATAACAAGTTCATTTTTAATATACAGTTACATATCAGTTTAATAAATAATCTCTATGAAAGTTTCATACCTCTGATGTACGGCTCCACAGTGCACTTTGATCATGAAATAGCATGGAGATATTAATGGCATACATTTTAATTATCCATATAAAAATGATTTAAAGTAAAGCTGCAGAATTTCTTTACAACACTCCAAAATTAGATCTCAAGACTAGGAGCTCTCATTACTGACATTTTCACAGCTGTACCAACTATGATTTTATTCCCAGCTTAATTGAATTGTATTATATCATTGACTAGTAGTATCTCTACATCTTATTTTATTTGATAGCAAATGGTTAATACAGTTTTGTGTGTGTGTGGTTCAGTGTAGGCTTACATAATCAGATTACTTTTTTCAAGTAACTAGTAAAGTAACACATTACTTTTAAGTTTAATAACACAAGTTACTTTGTTGTCGTGTACATTGACAGCCAGCTCTCCTGTCCTCATGTAGAGATGAATTGTGGGTAAGTGCAAAGGTGTTGTGTGCGCCTTGTGTGAACATGATGATGTAGATCTAGACTAAACGTGAGTATTTACTCACTTTCAGCACAAAACACAAAATCCAAAAACACATTCAGCATTCCTCAAAATTCATAAAAACAGTGAAATGCAAACTCAGTATTACACAAACCTGCAATAATTAGTTGTGTTAAAGCTACACTGTGTGATTTTGAACCCCACCTAGCAGTGAAAAGGTATATGACCATCCAGTGAATATTAGTTTCTGTTCCTCTCAATTCCGATTTCGTTTTAACTCCTATGGTGGCCATTGTAGTCCAAGATTAACATGGCTTCCAGTTCGACCTCGTCCATGAGTGTTAAAGGAGAACTCCGGCGAACAGTGAACCTTTGGTCTAATAAAACATTGGTACCTCGTCAACCGTTCTCTGAGGTTTGTTGTCATGATAAGCGAATGTAAAGAGTTTAATCTCTAAAAACTTTTTAGCGTATAATGCTAGTACTGGGGGCATTGACTAAGTAAAAAGAAATCGCTAGTTTATACCACTAACAAGGCTCAAAATAGCCCCACACTCACACAGTAACATAACGAGGCTCCATACATGCAAAACGAAGCATTGAGAACTTTGTAAGTGTACAGACCGTTTAATAAGAAGATACTTTATGAAGGCACTTGATTTCGCGAATACAGACAGGAGCTATCTTAAAAAATAGTCTCGATAAGTCGAACCATGAACGTCGTTCTGAGGTTCATGGTTCATGGCCAGACACATTTCGTGAACATACGGGGTGACAGAGCTAGACCAAATGGAAGAACCCAATATTGGTATTCTTTGCCCCCGAAAGAAATCCTCAGGAACTTCCTGTGTTGAGGGAGGATGGAGACATGGAAGAAAGCATACTTTAAATCTATCGTGACAAACCATTCGTCGGATCTGATTTGAGTCATGATCTGTTTGAGTGTGAGCATTTGAACTTGAATTTCATGACTCCACGTTACAACAGACGAAGATCTAAAATGGGACGCAACCCCCTATCCTGTTGTGGAACAATAAAGTGGTGGCTGTAAAACCCTGATTCTTGGTTGGGTGAGTATACCTGTCTAGAGCTCCTTTTGCTAACAGAGATTCTACTTCTTGCTCCACGAGAGCCTGCTTGGGATGCACTAATGTGAGTAACACCCCGTTGTAACAAGGTGGAGGAGAACCAAACTAGATTCTGTAACATTTCTCTGTTATCTGCAGGACCCAAGGAGATATATTCGTCAGATTCTTCCACTCTTTCAGAAAATCTACTTAGGGTACCAGTCTCTCGAGACTGGCCTCTGGTGTTAAATTAACAGCCACCTCGGCGACCTGAAGCGTACTGGCAGGAAACAACCGAACAGGGGTGCGTTTCCCGTACAACGACGTAGTTCACTGTTTCACTACCATAGTACGATGCATCGTTGGAAAAATCAACTAGCTAATCATGACTGTTTCCCGAAACCCACTGTCACAGAGTATTGTTCAACCATGTTGATTTCGCACGTGGTGGAGTAATAACTGCTTTTAACGAAACTGTCTGAGATCCAAATTAACGCTAGATTTGTTTTATATAAATTACAGACATGTCATCTGAGGACTATTTCTAATTGTTCTCAGTTGTTTTTCTTTATTACCAGACTCAATATTTGGCTCGTTCTCACATAGTAGAGCACGTTCGCACATGCGCACTCTTCAAACAACGTTACTTCAAATCTTTTGAAAAACTAAAAGATGTAAATTCTAAATAAAACCACCCAACTTTGCGATGCTGTTTGCAAATGTCCGTTGGAACGATGGTTTCGGGAAACACCGTCTCGTTAAACTATGCAGATAACTACGGAACTTGCGACCATAGTTGGCTAACGATGCTTTCGGGAAACGCACCCCTGACTGTTTTTGAAACCCCCCAGAGGGCGCGAGTCTGACGCAATGTCGAGTTGATACTGTTTTAGACTACAAAATCAGGAATCTCAATTTATCCAGAATCACGCATTGACTTAAATTATTAAAACTCTGACTCTTAAAGCCGGCATAGTTCACAAGAACAAAATTTAAA
The DNA here is from genome assembly GCA_038021265.1 of Cyprinella venusta. NCBI lineage: Eukaryota > Metazoa > Chordata > Actinopteri > Cypriniformes > Leuciscidae > Cyprinella > Cyprinella venusta. The sequence continues at coordinate 32,163,212 of CM075873.1, read as the reverse complement.
ATTCTGTCATCATTTACTCATCCTCAAGTTGTTCCAAAACTGTATAAATGTCTTTGTTCTGCTGAACACAAAGGAAGATATTTTAAAGGGATACTCCACTTTTTTGGAAATAGGCTCATTTTACAACTCCCCCAGAGTTAAACAGTTGGGTTTTACAATTTCCGAATCCATTCAGTCGTTTTTCTGATATTTAGAAGAATATCAGTAACCAGACAGTTTCTGGTCTCATTGACTTCCATAGTATATTTTTTCCTACTATGGAAGACAATGAGACCAGAAACTGTCTGTTTACTGATATTCTTCTAAATATCAGAAATTCGCCTGAATGCATTCGAAAACGGTAAAATCCAACGGTTTAGCTTTGGGGGAGTGGTAAAATGAGCCTATCATACCATGGAATCAATTGTGCCCAACAATTGTATATGCATACACATTATAAACAGATTGTATCATTAGAAAATGAAATCAGAATTGTCTGATTAAATAAACAGTAATAGTAATATAGTAAAAGTTCTCTATTCATTTCGCTAATGCCCTTCCAGTGACATTCCAATATCTTGACCATTCCAATTGATTTTTTTATTTGCTTGTTTGATTCTTATTCTAAGTAAAAATTGTTTTAAAAATATATTTTTTAAATGTCCTATTTTTAAAATATTTTTTTAGTATCACCCTGATTTGTTTTGCTGAGGCTCTTAAGAAGACTGCACTGATACCAAAGATCAGCCGGCAAAACACTTAGAGGGAACTCTCGAAATGGTTCACATAGGATAAGAGACTGAGGACTGAGGGTGTCTAGAATGCACAAATGACTGTCTGATGTGTAAGAACTAAGAAGTGCTGAGAAGTGGGTAGTTGCTGCTGCTTCTAACTGTCCCCAATTTATTCCTTGTGCAAAGCTTTCAGTAAAGTTTGGTTCAAATACAGATTCAAAACATGTTAACTCCAACAATTAAATTAATTTGAACAATTAGGTATGTCATTTTGAAGAGATACTCTTTAATGTGACATTAATCTGCTTCTTTAAATATTGTCTCTGGAATTGGCAGAATATATCATAAAATAATGGGTAGTTCCAATGAAGGGATTGAAAAGATTTTAATCTCACCGTGTGCTGTATCAGCTTAAAAAATATTTATGTGGTGTTGCTACTATTGGAATGAAAACCTGCAGTTGGGCAATCCCACTTGCAACCCGGGTTTATTCCCATGTAGTCCCCACATAGATTTTAAAATGGGATCCAGATTTTCCAGTTTTGCATATGTTTCCTAGTTGGGCCTAACCTAATGTCCAATTAAATCTCAAATAAAGCCCACAATGGCAATTGACATTGGACCAACATGGATAAACCAACTTACAACCCATATTTAGATGGAACCCAGAGTGGTTCTGCATATGATCCCTAATTGGGCCCCACCTAAAGCCCAGTTAAATCCTGCATGAAACCCACATGTGTATGTTGCATGGGGCCAACATGGAACCCGTGGACAAACCTACTTACAACCAATATTTCAGCCCATTAAAGTAATCTTGTAGTACCCACATGAAACCTAAATCTGGGGCCAAGATGAGTCTTTCGCATGTTGCCCAGTTGGGGCCCACTTGTTGGCAATTGCCATCCTGCATGAAATCCATGTGGGAAATTGGCATTGAGTCATTATGGAACCCACAGACAATCCCGGGTTAGGATTGGGTCACGTATACAAAATAATGCTCCCTCATCATTTACTCACCCTCAGGTTGTACCAAATTCATATTACTTCCGTGGAAAAACAAAACAAAAGGAAGCGTTTAGCCGAAGTCGAAGTTGCTCTTTAAGTCACCAGATACGTCAAGTTCATAACGGCAAAGAACTCCAGTATTTTTCATACAGTCTCATGAAAATGCATATCTATACCACGAATGTCATTTCTCGTGGCATTTATACGCCAAAAACGTTTTTTTGCGCGCATATTCTACGCACTAAAAAACCCTGGGGTAAGTTTAGGGGAGAGGGGGGCGGGGAGTTTGTGCATATTACACGCCGTAAAGTGCGTATCATATGCACGTGAAAAACGCGTACCATATACATGCCAAAACTGTTTTTGCCGTATAAATGGCATGAGAAATGACATTCTTGCAATAGATACGAACTTTCATGAGATCGGGCTCTATTTATCCATCCATAGCTCTTGAATCTCATTCACGCTTGTTCAAATTTAGACAAAGCACCTCAAAACGCTCAATTCATGTCAGCATGGATAGTACAGATATGCATCTCTTCACAGCAATAGCAATGGGTTAAAGAGACCCATTCGTCTGATTCGTAACCCTTTTAAAATCAGTCAGTTATGCACCGCTGTAACAACCATCCCACTATTGTTTAATTTAATGATTGTACAGTTCTATTCAAACCGTAATCCCAGAGTGCACATAGAGAGCAGGATGAATTTGAGCATTGTGTATCACTAGAGCCCATTTAGGCCTACACATTACTGGAAAAGACAAGAATTAAAGGATTGCTGTTCTCAGTACAGGCTAATGACTGGATTGGACAGCTATAAATATTATATGAGTGATTATTTGGGAAGAAGAGCGCTGACAGTTATTGTGACAAAGCTTTACTGTAAATTTATATTTACATGACAAGCAGTGCAGGATTTGAATATTTAGGCTCGAAATCCCTCAATTTGCAGCCAGTCATTTTGTTATCCTGTCCCACAGCTTTCAAATAATTTACAGGACTTTGAGTGCTTACACAAAGACGCCTTCCAGATTTAAACCGCCATTTGAAATTCAAAAGAGAAGGAATGAATTAGGCCTTTCCTCACATGTATGGGCAGGACAACAGCTGCTGGAGTCGTAGCGCTGACTGAAGATGAGGATGCGGGATCCCCCAGGGCACGGGACATCCACGTCTCAAGTATGGTCAGGATGGAGACAGCGGTTTATGATGCATCTCTCGTCTGACTGCATTCAGTTGTGCCATGGAGCTGGCACTAAAATCCCTGTCTTTGCAAATGAGATTTTAATCTGCGTTTCCCCAGGGATGTGCTGAAGTACTTCCGCTCATGCTGTGGCTCCCAGCAGCACTCTTGTCTGCCACAGACAGATTGCACTGCTTGAAACAATCTTACACCTAAGAAACACAGGGGTTCTACGCCTGCTCTTCAGCAATAAGGTCTGCTACGCAAAGGGTGCTTAAGAAACCAACTGAATTTCTAGTGCACAAACCCTGAACCTTTTGGAGGTACGTACCCACATCGTTTTATGCTACTTCCACTAGGCAGAAACTTTGAAATACACAAGCAGGATTATGTTCACGTTAGGAATTGTCTCTTTGCAAGAGTAAGAGAAAATTATACACTTTAGGCTCTACTAGTTGGTCCATATCAGGGTATCTAGCCCTGTTCCTGGAGAGCTACCATCCTGCAGAGTTCAGCTACCCTGATCAAACACACCTTAACCAGCTAAACAAGGTCTGCAGGCTTACTTGAATATAACAGGCAGGTTTGTTGGAGTAGGTTGGAACCGATGTCTTCAGGAAGATAGGGGTGGAGACAACTGATGTGCTGTATACAGACTCTAAAACAGGGCCGAGCAACTCTGGTCCTTGAGATCTACTTTCTTGCAGAGTTTAGCTCCAAACCTGTCTTTCTAGTAAACCTGAAGATAGGGATGCACTTATACCAGTATCGGTATTGGGCCCGGTACTCATACTCATTAAAGGACAAGTTCGGTATTTTACAATTAAAGCCCTGTTTTAAGATCGTCCCTGATGAAATAGAATAGCTAAAGGGCACCAATTATGCCCCTTTTTACAAGATGTAATATTGGTCTCTGGTGTCCCAAGAATGTATTTGTTAAGTTTCAGCTCAAAATACCCCACAGTTGATTTATTATAACCATTTGAAAATGTCATTTTGGGGCCTGCTTAAAAATGACCTGTTTCGGAGGTGTATGGCTTTAAATGCAAATGAGCTGCATATCCCCGCCCTGCCTTTGGACGAGGGTGTAACTTGATATGGCAGTCGGTACTGAGAGACTGAGAAACCGGAGAAACCGCAGTTGTCATTCAGCAGCCTACGTTTGAATCGGAATATATAAATACTACTAAAAGACTCCGGCAGAATAAACACAAATGAGAATGGACCAGTACGTCTCGGTATGGTTATTTGATACATTTATGTACTTATAGCGTTGTAATCGCGTCCCCTTTGAAATGATGGGCATACAACACACACACACGCACACACAAACACTAATGCTAGCGCATTTTTTGTGAAATTACATACACATACTGTGATAAAGTTTGCTGCGTACGAGCGAAATTACAGTTGAGGGACCTGTGGCGTCATGTTTACTTGTCATACCGCTGCTTCTGTGGCAAATGTGAGGAGATGGCTAACTTACAGAACAAGAATATATATGCAGTTTTTAATACAATGTTTTTAAATATATATAAACGTGTGGTTACACACTATACAAACAAGGTTTAAATTATAGCCTACATCCTACGACGACAACAACTTTAGACGCATTTGTTGTTGAATTGGCTAACATTGACAAGACTATTTGCTCAAAAATCATAAAATACAATTACTGTTACTGGATGTGACGGCGGATCGCAAACAGTAGATTAAGATCCACAGTTGAGGATTAACTTTTAAACTACAACAACAGGATTAACTGACGAACATTTATGTTTCCAAGAGACATCAACTGTCGTTGAAGCAATGTAGGATGTGTTTACAGATCACCGAGGGAGGGGTCTTGGCCACAACCACGCTGTCAATCAAACCCCTTTCTCATTTTCTACGTCACTAATATCTGGATCTCAGAACAGCTCGTTCTGAGACAGTGCATATGATTTATTGAGATAGTAACAAAACCACTGGGTGGATTTTTATCATTCTAGGGTGGTTTTGCTCACACACTGCCGACACACATTTATGTTCAAACACCATGTAAAAGTGAATTTAGCATAATAGGTGCCCTTTAAGATTGTTTTTGAGACAAATGCTCCTGTCACGAGGATTTTTGGATTCTGTGTTAGTACCCCCCCACCTTTACAATGAAAGCATAGGTGCACTCGAACAATCATTCATAAAAACGCATAAAACTTTAGTTTACAAAGACGTGAAACTCACCGAGTGGTCTGGGGTGTTCACTGATATGCTCACACAAAAATCACTGCAAAATATGCTTTCCAACCGGTTTTATCGTAGTTTATGTCCAAGTCCATTTTACTTCCTATTTTCGGTTGAAGTCCACAGTAGTCAATTGTCGAGTTCACATGCGCGATCATTGGTAACTTGATAACTAAGGATTGCGCACGCAAACTCGACAATTGACTACTGTGGACTTCAACCGAAAATAGGAAGTAAAATGGACTTGGACAAAAACTACGATAAAACCGGTTGGAAAGCATATTTTGCAGCGATTTTTGTGTGAGCATATCAGTGAACACCCCAGACCACTCGGTGAGTTTCACGTCTTTGTAAACTAAAGTTTTATGCGTTTTTATGAATGATTGTTCGAGTGCACCTATGCTTTCATTATAAAGGTGGGGGGGTACTAACACAGAATCCAAAAATCCTCGTGACAGGAGCATTTGTCTCAAAAACAATCTTAACTATTCTATTTCATCAGGGACGATCTTAAAACAGGGCTTTAATTGTAAAATACCGAACTTGTCCTTTAAAGCCCCGTCCACTCTACTGCGTTTTCGTTTAAAAACGGAGAATTCAAATGAATTTGATCTCCGTCCACACCAGCATTTTATCTGCGTATTAGAAATGATCTCCGTTCACATTAAAACGACTGAAAACGCGGATCACGTGACCATTCACCAACACTGGGCATGTTTGGCGAATCAGGGAAAGACACGTCATGACTGATGACACCCAATCATAGAGCCGAGCGTGAGCCTCTGCGTCATCGTTTGTAAACTCCTCCGTTTGGTCTCGTCCACACTAAAACGCCCTCCGGAGATTCAAAACGCAAAACGCCGCTGCAGCGTTTCTAAACTTCTCCGTTTTAGGTCTTCATTTTTCCCGTTTTAGTGTGGACGGGAGGTGCGAAAGGTCTCAGTTTTTAAACGAAAACGCAATAGTGTGGACGGGGCCTAAAATGCTCAGATACCAACAAGTAATACCACACAGTGTGTAAAATACAGTGCTTAATATAGTGCTTGGGACAAATAAACAGACAACAGAATATATATATATATATATATATATATATATATATATATATATATATATATATATATCGAATATCGATGAAGTAGCGTAAATTTATCAAATTAATAGGATGTTAAACAAATCAATATTTACACCTATATAGCTGATGTGCGCAGGAGTAGATTGAGCAAGCGAGCTGAGCTTGTCGAGCGCACATCCCTTTTCTCACAGACATCCCCGGTCAAAGTTCATAGCTCGGTCAGATATGGCAAATGCAAAATGAGGAGCATATTACAAACTAACAGTAAAGAGAGAGAGAGAGAGTACCTCTGTTTCATGTTCTTGATTCTGGATCGTTCACTTAGCATAATTTAAATTAAAACTAAATTGTACTTGCAAGTAAAAACATGAACTGTGACATGATTTATTTATAACGATGGTTCCCTACATTATCACATTATTATCATGTTCTCTTTTGTAGCCCTCAAACCATATTCACCCTATAGCCCTTAATCCTGTAATTGTGGACAAATGTGGGCAGAGAGGACTCAGGTGTGATCCTCATTTTTATTTATTATAAATGTTATGTCACTGTCTTCGATAAAGTTTTGTCTATCCATTTATGGTGGTTTTTATTTTTTATTTTGGGGGTATTTTTGAATTTATTTACTTCAAAAAGTACCATATTTTCTTTGTAAATGATGCTTATTTTTATGGTTTTTTGTTTTTTTTTACTATATCAAAATATCATTCCAATAAGTTCTTAGAGCTAAAACCTATAGATGAAGTGACTTTGCCGTCACCTGGTGTCTTATTTTGGTTTATTTTAGAATGCTCTAAATTACAGTTTTTCCCATTCATTTCTACGGGTGCCCATTTTTGACCCAAATACAAGATTAAGGAGTTTTTTTTTTACCCACATTATAGAATTGAGTAAAAAAACATTGTGTGTGTTCAAGAGGCAAACCTAGGAAAAGTAGCCAAGTCTTGTACCACTCAGATCAAGGGAAGGATTTTTTTTTAAAATAAATCAAAACTGTTTTGCCCAAATTTGTCCAGAATACGGTTTTAGGGTTAATGTCTTCTTGTGTTTTAACAGACAAATTCATACAAAATGATGTGAAAATGCCAATATATGCAAGTGTCCGTGTGAAACAGTCAGTTAAATCTTAAGTGAACAGAACAGTATGTTGTATACATGCAGCTCTTAAAGTGACAGCAGCCTAATAAACATAACTGCTGTCTTCTCTGCACTATTAAATGAAAAAAATAAATAATATGAACAGTGAAAGTAACAGTAGCTCCTACAAGACATTCAAACAGCCATAATTAGGCATAAAAATAACTGAAGGAAATATATATATTTGCTAAGCCAGCTAATTTGATTCATATTCTTTTGGTTTCTCTACCCAATATTTAAAACAATTAAAAAAAATGAAAATGAGAATACAGGTATTGGTGCTCGGTATAGGCAGATACTAAAGATAAAAGTATTGGTATCGGACTCGTTCTGGAAAATGTGGAATCAGCGTATCCCTACCTGAAGACCTTGATTATAGCTTGTTCAGGCGTGTTTGATAAGTTTGGAGCTAAACTCTTGAGGTCCAAGACCAGCCCTGATTTAAAATGTTCGTTTTCTGTACTTATTTAGGAGGAGAATCTGTATGTGACTGGCCCACCAATGTCTGGGCCATAGGTCCTCAACCAGACCCATTATCATGCTAAGTTTAGTTCCAATCTGCTCCGATCACAGGACTGATACTCGGTACTTCTTCCTGGACAGAAGTTTCGACGTCTTCATATGACCATCTGTCCTCTTGCTGTCAGTGGATACATCGTGAGACGTTGCACTGTGGCATAAGCAGCATAATCAGCATGAGACCTTTTCCTTGACATAAACTGATTACCGTTTCCCTATTCCAATAGCTACGGGACAATCAAACATCTCTTTGAACTTATCATCAAATGACTTGTAAGCATGTGTTCCTTTGAACCGCAAGAGGGAAATGTTAAATTCGCCATGATGTCTTCTCTAGAACGGTGCTCAAGTGTAGGACAAAATGATTCTTCATGCAGGGGCCACTCAATTTAATACTCTCCCAGATGGAAAGAAAGTAAATGGCATAAGCATAAAATAAACAGAGGGTTTCAGTGCGAAATGAATAGAAAGATATTTTACCTGGTTAAGGTAAGCTTTGTGCATCGTATTAAAACGAGGGCTGTATTTTGTTTTATCAATACAACCGAAGGAATTGTTGTTTTAGGTATCGGGACTTCAATTGATCATGTATGGTGATGGCCATACCAAAAATGATACGTAGCTACAGCATAGTGGATAATAGACAATTCAGTGCAGTTCGTCAAATTGGTTTGCGAACGAAGAAAAACAAGGAATAGGAATTGTGGGCAGAATTTATGACAAACCATTAAACGTGTCACATGGGATAATTGAGGTAAAAACATCCAAAAAATGAGCTACACACTTCAAAAGAATGAGAAGAAGTTATAGTGCTGCCGAGATATAAACCTAAATTAGTATGCTAAATTACTAGCCCTGGCCCGGCAGGTGTCGTAATACCAGTTTCGGCCATGGGAGGCGGTATGCGGGCGGGCAACATAACCACCAGCCAATCTGCAATAGACGAGTAACTCGCGCGGCTTGTGTTTACTTGAACCTAATGTCAGTCGTGTGGAAAATACAGCCCACTACTACATTTCAGTTCAGAGATGAGTTAAAAAAATGATTGGTCGATATTACGAGGAATACGTTTTGGTAAGTTGTAACATAGGCCCTGTCCCAAATGGCACACTCCGGACTTGTGGACTTCCTCAGAGTCCACACTTCGGTGACGTCATGCAGTGCAGACCTATAGGGCCCTTAGCGCGAGTCCGCGAGGGTGCATTGAGAGGTATTTTTGGGACAGACTCGATCGTCACGCCGGAAACAGGAACTCGTTCCTCACGCCTCTGAAAGCCCTAACAGTTATCCCTCTCCATACGGAGCTGAATAAACTTAAAGATCATCTCATCAGTCCCTTTATTAGAAATATATAATATTTATTTTTTTAATGACACAAACATATCATTAAAAAAATTCCATTCTTTAGCATCGAAAACAGGACTTATTTTATTTTCCAAAATCGTATCCATGTGAACTACATAATATTCAATTTAACACAAAATGAAGACGAGTTTAAGAAAAATGTATAGGTTTCAAAATTTATACTATGTTTATATGACGGTTCTATTTATGTAATGAATCATAATGCAATCGTATATTCAACAGCTATTACGTTTGAGATACAACCACTGGTTGATAATATGTTTGTATAAACTGTAAGTAACAACTGGTAAAATGTTCGCCTATGTCATAAAAAAACATAATTAAACTCTTAAATGTTCTCTTCTCAGTCATGTTTACAGTCCGTGAGTGAAATCTCCTCCCATCTGTTGTCTGATTGGCCTTTCGCAAGGATTCCTGGGTAGTTGAAGTGCGCGGAGCCTGCATCTATGCGGGCTTCACGGAAGACCGCTTCAAGGGTACAAAGGGGGCGCTGCTGAGCACACTTAAGAGCGTTAAAATGCCAAATGGGACACCCTACGGACTCGTGGACTCGGCGAGCACGCGCAATCAAAGTCCACGAGACCGCAAGTCCGCGTGAAGTGCGCGATTTGGGACAGGGCCATACTGTATCTTTCAACAGTGTTCTTCTTCTTTTACCATTAGCTAGTAGAGATGATCGGTTCACGTGCGTTAGGGATCTGTCGTCTAACATTTACAAGCGCCAAAACTGTATTTATTGTTTGAATTGCGTAATAAAAATAACAGAATCTGAGAGCTGAGATCGGTCTCCGTGTCCTTTTCTGTGCATGACAAAAAATCGATGTGTGGCGTGAGTGTTTGAAAAGTATCAGTTGTGTGTCTCACGGTGAATTTGTGAGAGTTGCCAGCTCTGAAAGGCGCTAGCTTGCTCCACGTCAGGGAATGCTGTCTGTCCAATTAATTCAAACTAATGATAAAAATGTAACATGAACAAAACAGATACCATAAACTAGAAATAATAGCCTGGGCTTTAATTTTCCCATATCGTCGAAATGCAACGGCTTGTCTATGAGACGGCCTTTATAATTTAGTATTGAGATGTTGTTCATTTAGTTTCTAATCTCTGAAAATCTCCAAATGATCATATATTTCATTAATATGCGGTAGGGAGACAGAGCAACACAGCGCTCGTCCGTGTTGTTTGAAGACATGAGGGTGCGCGCGGCCGTGGAGGTATTTCTGGAGTTATACTGCCCCCATCTGGTATGGAATATGGCGTACGATTTGATTTTTTTTTATCCCAGAGGGCACCTTTAAAGCAACACCAGGTTACTTTTGTACTCGGGGTCCCCCTACAGTTGGGAAACAGTATTGTCCTCTACTACTGTCGTAAACTCTGTTATCCCACATGCACGCGCATTTGTTGACAACAACCATGACAGCCCTGAACACTGTAGGAGGACGTCACATGCAGGTGTTCTGCTTGCGTCGAGTGTGAAATGTCTTCATCCCAGGTACAGTGGCATATATTTCAGCATGTCATATGAATATCATTTCATGGGTTTTATTTTTTTCTAACGACAAATGATCGCGATGCTCACGTTTACAAGCCGGCATCATTATAGTAGCCTAGTCTATTGGTTACCGTTTTACTGAAACTATATGATACGTCAACGCAATGTTTGAGTGGTAGATAATAGCCATATATCGTCAATATTATCAAGCTACCATAAATGAATCAGCAAAATCGGTTTGCATAACAGCTTGAGGAAAGGAAAATAAACGAATATCACAGACATGTTAATAGGTATCCAAAAATATGATTTTGTACATTTTATATATTTCCTTGCAAGAATGTAGCCCCTACCAAACTTGTACACGCCGTTTAGAAGTTAAAACACCTGTTAACTTTATTTTGAAGATAAACGGAGGATAGGATAGCTTTCATAGTAAGGCAGACAAAAAAACAACAACAACGAATAGAGATAGGCTAGTATGCAAGCAATATAACGTACTTACTAGTCCAGCATGACAGCCAATTACGTTCGCCCCCGTCCTCCTCCTTCAGCTCACGTCAGAAAAGTAAACACTGGCCCAAAGTTAAACCTCGTTCTGCCTTTAACTCGATCACGTTTCTCTTTTTGCTTCCGTCCGATAAAACCTTTGCTTTCTTGTTTTTCTGTGCTGCTTTGGCCATGAATACAACGTTTGGCTCGCACGTTGTAACGATCGAAGCTGTGTATTTACATGCATCACATTATTGGGTGGTGTGCCCCTTTAAGAGAATGATAACGTCATTCATGACGCGCGCTATGCGTAATGACGGTGTTGCGTTGAGCGTGTGTGTTTGATTTGATATGAGATCCACCGTAGATGCTAAGCGTGCTCTACCTTTTTGTTATATTCTGTTTAATTGATTTGTTTTGTGACGCAAAGAAGGAGTTATCTCTCACGTGTGAGAGGATCGCGTTGCCTGGTTTGCCTGCCATTAAAATGTGCGTGATGCAGCATTTGCGCCTCTAGACTCCTTCTTCTGTTGACTTTGTGGGAGCTATCCCGGTCAAAGCGTTACAACGTCCGATTATAAGGAAGTGGGGGTGGTGGTGGAAGTGACGTATATGCCGTACAGCAGTCGAATTTTGTAGTTCTCTTTGTTCGCGGGGTTACTACCCGAAACCCGAAGTTTAAAAGTACAATTAAAAACGCTACAGACCCCGTCAGGCTATGGCAGACGTGTCATTCAACCTATTGTAAGTCAATGTACCATCACAAGAGACTTGGAAATATATTATGAAGGTTGAAAAGTTACCTGGTGTTACTTTAATCAATAATAATAAACTAGCCCAATTTAGACAAATTACACTATTTAATGCCAAAAAATCAAAGATCAACTAGACAAAGAGCAAAACGAATGATTACCTTTCTAATAACCATTTGTGATTTCCGCTATTACAGTTTCTGGAAACAAAAAATCTATATTATTTGCCAGGAAAATATTAAAGTGTGGCTTACTCTAAAGACCTCAGGAAGAACATGCAGGAAGGAGCTAGATATCAGCAGTGCAAAGGAGATTAGATCAGTCTACTGAATCATCGTCAGACCTTGTGTCAATAACTGCACATAAGTATGACGCAGTTCTCCAAAATGTCCAATAAGCAACTCCTAATTCTTGTACAAAACATTTAGCTTTAGTGTAAAATAGAATGTGTCTGTTCCTCGCTAAAAGACTCCATGCAAACAACCGTTCAGGTCAATGCACTTAAAAGTCAACCCTCCGGCTACGACTGGATTTTATAATTGATAGTTCAAAAAAAAAAAATAAAGGTTGGACTTTGGAAATCTGCCATGAACCTCATTTCTCTATGTGTTGGGTTTCCCTCGGCTATTCTACTCTAATCCCACAATCTCCTGAGGAGCTGGAGAATTAGTCCTGAAAATCCTTTTGATGTGTAGTCAAACAAATATTCCTACTGGGTATAGTGATCTATCTACAGCATGCAGTAAAGTTAAAGCCCCCTGTGCGCCTCCACATAGACCCGGGACTGTGAGATCGATTATCTCCATGCTGTGACTTCCCCAGAGAATAGATCCAGCCACTGTCTATCCCTGAGTCACTGACTGTGAAGGATTACATTAAGAAGACATTAGAATAAGGCCTGCATTTTATCGATCACCAAAGTTTTAACGAAGCATCTGTAAACACTGCTAGTTTCTTCTATTACCTCCTGTTTCCTTGGAGGAAAAAAAATAGAGGAAACAATATTCACTGATTTGGTTATTTTTTGTGCCCTCAAACAATGGCCTTTAGGAATACTTGGTGATGCCGAATGGACTGATGAATGTTCCCGGTTCTGAATAATGGTTTATCCTTGACTAATTATCTTTGGAATAATTAACTATTCTTTATACATATATTACTATCTGACATTAGGAGTACTTTCTTAAAGTGACAGTCCTATTCTGTGTTCCACATGGGCACATAAAAAATCTGTGGGAGGCATAATTCTTGCTGGTTGGCAGGGGATCGAATACTTATTTCACTCTATCAAATGCTAATCAATGTACAACCTTTACATAATGTGTTATTCTGGGGTTTTTTTTTTGGTTGATATTCTTCCTCTATCCATTGCAACAAACCTACTATAAACAAATATATTTTTCTCCCTCATCTGTCTAAAACAGGGATTCCCCCTTTAACTTTCAACAGTCACCTCTGACTTTCTTAGTTAGGAAATTTATATTGCGGTATTTTCTAGCTGTTTTGAAACAATATGTATTGTAGAAAACGCTATACAAATAAGACTTGACTACATCTGCATGGCATTTGTATATATTACACCTCCACACCTCTCTGACAAAATACTATATGACAGACCTACTATGAATGGAATAGCTGAAGAAGATTTATTAATGCAGTCGCTTTTCCTAGCTCAAGGTCGCTATACAACAAAAGTCACATGAGTCATTATTTAATTTTGATCCATTACATAATTAAAAAAAAAAGAACAAGAGCTCTTAGTGGTGACTGATACACAAAACAAAATAATGGAGGACGAACTTTCTGTGTAATCAGTTTTGTCTCAAAACTCTTTTCTTAAAATACATAGTATTTTAAATCAAAAATAAGCTTTTGAAATGTTTAGATACTTTAAAAGGTTAACATGACATTTTTATTCATGTCTTTGCTGAATTAGTCACACTGCAACTCACACTGAAGCTGCTACCTGAACTTTCACTGATTTTTCAACACCGTAGCTGATGCAAGATTCACCTTGCATTTCAATGCTAGAGAAACCGCACCAGACTCCTTAGATTTTTCAAATGAAACTAATCCATCAGATTTTAGAATTATGAGGCAGTATTAAAAATCAAACTAGCTGGCAATAAGCATCAGACAGTCTCTGAACGGTTAATTTTGTCTAAAGCTGAGACTAATGCTACATTAGGATCGAGGACAGGCAGATCGTGACTTGCATGAAGGTGACCATGTTAACCACAAGGCATCAAGATTGCATTAGAAATATACACTCACCGGCCACTTTATTAGGTACCCCATGCTAGTAACGGGTTGGACCCCCTTTTGCCTTCAGAACTGCCTCAATTCTTCGTGGCATAGATTCAACAAGGTGCTGGAAGCATTCCTCAGGGAGTTTGGTCCATATTGACATGATGGCATCACACAGTTGCCGCAGATTTGTCGGCTGCACATCCATGATGCGAATCTCCCGTTCCACCACATCCCAAAGATGCTCTATTGGATTGAGATCTGGTGACTGTGGAGGCCATTTGAGTACAGCGAACTCATTGTCATGTTCAAGAAACCAGTCTGAGATGATTCCAGCTTTATGACATGGCGCATTATCCTGCTGAAAGTAGCCATCAGAAGTTGGGTACATTGTGGTCATAAAGGGATGGACATGGTCAGCAACAATACTCAGGTAGGCTGTGGCGTTGCAACGATGCTCAATTGGTACCAAGGGGCCCAAAGAGTGCCAAGAAAATATTCCCCACACCATGACACCACCACCACCAGCCTGAACCGTTGATACAAGGCAGAATGGATCCATGCTTTCATGTTGTAGACGCCAAATTCTGACCCTACCATCCGAATGTCGCAGCAGAAATCGAGACTCATCAGACCAGGCAACGTTTTTCCAATCTTCTATTGTCCAATTTCGATGAGCTTGTGCAAATTGTAGCCTCAGTTTCCTGTTCTTAGCTGAAAGGAGTGGCACCCGGTGTGGTCTTCTGCTGCTGTAACCCATCTGCCTCAAAGTTCGACGTACTGTGCGTTCAGAGATGCTCTTCTGCCCACCTTGGTTGTAACGGGTGGTTATTTGAGTCACTGTTGCCCTTCTATCAGCTCGAACCAGTCTGGCCATTCTCCTCTGACCTCTGGCATCAACAAGGCATTTCCGCCCCCACAGAACTGCCGCTCACTGGATGTTTTTTCTTTTTCGGACCATTCTCTGTAAACCCTAGAGATGGTTGTGCGTGAAAATCCCAGTAGATTAGCAGTTTCTGAAATACTCAGACCAGCCCTTCTGGCACCAACAATCATGCCACGTTCAAAGTCACTCAAATCACCTTTCTTCCCCATACTGATGCTCGGTTTGAACTGCAGGAGATTGTCTTGACCATATCTACATGCCTAAATGCACTGAGTTGCCGCCATGTGATCTGCTTAGAAATTAAGTGTTAACGAGCAGTTGGACAGGTGTACCTAATAAAGTGGCCGGTGAGTGTATTAGAATAAGGCTTGCATTGCGTTAGACTCTTTAAGATACTGACAAATTTTATTAGATCTTACTGCATTAGAATGGGTAAAATCTACACTGAACCTGTCCTTCATAGTGCCTACAACCTGTTTCAGTTTTTATTTTTTTATTTTTTAGATTTGATGGAATCCATCATCCATGTCTTGTACAGATTGGCACAGACACAGAAACCTAGAGTACATCCACTCACCCAGAGGCTAAACACATGGCAGGTCTGTTGGATTTTTTTTTCCTTCTCCATGTTTTTTTCACTCTAAGATTCAGACCAGGTTCTGAGAATACCAAAATTATGCTCTTTATTTAAAGCAAGACAGTAGAGATCACATCCAACAGTGTCATTGTTCTGTTTTAGGCTGTTTTCAGGCTCATTTGAAGCATTTGTTTTGGAACCGGGCAAGTTTTCTCCCTTAGTTTGGCTTGTTTAGGCATATACGAACATGCTGATCGTGCTCGGATCTACACCAAGAGAATTGGTCCAAGATTGCCTGAATGAGGGAACTGATCAATTGCCAAAAAATGGTTTTATTTAGTTCTTTCTACTTTTTCCCCTTCTTGAACACATTCTAAGTTTTATATCTGTAATTTTGTTGACTGGTTCAGGCAATATCTTACCTAAACTGGCTCTCCCTCTCCACTGCGTACAGCGGATTCAGTATCTATTTAAATTCTGTCCCAGTTCAAGGTAAGTATCTGTATCTGTACTCCTGCCAGTGCACTGCACTGACCCTCTCACATAGTCATACATATTTTAAAACACTCCTGGATCCGTCATAGGATTATCACCATTCTGGCATTTGGGAATCAGTTCCTACCATGGATGGAAATCAGTAGAATCAGCTTCCTCTTCAGCTTTTCCATCATTGTGACAATCATCCGGCGATCAACACATGGTCAGAAGAATATCCTGATGTTCCAGCTGTTGACGAAGTGTCATAGCAAAGCGCTCTGGCAAGATGCCCTCATCAGACGTGCCATCTGCCACCAAAAGACTCATGCAGGCGTTCAATGTTATCTAGAGCAACAATTTGGACCACATAGGAGATCGCAGACAACTAGGGCCAGCAGGCAGTATATTCTGACCAGTACATCCATAATACTCTTCCTCAGCTGCAATTTAACCAAATCTATGGCATTTACTTATAAAGCTATATTATTAGTACCTGACTAGTTTGAGCCATTTTTGATTACTTATTGTTAGTGCACTTGTCTACTATATTCATTCGGTTTCAGAAACTCATAAAGCATTCTTGTTCTAAAGTCTGTTAGAACCATTCAATAAATATCCGTTAAGTAACACTGCAAGAAAATTGTATCGTATTAAACATACATTTGTGGAAAATCCACTTGGCTGCAGAGACATATGAAAACTTGAATCACTGCAAATCTATAATCGGCTGCCCATCAGTTTTACCGAAAACGGATTCCCCCCCTAGAAACTTCAAAACAAGGATATTTGTGTGTTCTTTCATTTATACATAGCATTTGATTTGTATCACATATGGTAAATATAGTCCACAGAAAACTTATGGTAAATAGTCGCCACAAACCTAATCCTATGAAAATGTATTTCCACAGAGAGGAATGTATTTCGTGAAAGCCACTGCCATTTGGACAGATGGGTTTCATTTCACGGTTCACACTCTCAATGTGATTAAAAAGTTAAATGCTGTTGAGAAAAGAGAAAAAAGGCATCACGCACATTCTGCCAATAAACTATGTAAGGACATGGCTGCTCAGAGCATATGTGGCAGCTGCCAATCCAATTGACACAATGGTCTCTCTCTCTCTTTCTCTCTCTCTCTCTCTCGCTCGCTGTTTACAGACAGACAGACAAAATCAAGTCGCATTTTTAAATAAGACCACACAGTTTACATACACACAGTTTATTTTAAAGCTACACTGTGTAACTCTTTTAGTTGATTCTTAGCTAAAAACACTTAGTTCTTTCAAAAATATATGTGCTCATTAATGTACATTTACTTCGTTCAAATAATAAAGTATTCTCGTGAGTATATAATATGCCATTTAAAATACATACGGGTAGGGGGTTCCAATGTCGGTCGCCATGTTGCCCCTCCATCTTGAAAGTACATTAGCCAAAGAGGGACATACCCGTTAATTCAAGCTTCGCCTTTTGCGTTTACGTTTGAGTTAACACTCATGGACGAGGTCGAGCTGGAAGCCATGTTAATCTTGGACTACATTGGCCACCGTAGGAGTTAAAACGAAATCGGAATTGAGAGGAACAGAAACTAATATTCACTGGGTGGTCATATATAGGGTTGTGTATCGTTTGAATTTGAACGATTCTGATTCCGATTCCAATTCCTTGTTTCGATTCCGGTTCCCAACGATTCTCGATTCCGATTCTTTTAAGAGGCAGGGTCAAAAAAGTTTAGCTAACCTTGCTAACCAACGGTCTTTCTGAAGGAAATACTCCTTTCTAAAGGGAAATACTCTGCATTTTGCCGAGATTTTGAGATTTTTAGAAAACTGAAGCCACACTTTGGACCGCCGACGTAAGCTATTCATGTTCGACTCGCGCGGTTATGCCAAAACTTCCGGTAGACGCTTCTTCGTTGGTGTTGTTCAGCGGTTTCTTCTTCTGGTCGGCGGAGTGTGAATATCGAAACTAGGAATTGAAATTTTAACTTTTGAACGATTCCGGGAAAAACGAAGTTAGTCCCGGTTCCAATCGATACTCGATTCTCGATACCCAACCCTAGTCATATACCTTTTCACCGCTAGATGTGGGTAAAAATCACAGTGCAGCTTTAATGGCGCTTTTCCACTACACAGTACCGGCTCGACTCGGCTCGCCTCGGCTCGCCTCAGCTCGCTTCGGCTCGCTTTTGGCTCCGTTTTCCATTGCAGATAGTACCGCCACAAACAGTACCCGGTCGTCATAGCGACGCCGCAGTAAACTGCCGTGACGTAATCTAATACGCGACACATATCCGCGCTACCCACACACACAGGACAATGGAGGAAATCGAGTGTATGCTGTTTTTGATCCTCGGGATGTGGCTGTTTCTCACAGCAAGAAGACAAACGTTGTTTCATGAGAGGCTGAGGGCAGCAAAACGAAACACTGCTGAAAAAACGAGACGAATCCGGTTGGCGCGTGCAAGATGACGCAGTGAATAGTGACGATTCTCTCTGACCAATCGGCAGTCGGCATTGTTTTACGTCACATTTTAGTATCGCCTCAGCTCGCTTAGAACCTCGCCGGAGGTGGTACGAAAAAAAGTACCCGAAAGCAGGTACAGGTACAACTTTTACACAGTGGAAAACCAAACAAAGGCGAGTCGAGGCGAGCCGAGCCGAGGCGAGCTGGTTCTGTGTAGTGGAAAAGCGCCATTAGAACCTCGCCGGAGGTGGTACGAAAAAAAGTACCCGAAAGCAGGTACAGGTACAACTTTTACACAGTGGAAAACCAAACAAAGGCGAGTCGAGTCGAGCCGAGCTGAGCCGAGGCGAGCTGGTTCTGTGTAGTGGAAAAGCGCCATAAGAATAGTTGTGAAAGTAGTAGTGAATTTTAATGGTGAAAAAAACAAGTTGGTTTTGTAATATACTCATTGATAAAAACAAATATATGACACAGAGTTGGCATATACTGCCTTGGCTTCAAAACATTATCTTTAAATGAAAGTTTCAAGGACAATCGGAATGCTTTATGGTTCATATTTTTATGCAAAACCATGTCGTAGCAAGCAATGAAAACCTGGCCGGCCTTTATCACCTCTTATTGCAAGGCATTTGTTTGTCTCCTGAGTGCACATCCCCATATTTCCAATGGAAACTGGCAAACTCTCTTTATTTCCCAGCCCTCATCGCTGCTTAATACTGTATGTCTGCTAATACCTGGAGGAGTCTGTGATGTGGTACGCAGACCATTATTCACTCTCGTATGTAGTTTTGTGTGTTGATTCTGTGAATCGTACAATCTCCTCCAGGCATCACAGAATGTATGTCAGTGAAGAATGAGATCACTGCATTGAACGAGGCCACTTTCCCAGGGAAAATAAATGCTCACCATATAGCATGTATCCAAAGGGCCAATAGATCTGATAAAATATTGCTGGAAGAATTATATCCGTCTTGTTTCACGAGGTGGCCTCCATCACTCCATATTGTTATTCCTGGCTGAGGAGGATGTCCTGTCATTTTCCTGTCACCTTTAAAGTCGGGATTGAAGTGCTACAAGATTTATGAAATTAAATTTCAATTCTAACACGGGGACAGTTGAGGGCTGTGCAAACAGGCCCCCCCAAAGACCTTCACCCTGTCAGTCCCATAATCGCTTATCTGTAAGGAGTGCCTATTGCTAGTGCGTAGTCCATACTACGCCATGCTTTTGTTTTCTGTGTGATCATGTTTTTTGTAAATAAACTGCACTTGGGTTCTCAACAAGCTCGCCTTTAGAGAATACAGAATACTTGACCCACCATGAACCCAGCAATTTGTCTGCTGTGCCTCTGTAAAGGTGACCAGGCCATTGAAAATTATGTTGAGGACTTTTGTAAACTTTCAGACTGATCTCATGAAGTAGCGTGTGTATGACACGCCAATTCGTATTTGCATTTTTGGCGTGCTATCAAGACGCATAATCGCTTTTCAGCGTGTTTATGAACGCCGTTGACTTAACGTTATATAGATATATGACTTACCTCAACCCTGTCCCTAAACTTAACCATCACTGGGGTTAATGGCATTTATGACTGTTTCCTTACCATCCTAGGGAAAAAAAAGGTATGACTTACCTCAACCCTATCCCTAAACTTAACCGTCACTGGGGTTAATGGCATTTATGACTGGACATTTGACGCGCGTGTACAGCCACGCGGAATGACGCGGACGTTAATGGCGTAGACATACACGCATACACGCGGATACACGCAGATAGCTCAAAATGCGTAGAGATAACACGCCACTTGACTCGAAAGTGGCGTGTATGTTTACGCAAAAGTCGTGATGTCATGTTGAAACTTTGTTACATGGTGAACTTTAATGACGTTGCTTTACGAGACTTTTTTTCCGTAATGGACTTACTGGGGATTCATTGGTCCTTGGCCCAATACATCGACCATGCCCTTCTGCTTAGTGGTTCACGTCATGCCTCCCGAGCCTGAGCCTCTTCTTGTCAGAGCCAGAGACAGTTCACGTCATGCCAGAGTCAGCACTCCTCATAGTCGCTATTATCCTAATCGGCTATTTTGAGTAAGTGGGTAGCACACACATCGTCTCCAGCCCGTGAAATGTGGAAGATTTTAACTGTGAAAAGATGATTGACAAGTTTATGGTGACAGGATGCGACAGAGTAACACAGTCTCATCCCAAAAAGTCATATAACTGACGTCTTGGGACGTCTTTTGACCAGACGTCAATATCCGCCTTTTTAGGGCCCCCTTAAACGTCGGTAGATGGCGATCCCGGGCCGTCATACAACTGACGCTTTACCTTTAACGTCAGTTAGGTGACGGGTTAGGTTTAGGGTTAGGTTTAGGTCTGGGGTAGAGTTAGGATCCCATAACCTCATCTACCGACGCTTAAGGGGCCCTAAAAAGGCGAATATTGACGTATGGTCAAAAGACGTCCCAAAACGTCAGTTTTATGACGTCTTGGGATGAGACTGCGCTGGACAGAGAGCAACCATTAAAGACGCTATTGAATGATGTGATAGTCTGTCCCAAAGCTTGTCTACTCTTCTGCTACACACACTAAAGTACCTACTTTTTCTTCACAAAAAATTACATACTTTTAGGGCGTAGTGTTCTGTCTGGGTTTGTTGTTGTTATTTTCCTTCTCCTTTGTTTTTCATTCTCTTTACTTTCACTTCTAACAGGACGATGCGGGTACCTAATTGGTTCATCCATCTGCCAGTCATCGAAATGCTGCGTGATTTTGAAAATGAAGATCTGCGTACGGAACTGTGATGGGCAAAGTGGCATTTATGACAAGAAGAACCAGGTACAGTCTCATCTTGTAACATTCCCTCCTGTTTTTGGTTTGTATAGCTGTCTTTGGTCCGTGTTTTGTTCATATTTCAGAGCAATCGCTCTAGACTTTGTTTTAATCAAATCAAACCTGCTAAGTGTGAACAACCTTAAATGAGAAAAAAAGTCCTCATAATAACACACGGCTCTGTAAAAATGTGCACTTTCTTAAAGTGCTCTTCAAAAGATACAGTTATTAAAGTGTAGTGTTATTAAAGATATAAATCTTTGCCTGTCTCTGTCTAGGTTCAAGATGGTACCAAAATAAATGTGGATGATAGATGGAAATGGAAATGGAAATTAAAGATGGGTAATACATCACTTTCTCTCCTCTAGATAGAGTAATTTATTCAAAATCATATCATCTTACTGATGCACAACACAAAAAACTATATAATGGGGTTTCTCTCATTGTTGAGTGGGGAGATATGAAAAACCTGGAGTGGAGTTTGGAGTGATTACAGGATGTATTTATTTGGAAGGGAAATGGTCCACTCATATAGTCTCTCAAAGATATGAGTGAAAGAGAGGCTTCACGGTTTATACATGTTGACATCTCCTCTATTGCTCCCTACGCCTCCATTACTGTTTTCATCTGTCCCAACTGCACACATTGCCACAGGCTTCTGAAAAAAGCTGTATTTCCTTTGGGAGATGGAGAGTGGACAGGTACAACCTAGGCCACCATTAGATTTATGCCACAGTCTCTCAATATGATAAATGTTATTGGTTAGAGCATAGATATACATAATAATGGGCAGAAGTCTCGTCCGCGCTGCTGGCCAATAGAGGTCGACATCCGCACTGGCGGCCATCTTGTCACAGGTTTTCGCTCACTTGTAATATTGTGTTTTAGTGGTGCATGTACTTTTTAAATAACCATAACTTTCTCAAACTTCTACCAATTCTCAAACGGTTTGGTTTGTTATAAACGTCAGAGATTTAGTTATGACATAACACTTATGAATAATAAGTTTATCAATAAATAATCATCCAGAATTATAGCCATGCTAATAACGTTTGTAAGAAACCAAACCCTTTGGAAATCCGCCAAGATTTCAACGAGATGAGAATATTTGTGTTCCCGCTGGTCACTCATCTTATATCAGGAAGACAGAGCCCGCCAGAAAGCTTGCCTGTGACAAGATGGCCGCCAGTGATGATAATATGATGACTCCGTCACCGTCATAAGACATCTAGCCTTTAGTATGGATATCTATGGGTTAGAGCAGCACAAGGTATGAGCTATGAGCTGTTATCATTGTCGTCTTGAGCGAGGCACTTAACCCGCAGGTTGCTCAAGGGTTATCGTCCCTGTAAATGTACTAGTCACTTTAAGTGAAGCTTCTACTAAATGGCTACTACCAACAATTGATTAAATATGTGCAAAATGTAAGAAACTCTCCATACATTCATCCCCCTGTAGCAACCTGAAATTAAATAGCTTATCCAAGACAGGTATTATGACAGGTTTCACAATAACCTTTTTAGTTTCTGACTTACAATGACCAACATCGAGCCTTTTCAGTTCAGATGTTTAACTACTGGACCACCAACCCTTTTCTGTTGCTTCATTGAGGTAAAAAATTTTATAAGTCTTAAATTAGAAAACATTGAAAAAAAAATGAGTCATCATAATAATAAGATAGCTCTTATTTACTCATTGAAAAGTGTAAAAAAAAAAGAAGAAAAATATCTAGATATATAAAATGTTTCGTCAATACATATTGTAATAACAAACCAAGACTCAAAATGTAATCTTTTAAACATAGTTGCTGAAAGTCAAGTGGTAAATAGTGGGTGTACGAATGAGTTTGTAAGAATTTATATGAATTAGCATCCAATTCCCCACAACATAAAATAGTTATTAACTTCCATTAGACTGTGTTGCAACTGAGTGTATCAAATTGTGTTTCATAAGTTTAATATAAGTTTTTTTTAGATAAGTCTCCTTGAAATTCCATCAAAAGTGAGATATTTAAGAAAAAGCATATTTTAAGATTAAAAGATATTGGAAGTAATGGCCTCATAATGGCATGTATACATAACTATGGTGTTTTCAGTTATCAAAGTATAATTTAAAGCACGTGACGTTTTACAGCGAGACAGACACTGACTGCTTTAATGAAACAGTGGCAGGCCAAGGCCAGACCAGAGATCTTAGTGTAAATGTCAGCATGCCTTCCAGCACCTCCCAAGGAGACTAACTGGAAATGGCGTTTAGACACTGTTGACCATATGGCTTGTGTAATTAATGGCAGAGATTATATTTTGGCTTGCAACCAAAGTTGTTCCAGTCACTTATGTAATGACCCAATCCAGAGCAAACAAGAATTGCCTCCAGCATTCCAGCAGTTGATATTTCTCTCTTAACTCAATTGCACTCTAAATGTTCAGTCTTTTCCCCATGTAACTCCATCCAAAAATGGTTACTTGCAGTAATGCTGGCTATGCATCTTCTGAACATGACGGAATAGATTGATTATTTGACTTCCAGGATTTCAGAACGATCCCTGATGTATTATGAGTAAAATATGGTGGAAAATGTTACTTACTATTATTTTAGAACAAAAAAGTGTATCTCAAGGCCACTAATACATATACTACAACTTATTGGCTTCAATAGTCTTTTTCTTTTTTGTTGTTGCTTTTTCAGTGAGATAGTGAGTGAAATATTGATCTGTTTCATATGGCTGAAAGGTTAACCTTTATTTATTGTAAGCAAATGAGTGATTTGAATGAAATGAGCATCATATTTGATTCAGTTACCTGCGATTGACTCGTCACTCTGAGAAAAACTATTAGCATGTAGAATGATTGCTTTACACCCAATTTCACATTTTAACCAATTCCTTTCTCTTTAGGGTAAAGTTGAGACACAGCAATCAACAGTTATATGAAGTTATAAAAGGTAAATTCTGGAAGAGAATCATCTAATCTTCAAATTATTACCAGGATATAAAAGCAACAACATCTTTCCGGCATCAAACTGGCTCTCCGAACTGAACTCTCCAATCTTCCAGAAACACCAACTCCTTCTTCCTTAAGCAGGTTGGATTCTACCCCCCACTGAAGTGAACCGTAACTAGGGCTGGGTATCATTCAAACAATTTCGGTACCGATACCGATACCTTGATTTCGATACCGGTTCCTGAACGATACTTTTGTCGATACCAATTTTATGAAATCCAGATCCAAGATTACATACTGCTTTGTCATATTACTTGTGGTACCGGACTTTGCAGCAAATATTTTGCCACAAATATTGCATTGGCCGCTGTCGGCATCGTGCCTCGAGAAATGTAGCCACACTTTAGATCTTTTCAACGTCTTCTTCAAGGGGTTGGCACGCTTGACGCTTCACGTGCGTCTATGGGGGTTGGGACGCTGCACACTTCACGTGAGCCACGTCTCTGGGCGTAACCGCGTAAACTATTGTTTGTATTGGCTCACTGACGTTGACGAGTTAACCCCTTAATCTGGTACCGAACAAGAAGTCGTTTTTCGATACTCGGTAGTACCGAGGCAATTCGGTCGGTACCTAAAAAGTACCGAACTCGGTATCCAGCCCTAACTGTAACAGACAATGCCTCTAACTGCTCCAACAGCTTCCTCGTCCGCCGTTCATCCCAAAGAGCAGTCTATTGCAATCGCAGGCAACTTTTTCCTGTCCAGATGCCACGCAGGCCTCCTTTTTGAATGCAGAACTAGCTTCACATTATATACAGTGAGCTCTGCTGTTTGGATCCCATTGTGGGTCCTCTCTTTCGATTGCAGTGATAAACTACCATTGGATACAGTAGGGTCTTTTCCATTTGAAATCGCAAACTAGGGATGCACCGAATATTCGGCCGCCGAAAATTTTCGGCCGAAAATGGCCCAAAAGTGCATTTTCGGTTTTCGGCCGAAAGACTTTTATCACCGAAACAATACGGCCGAAATATTGTGATGACGCAAACAGAAACCGCGAGCCGCACGTGCTTGTCTGAAGCAACGTGTCTGAGGTGTGGACGCATCTCAGTGTATCTGAAGCCGCGAGGAGACGGAAGCCTTGTTTATCCACCTATATCTGCTCTAAACAATGCGCGCCGCCATGACGACCACTCCGGTTGCGTGCGGATCTTGAACGGTGCACGCGCTGTCTGTGGAGACTCGCGCTACGGAGGCAGGCGAAAGTATAAACAAGGCAGCGCGAGTCTCCACAGACAGCGCGCGCACAGCTCCAAACGGTCGAGGCGTTTATACTTGACGCGCTCTCCGTTGTACTATTCCTTGAAACGACAGTGGACGACTCAAAACTGTCCTCTAACCATTAGGAATCGGTGAGAAGACGAAAGATAAACACATGACAATGTTTATTTTTTTTAGTATTCCGCCACCAATACAAAAATAATCATGTAAAACCCAGTAAACCCTGAGATTATTACTTGTGACATTACAAAAAAAAATATGTATGGGAACTGGGAACATGTATGTATGTATGTATAGAACTAAATTAATGCTCTTTTAAATATTTTCTACATTCACTAAACATGTTTCATTAAGTTTCATGTACATTTGTATTAAACATGGACCATTGTTCATTTAAAAAGGCTTTTATGCTGTTGTATGCTAAATTTTTAAAATGTAACTAATTTAGACGTGCAAACTGGGTGCTGGTGTGATGAGAAGTTTGCACTCGGCTTTGTTTTTGAGAGAAAAATTCATTTTAAAACCTTTCTGCAGGCCAGTAGATTATTATTTAGTGTACACATGAGTGGGGTCAAGTTAAACATTTTAGTTTGAATTTTATTTTATACTGTGCATTGTGCAAAATAAATATTTGCATAGTTTCTAATTGATTTATTCTTTGAAAATGTTATATTAATTTATGCAATTGCAATGCCTTGATTTTAGTAAAGTTTGTACACAGTCATAGCCATAAATGCAATGATACTAATAATTGGCATTATTTCAGTGTTTCGGTTTTGGTTCTCGGCCTTGGTTTCCTCTTTTTTCGGTTTTCGGTTTCGGCCAAGAATTTTCATTTCGGTGCATCCCTATCGCAAACCCTTTCGTCCGAGTGCTTCACGACTGGAGGTGCCAGAATCTACCCTACTGGAAGGGACAGCCTGCGCATTCCTAGGGAATGGGTTAGGGAATGGCAATGCCCTGTGAGTTATTTTATGATTTCCTTTTCCGCCATCTGAGGGTCGTCGGGTCTGTTCTCCCTGGGTGAGAAGCTTCTGCCCCTTCTGCAACATGCGTGAGCCGTGTGTTCTATAATTCCTTGTCTTGCTCAATGTCATGGATGCAATGAAATCTCTCCAACGGGAAACTCTACAACCTCAGCGGCAAACCTTTAGTCCGAATACAGCTCCCGCAGGAGCTTGATATTGCCACTGCAGTGCCCCGCCATGCATCCCGCAAATGTATCAATTTAAGTGTTTTGGGTGGGACTTCCATACCTCTGACTCTTATTAGACATGCCAATTTCACTTAAACAGTTATGAGCATTTTGATCTGGGTTATCCAACTTGCTGTCCCAATTTTTATTTTGCAATGTTGGGAGGCAAATTGGATCTTGAGTAGAATGCCCTCAAGAGCGCCTCCATAGCGGACAGCAAGACTGTTTAGAATTTACCCTAAGGCCTTGTCCACGGACACGAGTAGATTTATAACTGTGACTTTTTTCATGTGGTTCGGCCGTTCGTCCACGCGGAAACGCAGTATCAGGACACTGAAACCGAACTTTTTTGAAAACCCCTGCCAGGGTGAGGATTTTCAGAAACGGCGGTTATGCGCGGGTCAATGTATAAACAACCCGCATCCGACCGACGTTTTCAACTAACTCGACCGCAAAAAAAGTAAGAAAATATTGTACCCGACGCACTTCCTAACCGCATTTTTTAACAGTAGTGAATGCTCATCATAGCGTCATTGGCCCATAGACGTGTAAAAACACAGCATTGCAAGAAGACGTACACATAACAAAGCCAGCACTTTGGTCATTATCTTTCATTATTTCGGCAAATGTCTCCCACAATTTTACTCTTTCTATTTGTGTATTTGCGGAGCTTCCACTCCCCAGTCTTCACCTTTTCTCTTGCCGCCTCTTTTTTTTTTAACTGGTTCTTTTTAGTGAACCGGTCGAACCAGTACACTAAATCGAACTGAAACGTTTGAAACAGTTCGCGTCTTGCGTCAGTGCTGATCCACAAGTTACTAAAGTTACTCACTTTCAGACATGCCTGACAGTCCCTCCGAATCGAAATAAACCAATATCCCAAATTATATTTTACTTCAGTAACTCCAACAGTTCACTGAACTTAGACATGTTGGTGCCACTGCTGAAGTGATGAGCACGAGCAGCTGATACTGCGCAACCGCGTACTACCGAACGCACAGGTACAGAGGTTATCGGATCACCAGGACAGAACCGAGAACTGTTTAGACTGAGCTTGTGTGTCATCTTCATGCCAGTTATTCAGCCAATAAAGTGTAGGCCTATATATTTCATAGAAAAATGTGTCTAGTACTATATAAATGCAAAGGTTTAATTGGCATCTTTTTTCAAATGACCCGACCGACCGCGACCCAAATATCATTAAAAATATTTTTGGATGACTCGTAACTGTGGGTAACCACGGGTGACCGCAGGCACCCGCTCATTTTGGATCAACCCGCACATTACTGGTGCAGACAGTAAAACCGGGGGTGCGACGTCAGAGTGTGCGCCCACGCTGCGTCGTTATCTGCCTACCAGAACCTGTAATAACTTTTTGTTAGACATCTGATTGGACAACTTTACGGCTTTACGGTTAGGGTTACACTGCCGCCTGCTGGTGTGGCATGCTCTTGACAGCGCTTGATAACGTGTTTTTGCGTTTTCATGTGGATGTTTTTTTTTAAATGCAGGAGGAAAAACTCTGGTCATAAAAACACCCGTGTCCATGTGGACAAACACAAGCACATGAATTTAAGTTCGAGAGAAGTACACCCATCTGATCATCTAATTATTACCAGGAAATAAAAGCAGCCTCTTAATTTTTCAAGGCATCAGTTCTTTTTGCATCTCTCCTCCTACCCGTTTTCTCCTTTAGGTATTTTGCCTACAGTATGTAATCATCAGTAGTAGTCCAGTTATTATCCTCCTGAGCATTTGTGTGGATATATAATATCAAACATATACATTATCAATGAATCGATCAATGAATGCATAACGTATGGACCGTTAATAATGAATTTTTTAAAAATAATAATACGCAGAACAATTCCAAGAAGGTCCTTGCACCATCTAGGCTAAACTAAAGCATTGCAAGATGTTAAAGTTCAATGATTTAGATTTTCAGTCTTTAGATGAACCAAAATCCATCAGGGTGTTTCCAAGGCAAGGACGTTTTCTTGGAATATGATGAGATGGGATTAGTGGTGCTCTATTGTGTCTTAAGACTCTTTCCTCCTATTTCTTGGGGATGAGAGAAACCTGTGGTTGCCAGGCTCTCAAGGGACCTCAGATGTGTCAGATGGCTGGACAGATTGATATCAGATGGCAGCCCAGAGAAAAACAAGATTCGCCTTTGAAAGCCCTCCTGTGCACTTCGCTCAATGACAGTCATTTGCCTGAGACGTCCTTAGACATCAGAGGGAAACAACATAAGAGAGCATAAGGAACTCTGAGGCTCATTCAAAGACTAGACAGTCTAAATGTATTTTAAGTAGACTATACTGTGTAAATATTAAATAAATGAACAACAGAAATCTAATGCACTGCTGTACCACTATCAATGTTTCGGAAAATGATATTATTGTCCAATTTTCTAACCTATGACTTTTGCATTTGCTAATTGCACAATGATCAAATATGACAGAGCAAATCTTATTGATGGCTTGAACCAACTAAACACAAGAGAAACTGTATAGAACAGTTGTGTAATACTTGGGCCTCTGCTCTTTCTGTTGGCATGTGTATTCACCTTAATGGTAGCTGTAAATGAAATTGTTGCACAACTATTTGTACAAACATCTTACTATACGAGTTGTGAAGGAAGAAAACCCCACGAACAGTTGATGGATTTAGACCTGTCCTTCTCTGATTAAAACTTAGTCAAGCTGTACTGATTTTCCGCTCGCTCGCTTTAGTAACAAACCCGAACCAAACCTGATGCTATTAATGAATAATTAACTCAAACCTGAGCTAAAAACTGTGAACCTTTTGGGACCCTCCAGGCTTAGGTCAGGTAGCATATTTATAGACGAATCCGGCGAAACTACCGGAAGTAAGCGGGCGCCATTACTGAGCTGTTACTGGGTAGCGTTGCGTCATTGTCTCCTATTGTTTTAGTTGCAACTTGCGTCCACTGGAATAAATAGCCCGCGATTTAAGACTGTCACTAAAGTTACAACGTGTGTACCCCTTGTGTAATGTTGAGTGGGGGATTTATAACAGTTTCTGTTATAAATTGTTTCAATGGTGGCAGTAAAATTTCAATTTTGAAGAGAAAACATTGTGAATACCCCGGGTCGACTGCCCCTGTCTGGTGCCGTATGGTTTACACAGATTTCCTGGGCGAGTACAAGACGCGGACATTCGCGTATAATAACAATTATTTAATGACATAAGTAAAAAAATATAATAAATGTGTGATACAGTGATCAGGAAAATCTCCTCTCTTGCTATTTTTTCTATTCAGTTGACATGTTATGGTCATTAAATGGCTTTCCTGAGCTAAATGTAAAGTTATGTGACATAATTGTTCTGATGTTATATTGACCTCTTTCCATGGTTTAAAAACACTAGTTGGTCGATATTGTGTATACTTTCTAGCTGTAACGTTACCTTACCCATGCCTGTTGCAATGTAAAAATGAGATAAATAATGGACACAAATGAAAAACATGAATTTGTTTATTTGATTTCATTTATTTATTTATTTATTGTTGCCAAATGGACAGATCTTTTTTTAGTTTATTCGGTAGCAAACGTTAGCCTAGCTAGCTTGCCAAGCTATTTTCATAAATAATCTGTAAGATCGTTTGTACCTTCATCTGTGACTGGAGGCCAGTGTCTAACATCATCAACCCAACAAGTCTGCCTGGCTGTAGCTGTCATCGAGGGTGCGTTAACACCTTATCTCCGATGTTTGTTTACATACCGGTGCATATGTCTATGCCGGTGTAACAGCTCAGTAATGGCGTCGCCACAAGATGGCAGCCTACACAAGAACGCTCGTCGGATTCGTCTATAGCGTGGTTGCAGCATTTACCAGCAGTGGATAACGAGGCCATCCTAACCAGCCAAACCTTGAGCCTAAACCAGTGTTTCCCCACCCACCACCCTGTTCATGGACCACAAGTACACATTTTGAATGTCTTGATTCTTTGATTTCATTTCAGGTCTCAAATTATTAAAAAAGATTCAAGACATGATGATGAAGATCAGGGGAGTGAAAACTTTTGAACAAGACGAAGACGTCCAAATTTTTCTTATTTTGTAGTGCTGTCCTTCAGAAGGAACGGAAGATGGTTACCTGTTTCCTGGAAGACAAATTAAGTACAATTTACCTTGATCTTCAAATTCAAAAAAGTTTTCACCCCCCGGCTTTCTTTCTGGAGCATCAGTGAATATTTGAACCTTTTTAATAGTGTTTGAGTCTCACAATTTCACTCAGTGTGAAAAGATAGATCTCAAAATCATTCAGTTACTGCTGGAAAGGTTTCAAATAAGCAAATGATGCTGGAAAATTGAAGGACCTGAAGGACTTTTATGAAGAAAAGTGCTGTTTAACTGCTCGTCAAATCAAGGGACTCAAGAACAACCATCACAAAACAAAACAAAAACCAGTCGTGGATCATCCAGGTAACAACTTTTTTGTCTTTTGGACTATATGCAAACATCTTTTATGTAAAATATCTTATTCAGGACAGTACTAAATAAAAAATAACATGCATTTTGTATGAAGCTCTTTTTTTAATTATTCACATTTTGCAGATTCTGCAAGGTGTATGTAAACTTTTGAGCACGACTGTATGTTAAATAATTGAATATATTGCTTGTTCATAATATATTAAGGACATATATTAAGCGACTATATTGTCACGTGTTTTCCAATATCCAAAGCAGCAATTCCTTATGTATTATTCAATATATTGTAACATATTAACACAATATAATATTGTGTTTATTTTCCACAAGTGTTGAATCATGTAATATAATGATGGATTCATATAGGAAATACATGTTATTTGCGTAGGTAAACAAAAGGGGATAGATGTGCCACATAGAACCCTCTTCAAGCAAATGATGGGTGATATCACACACCAGTTGTTTGGAAAGCCATACTAAGCCCAGAGTTGTCTCAAGAGATTAATGGTCGTTTCTGAATTAGTCGGCTGAGCGGGAAACATTTTCACCTCTTTATGAACAAACACAAGGAAGTGCTGTTTGTCTTCAGAGTCATCATAAATGCAGCTTCCCATTTGATCTAGGACTAAAGAGGTGCACCAGCAGACTTGTTAAGTTAATTCACATGGGTTGCAGTTATTTTAATCGTAATCAAGCCCAAACCACCAAACTAATTTGGCGACTTTACAGGCTGAACCCTTTACAGCCCTGATAACACTTTGCCTTCTAACATAGGTGGCACTATCACTCTAAAACGCTGCCCTTTCAGCTGAGAGTTTGCCTTTCAGAAAGATTTCTTTGGCATAAGCCTTTACATGACCTAAGTTTGGGTGTTCTCTCTCATTATCAAAAGCTAAAGAGATTTTTGCGAATTAAATGTATTACCAACCCTATTTGATGGTTTCTTTGGATCATCAATTATAGAGTGCCGAAGTGATGACGTCACTTTGTAGGACAACGTAAGCTAGCGGCGCATGGGTTCGCATTTTCCCAACAGACTTTTGGAAAATCGTAAAAAATAAGATCTGTGTTTAACAAAGAGTTGTGACCCTTACACGTTTTGTCTATCAAGATAATCTTTACAAGTTAATTCAAAATGTATACTTTTTGAAGCCTATATAACGTTTTATTTTTTTAAAACACAAGCATACACAATAAAGTTTAAAAAAACACAAGCAGGTTATAACTGTGTGTTCTATGTCATAGATCAAAACGTGAAAATATTTAGACTTTCAAGCGAGGGAACCGGGAGTGCTAAAATGCTAACTCACTTCCGCGTTTACAAAGTGACGTCGTAACTTCGACACTCTATTCGCCTTTGGCTAAGCCACGCCCTAGAATCTAGATTGACCAATCACAGCGCAGCCAAGCACGAGCTCCCACATGCCCCTTTTCCACCAATGCATTTTGAGAGCCGGTTCGGAGCCGGTGCCTGCGCGCAAACCAGTTCCTTGTGTTTCGACAGCCAAAGAACCGGTTCGCGGCCGCGAGAACTGGTTCCAAAGCGGCACCAACTCTTTGCTGGACTAGAACCGTTCTTTTAGCACGTCATGTTTACGTCGGGGGCTGGGGCGGCTTCAGATGTGTTCTAAACATATTTTCTGACCATCGCAAAGCCATGAGAAACTGCAGAAACACGCAAGCGTTTTTATTTATTTATTTATTTAAACATAAGCAAAGAAGAAAACAGTCGCGATTGAACAAATAAATGGAAAGAAAAAAGACACAAGACATGGGTACATAACTTATCAGAAAAGATTACATATCAAACGAAAAGATTAAAAGACTTCAACAGATTTCAATTGTTTTTAAAGTTTTCTTGGTACACGAGTTAGAGATAATCCCAAAGCAATGTAGCCTACTTGCAAGCGACGTAAACAGTGACGTAACGACGTCGTTCCCTGGGCGCTCTAGTCAGTGGAAAAGCAAACAGGTTCTGAACGGGTTCGCAAGTTGAACCAGCTCCGAACTAACTTTGAACCAGCACCAGTTCCGAACCAGTTCTTTTTTCGGTGGAAAAGGGGTAACAGAGGTCCGACACTTTTTCACAGCGCTCCATTGACTTTCAACACAGGCGTCTCATATTTTTATTATATATTATAGACGGCTATTACCGTCATAGTTTTATCAAAAATATGGTTAAACGTTGTGCCTGGGCCATTTGTAACACAGATACGCTTTTCCCAGAGAGGTTGGAGGTAGGGCTGGGCGATATATCGATATAAAAAATATATCGATATATTTTTAAATGCGATATGGAATTGGACCATATCGCATATATCGATATAGTTCAAATATGCGCTGTAATCCTTGCTCCAAGCAAGCTGCTGACCGGAGCCCACGGTACTGCTCCCCGCGCGTGAAACTGTGCTGCAGAAGCCCCAGCCGCAAGCCATCGATAACCCGGAACGGTGTTTCCTACAGTCTTTCTCCCGCGGCCGCCACACCAAACATCATCCGGCCGCGGCTGCAGCAGCTTCTCAGTGAAGTCCGGTATTGTGCACGCACTATTGTGTTGTTAGCCCCGTAAAGGCATAACAAATGTAAACCACCATAAAGTTTTCGCACTATTCCAAGCCTTCTAAAGTCGTTCAATAGCATAATGTGAGGTAAAAATGAATATATAGTCATGAATATATAGTTAAGTTAATGGAAACTGGTCTCTCCTCCATCATTCTCCATTCAGCAGCATTCAAACAGCGCATCGCGTTCTGTTACGACAGTAACACGACGAAACTCTCTTCAAGATCAATGTTCTCATTATTATACTTTATTTGTGTTACATTTATATGGTTTTCATAAAATGACTTTCTTACTGGAGTTTATAGCGCTTTCTAAATCATATTACTTTCTCCTGGGTGTCTGTTATTACAGCGCTGGACTAGAGAGCACGCGTACTGTAACTGAAATTTAAAACTGTTAAAAGAAAAGGATCAATAAAATGTTGCATAGATATAATAAGCATCAAATATCTCTATACTTTGTGCTTAAACTTTTAAATGTGAAGCGCTGCGCCTGTACACTGTGACTTCGCGTTGCTTCAAGTGCTTCATTTTGCGCACGGGATGCGCATAATCGATTTGCCGCTCTAAATTAGGGCCTTTCATACTATAATATTTAGACAGGTTTAAACACCGGGGGCAAGGGAGTGTGGTCATGGGAATATCTCTGCCACCACAGCGGGAAAAGTTCTAGAGGAAACACTGTGAAAAAGCTCACTGCAAATTAATTTTCACACGAGCTTTGATAAAAAAAATAAAATAAAAAGGTACTCCTGTTGTCATGCAGTATTTATGTTTACATTTTCTTGTTAATTGAACAGCTGAGCATTTAATTGTGAACCAGGTGAAGAAGCCTTTTTATTATTTATTAATTTTTCACCTGATTTTTCACCTGTTCACTGAAATAGCTTGTTTCTATAAAACTAGGCTACTTGTGACTCATATTTGGCTTTGACTGAACATTTGCTCTCACTTTGCGGAAATATCGCGATATATATCGTATATCGATATTCAGAAAAATATATCGGGATATGACTTTTTGTCCATATCGCCCAGCCCTAGTTGGAGGGGGGTGTCCGTTTTTCCCCTTCCCAAAACCGAAGTCAAATCCTGACAAGTGTCGTCTTTGGATTAAACTGTATGGATGTCCTCAGTCAGCTGAACCCCTCAAAGATCAACTAGCATATATTTTTTGCTTCTAACCTTACTATGAAGTTTTACTAGTTAGACCGTTTTATAATGTTTTTTAGGCTATGATTTCGGTTCTCATACCGGTTGTTGATACGCTAGCACACGCTGCTAATAAATGCAACGTTATACTCGTGTAGTCCGTTTGCTTTGCAATAACGAGTGAATTGAGACCTACCCAGCTTTGCATGAACAGTGTTGCTCCCTGATATTGTTAGTCCCAGCCTCTGTCTCCATTAGTAGGATATGTGGTGGTTCATGTTTTGACTGTGACCAGTAACGTTATACTTTTGCCTCTATTTAGAAGCCTTGTTGTTTCTTGCGTTTCACCTGTATGTCTTGAATATAGCCTTCGAACGCATATTGCAGCCCCTTTTGCCTACTTCTATCGGACACTTTATTTGCTGCTTTATAAAAGTTTGATAACATTTCAGCAGGAAGAGCTGTCACAGCATAAGACATGTTGATACCAAACCAGAGCCCAGACGAAGTTTGACGGACGTAGCAACAGTAACTAAGGGGGGCAGGGCTTAGCCAAAGTGAATTGGCAAACCACTCGCTGGGCTTTGTTTCCATGGTTTGAATGCTTTATTGTAGTGTCTAGAAAAGTATTTCACCACCATGAGATTCTGCTTTTCAGCACTGAATGACATTAAATTGGATAGAATGGATTCAATTTGGCTTTTTTTAACAAGGAAAAAATTATTTACAAATCTCTACAAAGTACTTCCAAATATTATTTTGAAAAACTCTTTATATCATAAGAAACCAAATGCATCACTGGTGCATGAACCCTTTAACGGTTATTGAACTCAAAATGCAGCAGCTTGGCTTTTATCTGGGATGAGAAAAACAGACTATATAACTCCCACTTAAGCATTTTACATTGGCTTACTGTGAAATTTTGAATTTATTTCAAAGTTCTCGTTTATGTTTATAAGGCACTAGCAAGCCATAGTATATTAAATGTATATTAGTGATCTCCTCTTCCTTCACTCTCCTTCTAGAGCACTTATGCCTTCTGATAAACTGCTTTAAATGGTTCCTTTTTTATAATTATGTCAAGATGTGATCGTGCTTTTTCTGAAATAAGCTCCAAACTTTGGAATGGCGTTTTGGAAAGGTTAACCCCATCAACTGCAACTTTTAAATAATACTTTGAAAACATATATATTTTTTATTCTCCACTTAAAGTCTTATATGCTGTGATGGATTTTTCACATTTTTTTGTCTCTCTTGAAAAGCACTTTGGGCCAAAGTTTGTCATTTTTAAATGTACTATAGACGCTTTCAGCAGTGACTGGTATTTTTTGCCAGTCAAAGAAAATAAATGTTACCTGGCCAAACTGAAATGTGACACATACCAGACCCGTTGAACAAAAATTGGAGACAAGGGGTCTCATTCATGAAACACGAGCAGAACGAATTTGTGTGTAAATCGTGTGTAAAATGGTTCTGGAGTAAATTTTCGGATTCATTAAAATGTTCGTATTTTCCAAATGTTAGTTGGTACGCAAGAAATCTACACCTGCTCCCGGCCACGCGTAAATGGTGCGCTTAACATCCGAACGTTTTGCTCATTAATAAGGCTGCATTTTAATTCACCAATGGGTTCATATTTAAACAGCATTTTGAAAAAAAAATATTTTATATAGTAATTACAATCGGTTTTTCTTTTTACTTTTATTATGAGAGTCAGTAATAGCAGATCTGGTGATCGATGGCGGTCCTTCTCCAGTTTGAATACGATTTTTCCGAAGTCAACTAATTCGTTTTTTTGCTGTCAAGCTTAATGTCAAACCATTTGTTTCTCACTTCTGGGACTGTTCGATTAACAGATGAAACTCCATTAACTGCATCTGTAATATGCTGCCAATTGCTTCCTTTTTTAGGACCTGATGCGCCACTATGTAGGCTACGCTTGAAAATAAAATGTGGCGTTTTGTATGCACTTGTGATAATAAAACTTCAATTTCTGCATCCGAGAAATCTTTCTTTTTCATTCGCATTCATGTTATTATATGCTGCATATAGATGTCAGTCGCCTGATTAATGGTATAATTGAGAATGAACGTGCACGCGCATCCCATTTACGATTGGTTGGAATTCATTAGCAGACACACACATTTTACTATCACATCTGACATTTACGAAGTATTTGTGAATCAGGAGAAGAGTTTTCAGGAAGTTCTCTTTACGCGCAAATCACTCTCATATTTACTCGTATATTTACGAAAGTTTCATGAATGAGACCCAAGATGTTTTTCTACCGACGTGTCTGATTTACCGCAGTGTTAAAAAACTGTGGCGAGCGCGACGGCGGGGTTTGATAAGGCTAACATAGCTATCCTTATTAGCTAGGCTTCTTACATGCTTGCTAACCTTTTTTTAAGGTGGGTCTCCACATTGACAGCATGTTAGATGGATCTGTGCAGCGCTGTTTATGATACTAACCATTCAATTACACAGACTGGTCCGCTGTCAATGTGTTTGCGAGAGAGAGAGCGTGCGAAAATGCACTGCACGCAACTCTGCAGTCAATTACAACTTTTCCCATCTTAAATTGTTAAAAACACGGTCAGCGCTGATAATGTGGTGGCCTGCCACTAATAAATGTATGGGAAACACTGTACCGGTTATCACTCAGATCAGATAAACTAGGCTATTTTAATACCACCGTCTCCCTAATAGGAAACCTTGACATTTTTATTTTTAAAAAATGCGTTTGCTCCCTAGGTCAGGTTGCACCCCACAGCTCAACAACCTGCTCATCCCCTTAAC
Source organism: Cyprinella venusta (assembly GCA_038021265.1). NCBI lineage: Eukaryota > Metazoa > Chordata > Actinopteri > Cypriniformes > Leuciscidae > Cyprinella > Cyprinella venusta. The sequence goes on along the minus strand of CM075873.1, from coordinate 32,125,379 downwards.
TTTCACTGCATTTGTAGTCAATGCCATATTATCCAGTAAACACTAATAAACGAACAGAACGGAAGTTAACTTTGGGCCAGCTCATCACCAAGGCAACGCGTCTGATGAAAGCGTCTATATAAATAAAATTGATTGATTGAATTCAATTTGATTGAAACTTACTATAAAACTGAAGCCAGTTGAACGAAGCAAGGTTGTGAGCTTGTCTGACAAACACATCATCAGAAACAGGCTGTCGGGATGCTTCCCTTCAAGACCCTTGAACGTACAAAAACGCAACAAGGGGAATCCTGGAGAAAAAGTCAGTAAGATACCATAAGATGGGAGAACATTTGTTATCAAGCAAGACATTGACCTCAAACACGACAATAACAGTGTGGATGTCCAAAGATCTAAATGAGAATTTATGGGTAGACCTCAGAAAAGGCTTGTAATGTCCGTCCAAACTGACTGATCTTGAACGGTTCTGCATAGGGCTGGGTAAAAATATCGATTCATCAATGCATTGCAATTCTTTGCTTCTCAATTCAATATCGATTCATAAAATCCTATGAATCGATTCAGCCATCCAGGCCAGTGGCGGCGCTGTGGGTTACACTCTAGTGAGAGCGTTCAGCGTTGTACAAGTCGCGCAGCAAAACAACGCAATGACGGACAGCAGCTGCACTCCGTTCAAGCCTGATTCAAGCCTGTGCCACTAACATTAAAAGCCGACGTTTGGGCTCATTTTGGATTCCACTGTAAGCCGGGAACTATGGAAGCTTGTTTCCGCCACAGAATGGAATATAATAAAGGTAATTGCGACTTTTTATCTCACAATTCTGACTTTTTTCCTCACAATTGGGAGTTTACATCTCGCAATTCTGACTTTATTTCTCAGAATTGCGAGTTATAGAGTTAGAATTGCGTGATATAAAGTCACAATTGCGGGATATAAAGTCAGAATTGCGTGATATAAAGTCGCAATTGCGTGTTATAAAGTCAGAATTATGAGATATAAACTATTCAGAGAGAGAAAAATGTTAGTCTTTTTTTCCCCTGATATCTTGCAATAATGTTGATCAGCTGTTAAGTGTTATTGTTTACAAAATTATAATTATAATATCAGACTTTTTTGAGTATGCACATTTTGTGCTTCTGTTTGCATTTCTTTTATAACTTGAATGTATAGGAAGAAAGAAATATACTTTCTACTACTTAGTAGAGGTGTTGTTAAAGCACTGTTCAGTGCTTGTCACAGTTGTGTTTGTATTCAACACATACAATATTGTACAGTTTATTCTGATGAATAAACCATGACAGAAAACAAACATGCTGGGGTCAATTTGTTCTTTAACATTGGTAATACTGCGCACATTATTTAAAAATATACTCAGGCACTTAATTACTTGTGTATTTACTTATTATTGAATCGATATCGAAGCTAATAAATCAATATCGAATCGAAATCGAATCGAAGCCTCAAGAATTGTAATCGAATCGAATTGTGAAATGCCTAACAATACCCAGCCCTAAAGAACACAGAAAGAAATTGCGAGGTAAATACTGACTTGAAGGAAGTGAATCCTCTTCAAAAGCTTATTGTGCACTGACAGTAATACAGTAATAAATTGACAAATTTGTAGAAATGTGTTTTTCGTTTTGAATTGAGATATTTTTTCCTGTTGATCAGTGTCAGACAAGACAAAAACAATCCTCTGTAGTTCAATGTTGTAGAGTGATGAACGTCAGGAATTCTAAATTATAGAGACCAAATCCATTTGGCATCAGCTTGCATTTAAGATGATGGAGGGGGCAACAGACCTGTGAGATTGGAAACCAACGTTCTGAAGCAATTTGTCTGACCTGGGAATGATCTTAGAGCTTAAATCCCATCAACTGCCTCTCCAGTGCCGCTCTCCGAAGACATTTCTCACAACCCGAGGAACAGCTCTGTTCTCAACCAGTCGAGCCACCTCCTGGTCTTTGGAGCCACAGATCCTATCATATCCATCTCTAAACACTTTTTTCTGTTTGTCTATTATTTCAGAGAGGGATGAATTTCCCTAGCCTCGCGAGACCATCCTGATCTCGCGAGCTTTAAAGGTTTCACTCGCAGATCAGTCTGGACACTCTCCGTTAAAGAAAATTTGGGAGCAGTTCACCAAACGAACGTCCAATCAGCGTTGGCTTTGAGGCGGGTTGAGGTGTGACGCAACGAGAAGCGCGACAGTTCAGTCTAAAGAACATGGCGGCTTCAGCGGATGAAACTAGCATCAGCGTGGCTATCGAGCAAGTTTTATCGGAATTACAGAGTATTTCTTCACTGAAAGAAGAGCAAAACACTGCTCTGGAGGCTTTTCTCAGAGGAAAAGATGTTTTTGCTCTTTTCCCGACCGGTTTCGGCAAGAGTTACGGTACGTCATATGCTTCGTTGATCTGATTGGTTGACTTGGCCCGTCTATCACCAACATAGGCCAATCAGCTAACCAGTATTTTCGCCCCTTACCAAGATTACTTCAACGGAAGGTTTCCAGATGGATATGCGGAGCAAATCCATCTGGCGGAGTCAGGTTAGAATTTCCCACTGGCTTCTCCGATTTCCACCACAGCCCTAGCCGAGCAGGTCAATCAATGGAAGTGTCCACTGTCCTTTGTACTTCACCGGGACCTGGAGTTCACCCAATACTAGGATTTAGTTCCCAGCAAATGATGTGAGGTGAATTGATGTGGCCGGAGAAACTGAGCCTCTCTGGTTGTCGTTATATATATGGGATCAGGGACCAAAGGGGGGGGGGGGACTAGCCCTATATTAACATCCTTTCCATTTATCTGTAGATCAATGCAGACAGAATGAGCCTCATCTGGGGCTGAATATAGAGTAAATAGCTCAGTTCATTGTCCCCTGTGCATTTTCCCTCACATACACAATCTGTCGCATACTGAGCCTGCCTTGTACCGTATCACTCCTACATACTCCTACAAGCAAATGTCTTGTTTAACCACAAATACAGCACGTCTCGTTGCTGTATTAACTGGTGGTTACCTCCACCATTCTGGTGGCGGGTGTGTGTGGAAACGTCCACATCCTAATACAGTGCTTTTCTTTAATTCAACACTTTATGTATTCCAATTTTATGTGCAGTTAGCTTCAAATTGCATATAGTGTGCTAATTCCACTAAAGGGCAGAATCGCAGGCCTCTATAAGTCGTATCTTTGTCTGATAGGGCCGTCTGTGATAAGCTCCCACTACAAGTGTGTCATCTAAAAATGTCCTAAACCCACATGAATCTGTGAGCAGTTCAGAAAAAAAGAAATCTCTGAATTGATGTAACAATAAGAAGAGATGTGTCTCTTGTATGTTAATGTGTTTATACACTGCAAATGAATAAGGCTCCACTGTGGACAGAAATGAGATTTAGTCAATTATGGAGTATTGCAGCCCGTTCTCATCCCAAGGCGTCATATACTGACGCTTTTGCCAAAGCGTAGACATCCAACACACATGGCACCCTGTAGCATCAATATGGGGCAGATATATTTGGGGCAGAATGCGCCTCCTAGTGGTCTAGTACCCCAGACCTAAACCTACCCATAACCGAAGCGTGTTATATTGATGCATAAAGAGCCGCAGGTAAAAAAAAAATCGAAATTTATAGATAACCTTAAATGAAAATACCATATGAAAAGTTAATGCAGGATTTAAAATGTTTTAAAACAACATAAGGGCACTAATTTAGAAGATAAAGTGAGCGTTTCTTGGACTGCTAGTAAAAACGGCTTTTTTTTTCAACACCACGTCATTTGACGTAATTTCAGGGAGCCGCAGCCTCGGCTCAGTGAAGAGTAGGCTGGTATTCAGTGAGAGCGGCCGTCAGTCAGTGTGCTTTCGGTACTTTTTGTATTTTAATTTATCATCGTCATGGTAAATTATTGTGTTTGTGGAGGTTGCAAAAACTCCGGCCTGTCAGGACTTCAAGGTCGAGTCCACAAGTATCCAATACAAGAACAGGGACAGTGCTATATAGCCTATCTTTCATTCCTGGTGCGGTTTGTGCAGGTGAAGAGACGGGATTTTTCTTCCGCATCGGCTTCGGAAAACGCGGTCGTGTGTAGCGTTCACTTCAGATCAAATGATTATCATCCAGGCGATATGATGAAGTTCAATATGGGATGCCGAAGCTAGAATATTGATCGTCATATACTATACCAATGGCATCAAATAGCGCGATATAGGTAACTTAGTCATGTCATGCCCTAAATAGAGGCAACTTGTAATTGAAAAACAAAATTGGTTGTTTAAATACTCAAATCTTTAATTTTCTGCTTATGTTGTAACCCAGGTGAAAAATATGTATTAAAAATTTACCTGAGTATGCTTTTAGTACAATAGAAATATACTCAAGTAAAGTTTTAATAGTATATAAATCTACCCTAAACATACTAATGTCGGCTGGCCTGTTATAGGATCATAATAATCTGTACAGTATTGTGACCACAGTGTATATTGTTAGCGAGCGTGTATATCTATAAGCACGTCTCTCACCTAAAGGCACCTGTCCTGTTCTCCACTGGTTCTCCTCACATCACAGCTCGATTAGTCTCTGACCGTTCTGTCTGACATTATCCTGGCCTGTCCCTGCTCTCTTTATGGTTTGGTCCGTCATACGAGTATTTCCTCAGCGTCCGAAATGTCATTGCGATCCATTGTTCCTGTTGTTTGAATCTACGGCTCTCCCGCTCATTGCGTCACGACCGCCACGCCCATTTTCAGACGCGGAAGTAAAATTTTCTCACAAAAACGACTCCAGAAGCGTATTTATAAGTATATTTTAAAGAAAATCTAGTTCCTACATTGTTTTTCTATGCATTGACACGTTTGGTTCCTCTAACCTGCAATATGCTCTTTAAGGGTGCCATGTGCGTTGGATGTCTACGGCTTGGCAAAGGCATCGTTTATGACGCCTTGGGATGAGAATGCGTTGAGTATTGATGAAAATTTTACCCAGTCTTTCATTCTTCCTTACACAATATCGTAAAACAGAAACTGTTAGTTGGATTTCTGCATTTATGGCCCATTTAATAAATCTGGCAGATATAATACAAAAGGATAAACAAATCTAGATTTTTTGGAGAAAATGTGAGTTTGGTCTGTATACGTCTCGGTTGCGCGTGCAACCCTCGTTCCCTGAAGGGGAGAACAGAGACGTAGTACCCCAAATTTGAACAACTGAAAGGGGCATTGCTTTATGCAGTGTTGTTTTTGGCAGCCCTTTTAGTTTTAGTCTTAGTCTTTTGGACGAAAATACTTTTAAGTTTTAGTCACATTTTAGTCACTTATAAACTTAATAGTTTTAGTCAAGTTTTAGTCGACGAAAACACAAAAGGTTTTAGTCAAGTTTTAGTCGACGAAAACACCAAAAGGTTTTAGTCAAGTTTAGTCAATTTTAGTAAAATAAAAAAGTAGTCTTTAACAAATTAATCTAGGTTAAAAAGCACTGGAAATGGGTTTAGGTTTTACAGGTCTAGCAAATGTTGCAATTCATAAAACAAGCTAACCTTAAAACCTTTTCATAATACACTAGACTTTCTCATTGATGGAGATTCATTGTCAAGCTGTACTTCACTGTCACATTGGACAGAAATATTTTATCCCCATATTCCAAGTTATAGTTTTACCCCTGAATATTAAAAGCTATTTTCACCAGTTATCACCGTAATAAAGGAATGGTTTAAAGTTAAACAGCAAAAACTTTGAGCTACTAGAACATATTACACGCAGATAAAGTGGTAACAGTGGAATACTTTACTCCAAAAAAAGCCAGAAATAAAAACATTCTTACTTTGGCATTGTGGCTTTTTTTCGAGAAATTGCTAAAGTGCAATGAACAACGTAGTATGCAACAATTAGATGCATATTATTTGTAAACACAAACATTATAACCCTGTCTATCTTTAACTTGTGCAAACTGCAAAGTTGCAAACATTCTGAAACAAAATAATAAAATAAATATCTAATACTGAGGTGCATTGAACAAAGGTTTGGAATCCATACTTGAATATAAAGTATGAAACATGACACGTGGAGTGATAAACACTGTATTTGGTCTTGGTTAGTTCGGTATTTTACACTTAAAGCCCTGTTTTAAAATCGTTTCTGATGAAATAGAACGGTTAAGATTGAAATTTGGACAAATGCTGTTGTCCCAAGAATTTTAGATTTGTGTGCTAGGCTAGCACCCACACAATCATTCATTAAACGCATTAAACATTAGTTTACAAAGACGTCAAACTCACCGAGTGGTCAGGGATGTTCACTGATATGCTCACACAAACATCGCCGCAAAATATGCTTTCCAGCAGGTTTTATCCTAGTCCGATTCTATTGACTTGACTTGGTACAAAAACTACGATAAAACCCTGTTTTGTTGTGGTGTGGAATCTGGTGTGCGCGCGGCGGCCGGTGCTGGGCGCACCCGATAGGAAATGGCAGCATTGCTTTTTAGCTTCACGCAAAACAGGCAGAAATTAAATGCATTGTGAACGTCAGACTTATAATCATTTTCGTGCTCCTAAGAAACGCCATACCTGCTGATAATACTGGGGAGCTTATACACTGAAAATAATGTTATGACTTTACTTAATTTTATTATGTCAAGGGGTTACACAAAATAAATTAATCTAAATCCATATATATATATATATATATATATATATATATATATATATATATATATATATATATATATATATTAGGGATGCACCAATCCACATTTTTTCACTTCCGATCCGATCCCGATACCTGACTTTGGATATCGGCCGATACCGATACTTTTCCGATACCAGAGCTGTGTTTGCTTTAATGTTATTTATCATTATTGTTGATTTTATATGACGCTGAAATAAACTCCTGTCTACGGGCAAGGATGATATGTACGTCAATATATATATAAAACAATAGATAGACAATTAAACAAAGATACACATTATACAGGCCTAAGGAGCTTTAATTTCAGGAAGGTCTACTAACATTATTCAGGTATGGTCTAAAAATAATTATAATAAAGTAATCAAAAGTAAAATAGCACTGCAAAGTTTATCATAGATAGATTTATGCTTATTAAAGCTGAAGTTATTCATTCAAGAGCTGTGAGTGATTTTTCTCTTTGCCCTTTTGTTGTTTGATTCTCAGTAATGTCGCAATCGTCACATGTTTATACTGCTGCCCCTTTAAGAACGAGTTCAGATTTCATACTGATTCACCATATTTTCTCCCAACTATTTCTATAACTACGTTCATTTTAGACATAAATGGTTTAAGTGTTAATCTCCAAGCCGGTCGTTTTGACATTTTTGTGCAGGCTACATTTGATCGTTTAGACGCGCATATGAAGCCCAGAGAATAATTTGCTTGCCTCATTGCGGTCTGTTTCGGAGCGCGCGCCGCACTGGGAACAGCATCTCTTGCGCAAATTTTTTGCTTTTAATAGCTCTTTTAATTATTAAAAGCATCCCGCAATTTAGCAACAGTAGAGACTGCATTTTACAACAACCACCGATCGTGCTGATTCTGTCTTAAAGTTTGAGTTTTAAGGAGAAATGACAGAGCACCGCCGCGATGGGAAGGAAGTTGGCTGGACAGAATGCGGCTATTGTTTTTAATGGTTTTTTACCTCAATATATTCTTTAATCTTTGGAAACATGGCCGTGGGAACATATTTTATCATGGGGGTGCTGGGGGCGGGGCTTAATGGGCGTGGCTTGACAGAGTCGGCGCCAGAGCAGATCTACTGGAGGGGCAGTGGGTCATCAGCGGGGGGCACTGCCGTTTGAGAAATATTTTGACGCAAAAAAAAAACCACATTTTTTTATTATTATTATAATTATTAATAATAATTATTTGGGAATTTCCCCACCACTTTTTGCCAGGGTCGATATTTTCCCCAGAACTTTTGAACATCTCGCGGCATGGATGTACCAATACAAATAAATAAAACATATCCGGTTAACTAGTCTAGCAGAGCATTCATTTGTTAAATAAGAGGAGAAATAGCACGCTGAAATCAAATGTGTTGATTTTTTTTATATCAAGTGATCAAAGTACTCGTTGACTCAGTGCTGATAAAGTGTTCTCTTGTGGCTCGCGCTGCCACAAGGAACATCTTCACACGCACACGAGCTTGATCAGTTGCGGAGAAATCTCTATTCGTGCTGGTGAAACCACAGAGTAAAATGCATTCAAACATTTTGTCATGTCCCTGCTTGACAACAACTGATAAACACATAATCGGTTTTAATGAGGGGGAAAAATAACTATGCGAGTGTGAATTAGAACTCAGATACTCTTGCACGTTAGTCTAATATTCTACCACTAGACCATTGCATTACTTTCATTCAGCACAGGCGAATTTGGGGTAATGCAAGGTCTCGAAGTGCATTTTTTTAACTAATTTTAACTTGAGTGCCGCGTTTTGAGAATGAGGTTTCGTTCGCGAGACGCGAGTGCAACAGTTACGTGCGCGTTCACAGTGAAAATCATTGGAACAGTAGCAGAGGGTAATGGAAAAACGTTCTTTGTGAACAGCCCTTAATGCCAAAGAATGCTTTAATCAAGAAATCTATAGTCTATTTAGTTTTTTCACATGCATAAAATGAGTGTCAAATCAATTTTGAGATGCTGGACCTCAACCAGTGTCATCACTCACTCTATGCGAGATCGACTTTTGCCTTATGATAGGCAGCCGCAGCCTATATTAATTTCTATACAACTATATTCGACAACATATAAAAATGAAATAATCGTTTGAGTCGTTTTATAAAGGTAGAAGGTGTTCTTTAAAAGCATGCTGAAAAACAAAAAGTTATTTAAAGTCACGTCATATTAAATTTCAATGTAGTGAAACAGCTGTCGCCAGGGGGTGCTGCAGCACCCTCAGCACCCCTAGTTCCCACGGCCATGTTTGGAAATCAGACTAATATCACAGATCTAAAGTGTAACCAGGCTACGTTTGAATGTTTAGTTCTGTCCTCTGTCGTCACTCATTAAGCAGGGCTGTCGTGTTGTGCGTGCTGTGGCACGAGAGAGATCTCTCTCTTTCTCTTCTGGACTGCGAATTGCAAGCATGCACCACAGACAAATAGTTTAATTAATACGGCTTTGCAAACATTGCATTTTGCTGTCTTGCTCTGCTGCGGTGTTTCCAGTGTGAAGTATTTCCACCATATGATTTCGACACAGCGAACATGTTGGTAGCTCAATGCTATCCTGCTAGCTGGCTGCAAACTGCGGAATGGATTTCCTGAGCGGGGGTCTGTGTGTCTCATTGAGCCCTATTTTTTACAGTCTATGATTGAGCTGCACCTCCGTTCAGGATATCCATTCCACAGTTTGCAGCCAGCTAGCGGACTAGCAGACCCGGGGAATCCCTTTTGCAGTCATTGCAGGAGAAAGCGCAGACATGGCTCATAAATAACGGATTTCTCCGCAGGTTGGATCGGAAAAATCCGATATGTGAATTACGCTGGTATATCGGTCCCAATACCGATACTGGATCGGCCCCATCCCTAATATATATATATATATATATATATATATATATATATATTTAAGATGAGTGCACTTATATTTTGTAAATTAGTTGTACTAATATTTTATAAGTAATTTCATATTAATTCATCATTTTAACTCAAGTATTTTGAGTTGAATTTACTAATTTTGTTCAAGAATCAACCTGTGAATCTCAACAGTGGTGACAATTATAAAGCATGTTGCAGTGCATTGTCGGTTCCACCAAAGTTATTCATAGCTCCCATCATGCATATTTGCTCGAATAAATAATGAGCTCATGATCAGAGGTGCTCCATTTGTCACTTTTCAATAATTCAGGTCAAATGATTGTGAAATAATGAATGTTTAACACATCCAACACCATCAGATCACCTTTTCCATTCATTTAGCTGTTGTACTTCAGCAGCCAAACAAATTTAAAAGAAAACTTTGTTTAAGGTTAAAGAAGACAACTAAAACACACACTGATCTCGATGATGGTGACACCCCAGGTGAAGAGGGTAAAAATTTTATCAGATATCACCATGAATCTTTCCGAGTTGATTAACTTGATTAAAATGAGAAAAAAATGTATTACAAGTTTTCTGTAATTTAATGTTTAAATAAGCAAAGTTAAATCGCCCCTTTTACTTTCGTGGTTGGTTCAATGTAAAATAAAAAATAAATTCATGATTTGTAATCACAACATTTTTTCTTTTGTCAAATCAACTTAGATAATTTATATAGTTCAGATAACATAATATTTTGAGTTTCTGGTGATTAAATGAATCTCCTTCATTGTATTAACTCATTTGTTCCATTTCAGTGAACTTAAAATTTTAAGGCAAGCACGTTACTTATTTTTTTCAGTTAAACTAACAATATTTTTTACAGTGTTGCTGATAAATGGTTTCTAATGGTGTGTGTGATATGACAGGGTGCAGAAAGTGATTTAAAATGGCAACTTTTGATTAATTTATGAGAAATCTACAGACACAAACAGACAAAGTGTAGTAAAATTCTAATTTGTTAAATTTAATGAAGAATATTACTGGTTATCTGCACAATTTTATTGAGTAGATATAGCGTATCCATTTTACAGTGTATATGGAAATTAAATGAAACATTTTTTTTTTCTAGTTACTTTTAATTGAATGAAATTAACTTGTTTTAAACAAGGGCGGTGAATTTGAAAATTAATAATAAAAAAAATAATAAGTAGGATTAAATAACTCATTAAAATCAGTGAAATTAACCGGATAAAAACATGTAACGTTTACAAGGGGTCAGAATCATTTTTTTTCTATACAGCGATAGGCATCATAATCCTACAGGTAGACGTGTATAGCGTGACCTCCCAGAACTGACGCTAAGCTTAATTTATATTATCACAAAGACATGCAGATCATTTCAAATGGGGATTTTTTTGGCCCCTCAATACCACACTTCTTACACTGCTTAGAATGCCAAGTCTGGCTTTGTTTTATTTATTTTAGACACTGCACAAAGTACACACTAGCACAAGAGTCTTAAAGAGGCAAACCCAGATGGGAACGGCAGCCTAAGGGCCTGCACTGACCTACATTCACACATGTGCTCAGACTGCCTGTCTGCTCTCTCATTGCTATGCGTGCGTCCATTAAATGGCCACTATCACCACTTACGTCCCATGGTGCATTGCTAATCATCCTTGGGAGGATGGCAGGGTTGGCGATTATGCCGTCTCTCTCTTTTTTGATGGGAGCTAAAGGTCAGAGCTTCAAAAATGGTAATGGAGGTGTCAGGGAAAGGTGAGGCTAAGGAGAAGTCGCGAGAAAGTGCAGCGGCAAAACTCGAGGCAACCCCCCGCTGCAGCTTCACATGTGCACAGCTTGATCGATAATATCTTCTTTTTGTGCTGCGCGTTCCTCTCAATACATGGAAATATGCTTGCACTCAAACCTGACATCAGGCTGTTATCTATTCAATTCAAGCAGAGCTCATGAACGCGTGTATCGTAATACCGAGCAGCCAGAAGTGACGCAGGGGAGCGGAGGAGTCGAGATATTACAGAGAGAGAGAGAGAGAGAGAGAGCATGAGATGAGATTTGGGTTCTGCTTGTACTTCTAATGTTCAAACTAAATAAAAGGAGCCTTTCTTGAACAGTTTCTTTGCTTACATTGAAAACTTCAAATGAAGAAATTTAAAAAGTTTGTAAGAACAGGATGTACTCATTATGTGCTTGTTAACATTTAAAATGGTATCTGGAATATTCTCAAAAAATCAGTGGTGGAGGCAGTACTGAATCTCAGTACTTAAGTAAAAGTACATATAGACCATTTCAAAAGATGTAAACAACACTGGTCCAGAAGCACTTCCTGTTTCAGTTTGTAACTGTTTTCTTTATTTCACATGTAAAGAAAACTTTTAAAGATGTTTGTTTAACTTTTGATTCAGTTTTAAATGTTCTATTGGTTGTATTTTATCCCAGCTTTTATGTAGTGTTAAAAAACTGAAACAGGAAGTGCTTCTGGGCCAGTGTTGTTTACATCTTTTGAAATGGTCTATAACCAGATAAATATTTACTTTAGTAAAAGTAGAAGTAACACAATGACAACCATACTTAAGTAAAAAGTAAAAAGTACCTGATTTTAAATGTAAATGTTTTTAAATGTTTCCTACGCTACGTCCTACCTCGTACGCCGACTTCCATCACCCACGAATGTGTGTCGATCTTTGCCGGAAGTCAGATGTTTTCATTTATAAAGTTTTAAATATGTATATTTTTACGACAATACCGCACGGATTCCTGTTCAACATTTTTTATGTTTTAAAACACTTCAAAACACAGCGTCTCGTCGACATGATTGTTTTCCGGTTTTCCCTGGTGTCTCCGAGCGCAATAAGTGGGCGTTTCTAATTCAAATAACTTGTCAAGTTGACGTCAACCAGACAAAGGAAAAGCATCGTTCCTCGAATGATTCATATCAGCGACTCAGAGTCGACTCTTACTTTTGAGAGACAATAACTTTGTATACGATGAACTTTCATGTTTAAAACTTTGCAGGATGTTTTCGTTCACTTAGATCTATGTTAAACACTACATGAAGGGCAATTTTCAAAAATCCATAATAGGTACCCTTTAACTATCTTCAAGTCATTGATTAGCATTTGCTGTTAAATCGCTACTGTGGGATCTGTTGTAAGATTATTATTTGGCAATGTAACTTTGTAAAGAAACGCATGCACCTATATACTTAAAGGGGTGATGAACTGAGAAATCAAATTTTCCTTGATATCTAAGAGGACATCATATAATAAGAATATCCTGTAGCCTATCCTGTTTCAGAACTGAAAACGTACTTGTTAGTCCAATATAAGCTTTTATTGACACCAGCCCCAACAAACGACTCGTTTTTAAAAGTGGGGAACTATGACGACAAAGAGGATAAAACACCACCCCCGCAGAAGAAGATCCCGGCTGGTTTAGCCCCGCCCACCGATTCGCGCATTACACGCATAGCATAGCTAAATAACATAGCATAGCCTACCTCGTGATGACAAACCGGATCGAGCTACCGAGGAATAAAAAATATTGTGCAGTGCCTATTTGTGGAAGAAGGCAGTCGCTGCATAAGCTTCCTCTGGATTCCAATAGGACTGCAAAACTTTATTTTTCATGATGTTCCAGCTGATGAGGAAAAACCGTCTGTTCCCTTCATTTCACTGAGGACTGTAAACAAGACTGGATTTGCAGACCGATTAAGAGTAAAGGACGGTGGTGTGCCGTCTATAGTGGATCTGACAGGAATTGTGCAACACACGGACTCTGGGTCGAACATGTATGGGCGAATCATTCCGGTTGCCATTATTGGACGTTTTCAAAAACAATTTCCCCCACGTACACCAATGAGGTGAGTTCAAACTCATTATGATATGCACAACTGTTATCCACTCACAGCAGAGGGCGTTTACTTCCAAGTCTTCAGTGCGAAACGCCCATAAAAATTCAGTGTTTCTGAGCTGGGGTGAAAACTAGGGTAGAAAATAGCTCATTAGTTATTCATTTTGATGTTTTTGAATGCAAAAACCAAGCCAACATCATAATTTCACCTCAGACAACAATATTATACAATTTAAAAAGCCAGTTCATGATCCCTTTAACATGCAATATGCATGCATATGACGTCACTGTTTTCACAAATTCACATTTTGTTATTTACACAAGACAATAGCACAACATCAGATCTGGGGTTGGAGATGAGAAGTCAAAGCTGTTGCACAGCACCAACACAGCTCCGATGATGGTTGCAGTTTAAATGCTCGCCTTCCCCCATCATCCAATCACAGCAGGGCGTCAGGTGGAAACTATTTTCTCCTACGAAGAGAGCCAGGCAGAGAGAGAGAGAGAGCTAAACCGAGTACAGCTTGGGTACAAACAAACAAAACCTTGAAGATCTGGACGTAACACAAGCTCAAAATGTTTAAGACCACGTATACCTATATTTAGCGTTATCCACTTATTAAAAATTTTCTCTCTAAAATTTATCACTAAAAATTGCTTTAATTTTGAGCGAGAGTAGCTTGCGTCAGATACATGTCACTGTACGGATTGGTCCGGTTTAGATCTCCAATCTCTCAGAATACAACATGACATCATGACTTTTGCGTAAACATACACGCCACTTTCGAGTCAAATGGCGTGTTATCTCTACGCATTTTGAGCTATCCGCTTGTATGCGCGTGTATGCGTGTATGTCTACGCCATTAACGTTCGCGTCATTCCGCGTGTCCGTACACGCCGTTAAATGTCCAGTCATAAACGCCATTAACCCCAGTGACGGTTAAGTTTAGGGATAGGGTTGAGGTAAGTCATATCTTTTTTTTTACCTAGGATGGTAAGGGAACAGTCATAAATGCCATTAACCCCAGTGACGGTTAAGTTTAGGGATGGGGTTGAGGTAAGTCATATATTTATATAATGTTAAGTCGACGGCGTTCATAAATACGCTGAAAAGCGATTATGCGTCTTGATAGCACGCCAAAAATGCAAATACGAATTGGCGTGTCATACACACGATACTTCATGAGATCAGTCTGCAGAATAAAACCTGGTCTGGAGCAGTTTAGCCAAGTGCATGATGTCAATCCCCCTTCTTGAGCCCGAAAAAACTAGTCTCGAACTTATCTAGGTATTGAAACCAGCTTTGTGCAACATTGCTCTGCTCTTGACTGCACTAAAATCATCCTGTCGTCATTTCAAAATCTGTGTATATCAAAATTCTTGCTGAATTACGTGGCCTCTCCTTCTCAATAAAACACATTCCTTACAGCTGAAAAAACATATTTCTTATTTTGGCCAATCTCACCTACAAGGCCTTACTTTTGATAAGTTAATAAGGCAGCCTTGACGTTGACAAATCCAATTCAACAATAACAATAACTCAAAAGCAATCCACAATGTCACACATATGAACTCGTTCACATGGCAATAAGATGTGTGGGAAATATTCCTCTCCACCATAGCTCAAATATTACCTACATAAATCCGACACCTTGAGAAATGAACAGCCTGGCGTGAAGTCAGTGACGTCGAAGGCCATTGGTTCTTATGGGTTTCATGGCCAATTGCAACACACTATGTCTAAATCTTCTAAATCAAACTATCTGAAATACTTTTCATAAATACCAAAAACATGAACAGAACAACAGGTAAATAGCAACGACGACAGACAACTGAACAGCACAAAGGGCTTAAATACTCTAATACCGAAGGGAGAAACTAACTAGACACACCGTAACTATGGACTCTAATCAAATATGTAACCAAGGAGACAAACTGAAACACAATGAAAACTTGAGGCCCGTTCACACCAAGCACGATAACTATAAAGATAACTATAAAGATATAATTCTAAAAATCGTTTTCCATATTAAAGAATAACAGAGTTCACACCACAGCTATAACGATAAAGATATGAGGAACGATATCGTTGGGATCACTTTCAGAACGATTTTTTTCCAGCTGTCCAACGATAAAACACTGACAACCAATGAGAATCCATTCTAATATAAAGGTCTCGCGCGTTTAAAATGGCAGATGACATTGCAGAGAAGTTAATCGTCGAGGTACAAATAAAAATCCTCCACTGTTTGACAAGTCAAACCCCCGTTTCAAGGATAAAAAAGATGGATATGTGGAAAGCAATCGGTCGTATCCTGGGAATAAACGGTGAGAAGTATTCACAATGAGATGTTATGCAGTTTAGCATAGTGTTACAAAATTACCTCAGGTAGGCTATCCAGCGCTAGTTGACAACATTGCTGAAGTTGCAGCGATAAAGGTGTTGACTAGGCGATGTTTTTATCCCATCATTGCCTTCGTTAGCTAAATAAATCCACTGTAAGATATTAGACTTGCTAGATTCACTGTTTAGATGTGCTCCCAACTCCTCTCGTCTTTTAAGGATACCGTGTACCCAAAAGCGGCTGTTTTTCTTTTGATATTTGTTTGTAAAGTAAAGCAGCAGCAGTCATCTCTACTTTGAAACCTCAGTGCGGGCGCGCGTGCGGGCATGAGCGCGCACGTGTGCTTAGAATAAAAATATCGTTGTTGGTGTGGACGCATGTATAGTTATCTTTATCGTTACCTTTATAGTTATCGTGATTAGTGTGAACGGGCCTTAAGAGTATGTTTATATGACAGCGATATGCTTAAAACGAAGAAGTTTTTCCTTTTAGTTTTCTGCGTACAGACGACACCATTGTCAAAATCCACATTCACACAGATCCACAAAAACGACTAAAAACACTGTATTCTGCTGCCAGACTATTAGATGGCGATGAAACGCTATAGACTGAACACGTGATATGCATTTGCATGATGTCATCATCCACGTTTTTGTTGTTTACAAGGCAACATGACATCACGACTTTTGCGTAAACATACACGCCACTTTCGAGTCAAGTGGCGTGTTATCTCTACGCATTTTGAGCTATCCGCGTGTATGCGTGTATGTCTACGCCATTAACGTCCGCGTCATTCCGCGTATCTGTACACGCGCGTCAAATGTCCAGTCATAAACGCCATTAACCCCAGTGACGGTTAAGTTTAGGGATAGAGTTGAGGTAAGTCATATCTTTTTTTTTCACTAGGATGGTAAGGGAACAGTCATAAATGCCATTAACCCCAGTGATGGTTAAGTTTAGGGACAGGGTTGAGGTAAGTCATACATTTATATAACGTTAAGTCATCGGCGTTCATAAACACGCGGAAAAGCGATTATGCGTCTTGATAGCACGCCAAAAATGCAAATACGAATTGGCGTGTCATACACACGCTACTTCATGAGATCAGTCTGTACAAGGAGACATTCAAAATCTTGCACTTTGAAGCCCGTTTTCAATAGTTTGCAATTTCAGACATTGAAAGGCACACTATGCAAGAATTGTACCTTAAAGGAGCCGTATGCAAGGAATTTATTCCAATTAATCATAAAATTTCCCTGATATGTCACTAGACATTAAGAAATCATGTTAATTTCAAATACTCATATCAGTGATAACAGTAGTCCGGCCAGGATATTGTCAATTAAAAAGTGCAGTTGCAGCCCTCGGTGTTGATGATGTCATTTTGTGTTATGTTCTGATGCGTCACCTTCAACCGATCTACCAATCATGGAGTTAGTAGTCTTGCGGCATTCGGGTTGCCAGCCCTTCTCTAGTTACCACAGCTGCAGAAACAAACGTGTCGGAATCGGATAAAAAATTCTAACTGTGCGAAACCCCAAAAAACTCGATATGAATCCGAAATACTTTAAAGTCCGAAATAAAAAATTAACGGAAAAAAGCTCACTGTGTAGTACTTGTCACTTGCCATTGGAAGCTTCTTGTAGCAGCCTACATTCCTGCTGGATCCTGCAGCATATCTGGCAACCTCGATTGAAGGGGAAAGGAGGGGATACATCCTAATTTGAAAGTGATTGCAGTACCAGTTTTGGCCACAATGCATACAGCTCCTTTAAAGTCGGCATGAAATCAAATTTGACAAATCTTCTTTTTGTAATACTGTTGTGTTTATTATCTGTGCACTTTTTTTTATTCATGTACCCTTATAATCTTTAATCACATACATTACCCTTCCCTCCCCCATGGAAACGGTCTCTCTTCTATTCCGGTCACGTGGAATGGCGAAAGGGTGCGGCCAGATCCGATCTGGCTATCGGTGAACCGCTTCTCAGAGAATCACATTCAAATCTGCCTCCATTTTGTTTGCAGTTCCCAACCTACAATAATCCAATCAATTCCCGAAGGATGACGTCAAGCCCTGCCCTACATTTTTTCTCATTTCAGAAGCCATTTCACTCAGATATACGTCACAACAAGGAAAAAATGACAATCTCAGCTTCCGTTTCACGCTGACTTTAATACAACAGCTTCAAAATCATTTCAGCTTTGGCGCTGCTGGAAAAACCAGCAATGCAAGTTTGAGAGGAGCGCCCCCGACAAATCTCGCGAGAATCACAACATGCTTTACGGCAATGACGTAAAGACGCGCGCCACCACAAAAGAAACTATGCATCCATGACACTGATAGCAGCAGCGCTCAGCTTGATTTCAAAAACAATTTTTTTCAGTTCGTAAAGTTATAATAACGTTAGACCGTTTCCCAGGAGGTACATATAACGTTACATACAAAAAAAAAGTTTTCAATGAAATAAATGAATTCAGCAAATAAATGTCGTACTAAAATGTAACTGTTGGACAATAAATATATAGCAATAGAATAGCATAATATAACACAGCCACTGTCCAAAGTGGCAATTGAAGATTGAAGTTATAGGATAACAGACACAGCAATGCATCCTTTTCTATAAGATCATCATGTTTGTAGCATGATCCAGGGGATTAAAACGTACAAAATATATTTCAGGCCTAGTGGAGTTGGTAACTAATAATAGTACAGTAGTAAATGTGAAAAGTTGCATACAATGGAAATACTCACTAATGCAAGAAAAAACTACCTCAAAAAACTGTTATCTGTGCTGTTGTCCAGTAACTCCAGTTGGAATTTTCACCCCAAAATGGCGGCCGCGCTACCGATGCGCCACCTAGTGGCTGTTACCAAAAAAGCATCAGAGTTTCGCCTCTTGTTCTTCTATACTCTTTGCGTGTACCCTGTTTTGTCACCATAGTTACCCTCATAAATTCCCATGACAACAAATTACCAACACCTGTCCCTCATCAGCCCCTTGTTAACCTGTCTATTTAAATGCCTATTATTCAGTTGTTTGTTGGTCATTGCTCTTGTGTGTGTGTTCTTGTTGTTCCCTGTGGGTTATTCTCTTGTTCTTGGAAAGGATTATCTGTGTTTGTGTTTCTCAAATAAACTGGTGCTTGCATCTGGATTATCTCTCTCTCTCTGTGCCTCGTTCCTGCTCACACGTTACAATGACGAGGATGAGTCAATGTGACAGAATTTTTGTTTTCAGATGAACTATTGTTTTAACTTTCTCAGGAAATAGAAGCTTTATAGTTTGCTTTTTGGATACAGAAAGCAAGATGTCAATCAAAGGAATATGAATGAAATAAAAGACAATTACATTAAAAGGACAAAACACTGTGTAATTTGAAAGAGACGTTTGTTTTAATGTTGGATTTGAAGCACTCACAGTACAGTAAAATGTGTTATCTGTTCTTTTAATGTTTCATTCTGGAGGTAATTTGCATTTTAATTTGAGCTTGAACCTGTGCTTAATAGAAATTAATTTAAAGACGCTTTAAAGATTGTCCAGCCTCTAGTCCGAGACACGTAAATATAAATTCACACAATTGATAGATGTTCACCCTCAAACACATTGACCATAATGCTTACGATAATCCAAAATAAGAACAATCTCTTATTTAAATACAGTACTCTTAAATCCTTTAATGGGTCTGCACTTAAAATAAACTGCACTTTCACAAAGAGAAAAGACAAACCGCTTTCTATCCATCATCAGTTGCTAGTGCTCAGCTATAAGGTAATACATTTTTCTCAATGTAGATTGTTTTGCTGTGGGTTTGGAAAGCCGTATCTGTGAAATAGGAAGTGGCCTCGTCAAGCGTTTCCGTGTTTACAGCGGCTCTGAAATCCATATTTGAGTCAATATTGGGTTAGGCTGGGAGGGAGACGCCGCTCTGATGCATGAAGAGACTGCTGTCCTCCCACAGATGCTGAAGATGAAGTTTCCCATTCCATAATTAGAGATGAGAGACTCAGGTTGTAAACAACATGTAGGCCAACGCTACGCTTTCTCCTCAGCTTGAGAGTATACGTGTTCGTAACATGAACTCTGAACGCCAGTGTATGATGGGAACCCCAGTATCAGAAAAGTTGAGTCATTTTTACTTAATTTTATTGAGTTGATGTTTTATTTCTACTCGCTTGAATTAAGTACTGATATGGAATTTACTTTGCCTGAACTAATTTTTTCATGTAAATTACATTGTTTTTTTTGTTTACAATGATGTGTCATCCAAACTGTCATAATTCATTCAATCCCAACCTGGTTTTTGGACTCTATTGACTTTCATTGAATGGCGAAAATAGATTTTCAGTGGAGAGGAAGATTTTCAGTGGACGGTGACTTTTTCGTTCTGTTTCTCACACACAACAATCACGTGTGATCTACTTTTATGATCATTTTTGTCCTTTTTTGGACATAACAGCCTCCTCTATGCTTTCATTGTATGTGTGAACATTCAGCTCAACATCTTTTGTGGGGCAGTCAGAAAGCTATAAGGGCTTGTAGTTAGACAAGGGTGAGTGAACGATGACGGAAAATGTACTTTTTTGGTGAATTTTTCCTTTAAATAAAGAGTAAAATGACTCTATTCTGTCTCAGCACTGACATATTAAAGATATGTGGTTTGTCTTTCTCTTTCCTACAGACAGATTTCACACGGTTTCAACTTTTTCTTTCCAGCAGTAGTTGTTATGTAGGCTCTATAATATGAGCCTCACCCTGTGGTCTGTTCCTACACACTGCAGTGTGGGTGACTCATCAGAAAGAGGACAGCGGATCCAAAACGCAGAAGGAAACAAGGAAGGGTCTGCAGCACATTGAACCAATTAACTCCACACCACTGGCAGGGCTGACCTTTGGAGGCGTTTCACACTGATGTAATTGACGCTGCAAAAGCTGTTGCGTTGGGGATGATAAAATACTGCCGCATTATCATAGAGCAAAATATAATTTGTGCTGTTATGTCAATAAACGGCTTACAACATAATTCAATCCTTTATTTTCTTGTTGGTTTTTTTATACAATCATGACCCTGTCAGAAGGCTGGTATGGCTGTAACATTTATTCCATGCTTGGCAGTGCAGAACCTGTCAAGACTGTAAAAACCATGTAAAAGGAATTCAAAATCAATTCGGAAACATAAAGGTAGGCCAACGCAGACATAAATGTGTGCTGACAGCTTTACCACTTTGGGATGATCACCGCATCAGTGTGAACTGGAGCCAATAAACGTTCAAATGAACTAATAGCAGTAGGAGACAGACACAAGAACGGATAAGATAGTTCAGGTAAATGGAGATGTTTTTTTTTTTGGAGGCCAACTTTTCTGGAGGTATCAGGAAATGTTGATTTCATTTGTGGTTTAACCCTTAATCACTGTTTGGGGTAAATATGACCCCGCTGGACTTTTCCTTGATTTTTTAAAAATGTTCCCTTCATCTCAGGGACATGAAGACTTTTCCTACATAATCTATTTAAACATGCACAAAAAAAATGGGCTTGATTTGGTTGTTCTAAAGGTGTGTAAAAAAAAATTTACCATTTAAGCTGTTTGGGGTCAAAATGACCCCACATTGAAAATGAATGGGAAAATGAAAAATGTTTCCATTTTGATTGTCAAAAAAATAAAAGTAAATCCATTATAAATCTGAAATGTTCCACAAATAAACCAAGGTCTGGTCCTAGAGCATAAATAGAAAGTAGAACAAACTTTCTATCTCATACACACACATACACACACACACGTCATGACTGCAACAGAGAGCATTTGTACAGAAATTGGCAAATAAAACAAACAAAACTAGCATAAATCTAAAATATTTTTTTTAAAAAATCAAGGTCTGGTCCTAGAGCATAAACACAAAGTGGAATGAGCTTTCTATCTCACACACACACACAGCCACACACACACAAACACACGCATGTATGCATCCTGTTCATTACAGTTTATTAGTGCTGTTGTTTTGTATTATATTGGTTCATTTGCTTGGTTTATTAAATTTATTTCGTTCTAAAATGTCTTGTTCTAAAAAAATTAATAATTGTTGATAAATAATTTTCTAAGATGAAGTGTGTAATTACAGTCATGTCATAGTGCTGATTTGTAATATTTATGCAAATGTATGTATAATAATTTGCATAAACAAATAATTCAAAATATATCAGACAACAACAACAAACTCTAATTTTGACAAAAATGTTTTGTGCAATTCACAAAATATACATATATATCATATATATCACGTTGTGAGGAGAATTTGAAGCATCAAGAAAAATGAAGTGAAAATGAATGAGTCTCTATGGTCCCCTATTGGATAGATGTGGTCATTGCACTTTAATTCCGTAACTATAAGAAAAACTGTTTTTCGACTAACGACCAGATGGAAGTATTCTATCCCTAACACATAGAGCAATGTCCAAAAACTGTTTAGATTTAATTATCATCATATTTTAAATGTTTTTTTCTTAAAAAAATCATTTTTCATGTGCCTAGTTATGTAAATGTGCAGTAAATAGGTAGAAAACTTTAAAAATTCCAAAAAAACACAGCATAAATGATTAGTTGAGAAGTGAATTTAAAAGAAAAAATTAAAAAATGATATATAGTTTTCCATAAAAAAATGTATATTTCCTTATGCAATCACTCTTTAAAAGTCTGGGGTCAAAATGACCCCAAACACCTTAAGTGGCTAGGAAAAATATGGAATATTGTGGCACTGTATGGACTCCAACTGAACGCAAAACAAAACATGAAGGATAAAAGAAGAGATAAATGTAAATGACAAAAGATTTGATATCAATTCTCTGTTCGGCTCTCCATCCACAAACACAAACATCCTCAATGTTTGGGATTGAGATGTCATGTACCACCAGAGTCATTTAAACCGCTTCATTTCAGGACTATGTTGGGATAGCAGTGCATTTAACTGTGCCGTCGCTTCACACATATTGGACTGTCTGTCTATAGACAGTACTGCAAGAAACTTGTACATCACTGACTGTGAGGCGGTGAGCTGGAAGAAAACTTTTTAAAAGTTTTGAAAATTTCAAATAGAATAATGACCAAAGACTGAATGATCAAACACTGAAGGATACATTAACCCAACTGCATAATGAGATACATATACATATGCTGTAAAAATAGAGCAGTTTTATTAGTAATACCTTTCAAAATGGCAGCAAAAAAAAATAACAACTTCAACAGTTGAAATCTTGTGATAACGACGCGTCATAGTTTCTTCGACAATCACATCTGGCTCTTTAAAGTGCGGGCGAGAAGTGATTGGTCATTGTGTTGAAAAATCCCATGAGAGACTTGAATTTTCAATGCAAATAATTTTGTAAAGTATTCCCCCCCTGCTGTGGCGTCCTCTATACACCGGCCATCAGAAAAAGGCTCTGCACTGGATGGAAAAACGCAGAATCATGATCAGAATTTAGAAATCCTAGTCCACACTGCTCATTATGAGATATCTCCCGGATAATATTGTACTCACTGGCAATTCAAGATGATTTTAAGCATTACAGCGATACGCTGGTTATAACACAAATGTATGGTTTACTAAATATGCTATTTTGTTTTTCCCCCTAAACGTGTGCCTCATAATGGGCTTTACTGCGTGTTATTCTGTGATATCCTGCACATATATATCAGAAGTGTTAATTTGCCGATGCTGCTGAAGCTTTGCCTGTTAATGAATGGAAGATGGGGAGTGTTTGTTTACTTAGTAATTCAGTTGTGAGAATAGCTGTGTGCACTTCAAAGTTGAATACACAGGAAAAAATGATAAAAACAGAGAACAGAAAAGATCTATAATTGGAATCTGTGGACTTTAGAAACCTTTGCTGACGCTCAGCAGCCTCCTCTTACTTTAGCTAATGGAAATCATCTAATAGGACACATTTACTTTCGTCCCAGGAAATCATTGATATAGGGAATTCCTAGGAATTCAGGCAAGTAAAAATGAAAAACCTTCTGCTAAACTATTTAGATTTGGTGCCAGCATATTTGTTTGGCCGCACAATGGATAACAAGGTTTGTTTAAGAAACCTCTTTGGAAATGGTCAAAAATTAGCCAACAGCTCTTCCATGTCCTGAATGCGCACAGTGAACTTGTCTTTTGTAGAGTCTCACCCATGAAAAAGCATTCTAAACATGAGGCACTCAAGTTAAAAAAAGTTCAACTCGCGTCGAAAAAGAGACGTGGGCAGTGGAATGAGAAAAAAAAGCAAGAGAAATCTCATTCCACTGCCCACGTCTGGGGTTTTTTCAACGCAATAAAGCATTTCTGAGTGAACAACGGCTTAAGCATAGGAATGAATTACTCAAAATAAAATCATTCAATAATGAATTTAATAAAACAGCAATTAAATGGACCAGTTGATTCTAAATTAAAAGATAAATTCTTATTTATTTTGTAAAATTCCATGAAAACACAACATTTATGGTTTAATAAATTGCACAACATCCTTTTTCCACACACTATAATTTCTATTTTTCAAAAAAGACGTTTTTCATAGGAACTGAAATTACGAATGATGCCTATATTTGACCAATCATGTATTTCCAAACCATAAATTTGAAGATTTTTTTCATAATAACAGCACTGTAAAAAAATATTTTCAAGATTTGTTATCACAACATATTTCCTTTTGTCAAATCAACTTTATAATAATTTATTTAGTTGAGATAACTTATTATTTTGAGTTTCTGATGGTTAAATTAATCTACTTCATTGTATTAACTGACTTTTTCCAGTTCAATCAACTTAAAATTTTAAGGCAACCCAGGTTACTCACTTTTTTTAAGTTAAACCAACGATATTTGTTTTACAGTGTAGTAATAACAACATTTTTTTTGTCAAACCAACTTAAATAATTTATTTAGTTCAGATAACGTAATATTTTGAGTTTCTGATGATTAAATTAATCTCCTTCATTATATTAACTCACTTTTTCCAGTTCAATGAACTTAAAATTTTAAGGCAACCCAGGTTACTCACTTTTTTAAGTTAAACCATCAATATTTTTTTACAGGACATTTCACGAATACCAATCAACAGGCAGTGGGACATGCTTTATTTATACATTTAAATGTAAGTAAATAGTTAAAGACAGCTAATTTAAAGTAGGACCGTGGGAAAGCTTTTTGTTGAAAAGGGTTAAGATTTTGGTATTGGCAACCTCAAAGTAGTTTAAACGGGAAGCTGCTAGAGAGTCAACACATAATGCTTTAACCCCCAAGCGTCTTTTAGGCTTGTTTATGATGTACTGGCATGGTCGATGTAGAATATGCTTCTGATTAGCCATTAGCCATTGCTTTTATTTGATTTTTCAGTGAAGGGTGAAGGGCTTTGAGTTGAGGTCATTCTTGTGATGCCATCTGCCAGTGAGGATTGCCATGATGTAATATTCCTCCTGCACTAAAGCAAATAGTCACATGACATTTACGGCTGATTGGTTCAAAAGTTGATGTGCCCTTGAGGAACGATGGCAGAATGCAGGTCAAGGATTACCAGAGGGTCATGCGCCAGCCAAGCAACTGGCATTCATATAAATGGGAAAAGTTTAAAAGCTCATCAATATGCTATCAACATCAATGAACAAATAAAATAGTGCTGGACAACGATTAATCCAACTATATATCACACGAAATACGTTCTGAGGAAACTATTTTGCAAATCGCAATTACGTTACATGCCAACATATAAGCAGTGCTATTACGTTCGTCCTTAACCTAATACTATTGCAGTGCTATTACGTTTGTCCTGAACATAATACATCCAAAGCAGGTTTCTTTACAATTTATGCATAATCATGGCATTAAATTTTTGACTTTGATACACTTTTAACCTTAAAAATATCTTGTTTAACCATTTTGTAGTATTTAGTGTATTTACACAAAAAGCATTTTCTCCAATAAAACGCAACATACTGATACATTCACAAAAGACATACATTTTATTAACTTGATGTAAACCAAATTCAAGAATCCATACGTTGGTTGCAAGAAACAGATCCAAATTCAGTATTTTATCCAGTGATCTCATCTTCATTTCTCAGCAGCGACCGCAAATCCGCGTTGGTGATGAATTCAAATTCAAAAAATGCGCCTTCAAGAAGCGTTACGACATGTTTTACGGCAGTCATATCAAACGCTCATTGGCTCTCGCCTGCTTCGTCACCGATTGCGACATGCCATGTTTCAGTCGGTGTAGTACATTTCAAATGGAGAGGAGCGCGCGCCTTCAGAGAGCGAACCGAAATCAGATTAACATTTCCATGGATTAATATTAATAACTTTAATTCTGATCTGTACTTCATACACAACTACTATAATACTGCCAGAGGACTGCGATGTGAACGACTTTTGGTAATGTTAACGTTAGCGGTTTTGACATTTTCCCAATAAATAAATTATTGTGAAACGTATAACGTTACTTGTCTGTCTGTTATGTTTTTTTTTCTGTATAATTGTGTTATCCTACGTAGTTTTAAGGAATGGTTATGTTTAGGGGTATAGGATTAGGGTTAGTGGCTCAAAATATATTGTAATGCTAAAACTCATCTATGTCCATTATGTTTTATCCTTTTTATATTCTGTATAAAATGAATATGTTTAAGTTTTGTGAGTAGGATTAAGGGATCTTGTTACATTTATCTTTAAAAGTGAAAGTATACAGATATCATTATGATATGAAATAGACGTAAATAGTTAACGTTTTATAGCTGTAAAAACGTAAAAATGTTACGTTTAAATGTTACAAATACGTCCATATTATACGTTTTTAGCATCTATCAAAACGTAAAATATGTACGTTTTACATATTTGAAAATTACGTATTAGTATCTACGTATTAACAATGAGACATATTACGTTAAGGACGAACGTAATAGCACTGCTTATATGTTGGCATGTAACGTAATTGCGATTTGCAAAATAGTTTCCTCAGAACGTATTTCGTGTGATACAGGGTTGCATTAATCGCATCCAAAATAAAAGTTTGTGTTTATATGTGTGTACTGTGTACTGTATTTTCCGCACTATAAGGCGCATTTAAAAGTCTTTAATTTTTTAAAAAAACCACAGTGCGCCTTATAATCCGGTGCGTCTTATATATGGATCAATTGGTTAATTGAATCGCGCTTTTAGTCTTCCCATTTTCTTGCTAAAGAAAACACAGTTTTACTCAAATTCATCAAAATGGATTTATAGCGTTTTGGAACCAAACTCTTCATATGTAGCATAGGGTTCTTTACTCAACTCCAAAGGACATTTTATGCTAAAAAAGGTTCAATAATGACAAGAAAGAACTATTTGGCACAAAGGTTCTTTAAAGGCTATTATTCATTCATATATTACATTATTCTGCACCATTTTGTAGTTGTAATTAAATTGTTTATTAAACTGTTGTAGTAACTTAATATCACATTTTAATCATGCTGATTTTTGAAGGATAAAAACTAAAATGGCACTCTTCGTGTGATATTGATTAATTACATTTTTAACCCCCATATATTGAATTTTGTGATCATTCACACTCATTGCATTTTAGGGGTTCCAAATACGTAGCGCTTTAGAACCTTTTGAGGTCCTATATAGAACCTTTTCTTCTAAGACTGCAGTATCTTATGCGCCTTATAATCCGGTGCGCCCTATATATGAAATATGTTATAAAATAGGTCATTCATTGAAGGTGCGCCTTATAATCCGGTGCGCCTTATAGTGCGGAAAATACGGTATATATTATGTAAACACAAACTTTTATTTTGGATGCGATTAATCACAATTAATGGTCCCACTTTATATTAAGTGGCTTTAAGTACTATGTACTTACATTGAAACAAATAATTTGATACAATGGACTTATTGTGTACATACATGTTTTTACATTGTACTTATATTTTAAAAATACCAGCATGTAATTACAGCTGTAACTAATTTATGTAATTACATCTGTAATTACAAAGCTGACCCATACTTATACTTAAACCCACCCCTAAACCTACCCATACCACCACACCTGTCCCTTACCCTACCCATATCCCACCTCAATAGCAGCAAAAGTGTTTTACAATACAGCATTAGCACAATAAGTACATTGTACTTATTTTTCAGTATAAGTACATAGTAATTAAAGCCACTTAATATAAAGTGGGACCCAATTAATCGTTGCCCTGCATGGGTTTTTACAAAGTGTGCTATCTAAATAATTTCTAAAGTGATCAGCTTGGTGCTCCTGGAAAATAATAAATGTGAAATGCCAGGTGTATGCAAATATCACAAATAGCTCTGAAGAAATGAATGGGTATTTTATCATCAGACACTATCAGACATCTGGAAAAAAAAGAACACAGCTGACATTTATTTGGAGAAAGCCACAAATAAAATGGAAAAAAAATGAAGGACCAGACTGAGTGGCCCTCCTGTAATCTGTCAGGATCTGAGGCCTCTTCGGAGATCAGAGAGATTCATCTTGTTTAATACACAGAGGCAAGCGCAGAGGGAATGGACAAATGGAGAGGGTGAGGAAGAGAGGAGGGGACAGGGAGCTCAGATGAGAGGCAGCAGGCAAGGGACGAGCCACAGGGGTCAGCCTGGGCTCTTGATAGGAGTAATGAGGTGCATATCCCCACTGACACGAGCGGATCTTTACTGTCTCCTTTGTCATTTATTAAACCTCTAGCACAAAGTCACTGCTGTCGGCCATCCTGACCGCCCGTCCGCCCACCATAAAACAGGCCCGTGTTCAGATAGCCGTGATTAAAGAGGGCCGTCTGTGTACCTTCACACTTTTCTTCCGTTATGTGAGAGCGTCACACTGTTAGCAGGATAGCAATAGCAAATTCATGTCTAAAAGACGTCAGGCGTCTCCAAATAGTGTAAAGTATTACACAATATGAATAAACTGGATACGAACATGGAATTGAAATCTGTAACACTTTATTTTAAAGGGGGGGTTGACTGCGATTTCACTTTTTTCATTTTCAATAGTGTGTAATGTTGCTGATGGTGCATGAACAGTATCTGCAAAGTTGCAGCGCTGAAAGTTCAATGTAAGCAGAGATATCGTCTTTTAAAAACCAGGAAGTGTAAACGCCTACAAAAACGACTCGATTGGGACTACAGCTGGGTTATGGTACGTCACTAACGCCGCCTTCACGGACGTCGTACTACACAGTGAAAAGCGTCGGACGGTGGAATAAAATGGCGGAGAGATTAGAAAGGTTGATTCTGTCAGTTCTGTATGATCTCTCTGATGAGGGTGATGGATATATTAATATGAAGGCTGCTGAGGAAAGTTGCTGAGGACGTTGACATGTCAGGTCGACTAAAAATGTGATATATGGTGGTCAACAGTTCAATGTCTGCCCTATTAACTGCCCTAATAACGTTAGAAAGTCATGAAAATAAAAAGTGACATGGACAACTTATCGTTATAAAATCATTAATTTATTTGAATAAACGTTAAGAGTTCAGGTTTGTTTATCAGTAACTTACCATGGCAACGCTCAACTTCCGCTGGAATTGTCGGAGAGGAACTGTCCGTAGATTTTCGGAAGAGTTCAATTTTTTGAACGCATCTGGATGACCAACGGACACGATTTTCTTCGCACCGCACTCGGTCGGACCCGTTTCGGACCCATTCGCATGCGGTCTGCGAATCTCCATAGGAAATGAATGACTTCCTGGTCGTTTCGCAGCCGCATCTGAGCTGATTTCAACTGCCAGTGTGAAGGCGGCGTAACCCACACATTTGCATCAACCACTCCCTTCAGAATATGCAGGAAAGGGCATGTGCGTATTTCTGCAGCACGTCGAGTGAGTTGTTTTCACCCAGCTGACAGGTCTTCTGTGTTTGAGCTTCCCACGGATGTTACTTCGTCAACAATGGATACAATTATGTTTGATTATGTTCCTGAAAGTGACGATCGTAATCTAGCTCTCTGTGCTGCACATTTTACCGAAGACAGCTTCCAGAATCTCCACGAGTTCAACACCGGATTCAACAAGAAACTGTTAATAAACAATGAAGCAGATCCAACTTTAAAACCAGAGGCAGCAGTTGTTGGACCACAACCTGTAAGTAGGCTAAGACTTCATCATTTAAAATGTATTTGCATGTATAATTCCAGACGTAACGTTAGTGTAATGACTCACGGTACACAGAGGAATCCATTTGCAGCTTTATTAAGCAGTGTCGTACAGGCAGGGTCAAGACGGGGTAGACAGGGTAATGCAGGCAGAACGATAGAGAAATCCAGATAACAGGCAGAGTTCGGGGCAGGCAGCAATAATCACAATCCAGAGACAGTCCAAGATCAGGCCAGGCAGATATCACTCGTACAATAGTCAAACAGTCCAAAGTCAAAACCAGAAAACCAGAAACAGGGAATAAACGCTCAGAAATGATCACCGGGGCAAATCAAGACTTCGCACTGGTGTGGTGTGTGGACGTGGCTTATGTGTGTGTGCAAATGGCGTGCAGGTGTGTGACGCAATCAGTCCCAGGTACGAGGCATGATGGGAATTTGAGTTTAAAGCCAATGATCAATACTCCGGTGAAGGCTCCCTCTGGTGGCGGAGAGGAGGCGGAACGGGAGCTTCCACTGTAACAGAGCCCCCCCCCTGCGAGCGGCTCCTGACGCGAGGAGGCAATTGACGTCGGGGTCTCCTACGGGGTCTCCCACGGGGTCGGGGGGCCGGTTTCTCCGGATATGTCCTATGAAACTCCTCAGTGAGAGTGGGGTCCAGGATATCTCTCGCATTGACCCAGGACTGTTCCTCCGGACCGTAACCCTCCCAATCGACAAGATATTGGAGAACATTACCCCGACGTCTGGAGTCCAGCAACTTGTGCACACGGTACGCCTCCTCGCCATCGACCAGAATGGGTGGAGGACTCTGAGAAGTGGACCCCTCCTCCGCTTCTCCCCTCGGACCACCAGCGGGTTTCAGCAGAGACACATGAAAAGTGGGAGAAATACGGTAGTTAGCGGGCAGATCTAATCGAAATGAAACAGGTGAGATTTGTCTTACAATTTGGAAGGGACCAACATACCTGGGACTGAGCTTGCGACATGGAAGTCTGAGTCGAAGATCCCTGGTTGACAGCCATACCCACTGGCCAATCTGGTATTCTGGACCAGGAC
Source organism: Cyprinella venusta (assembly GCA_038021265.1). Lineage (NCBI taxonomy): Eukaryota > Metazoa > Chordata > Actinopteri > Cypriniformes > Leuciscidae > Cyprinella > Cyprinella venusta. The sequence continues at coordinate 32,094,432 of CM075873.1, read as the reverse complement.
GGCGACGACGATTGGCCTGTTGCTCCTGACGTCTTACAGCATGCCTTAGATGTGTGTGTGCCTGATCCCAGACCTCCTCACTCTTACGTAGCCATTCTGTGACGGATGGAAGTTCTGTGGGTTCACCAGACCATGGGAAGAGAGGTGGTTGAAATCCGAGGATGCATTTGAAGGGAGTGATGCCGGTTGCTGGTTTAATCAGGGAATTCTGGGCATATTCAGCCCAGAACAGATATCTGCTCCAATCCTCTTGATGCTGTTGACAGTAAGTTCGCAAAAAGCGAATAATATCCTGGTTGAGACGTTCAGTTTGTCCGTTGGATTGTGGGTGGTAACCGGAGGTGAGACTGATGTTAACGTTAAGATTCTTGAAAAAGGCAGTCCATACTCGGGATGTGAATTGGGGTCCTCTATCTGACACAATGTCCTCAGGTAATCCATAGAAGCGGAAGACTTGGTTGCATAAGAGTTCGGCGGTTTCGAAAGCGGTGGGGAGCTTAGTAAGAGGAATAAGTCGGCAGGCTTTTGAGAATCTATCCACGATGGTAAAGATGGTGGTGAAGCCCTGGGAGTTAGGTAGGTCGGTGATGAAATCTATGGCAATGTGTGACCATGGTCGTTGAGGTGTGGGGAGAGGACAAAGCAGGCCAGCGGGTAATTTTCGGGGTGATTTGGAAGTTTGACAGGCGGTGCAGTTTTGAACATGGTTTGTGGTATCGGATGTAAGCGTGGGCCACCAGAAACGATTTTGGAGAAGATGGATTGTGGCATTGATTCCGGGATGACCTGAGCTGGGATTAGAATGGACTTGATCAATGAGACGGGGTCGAAATATTTCTGGAACAAAGATTAGGTCGGCCGGACATTCTGCTGGGGCAGGAGTTTGAGCATTGGCTTGCTGGATCTCGGTAATGACATCCCACTGGACAGGAGCTACTAGCAGATTCTCACACAGGATGTTTTCTGGTTTGGGTTTCTGGTTTATTTCTTCAGATTGACGAGAGAGAGCGTCTGCTTTTGTGTTCTTGGAGCCTGGACGGTATGTAACGGTGAAGTTAAATCTGGTGAAGAAGAGCGCCCATCTGGCTTGACGGGGATTGAGACGCTTGGCAGATCGCAGGTACTCAAGGTTCTTGTGGTCTGTAAGAATGATGAAAGGTTCAGCTGCTCCCTCCAACCAATGACGCCACTCCTCCAGTGCCAACTTCATGGCTAAAAGCTCGCGATTTCCCACATCATAGTTGCGTTCAGCAGGAGAAAGTTTGCGGGAGAAGTAAGCACATGGATACATTTTGGCAGGTTCTCCTTGGCGTTGAGATAAGATGGCCCCCACTCCTGTATTAGAAGCATCCACTTCTACGATGAACTGGCGTTCGGGATCTGGATGACGCAAGATGGGTGCGGTAGTGAAGCGTTTCTTTAGTTCTTGAAAAGCACACTGTGCGTCAGGGTTCCAGGAAATACGAGGGCTGTGACGTTTGGTTAGAGCAGTTAAGGGAGCGGCAATGAGGCTGAAATTTCTAATGAATCTCCTATAGAAGTTGGCGAATCCCAAGAATCTCTGTAGCTCTTTCACAGTTTGTGGTAATGGCCAGTCTACTACTCCTCTCACCTTTTTCTCATCCATGGCGACCCCGTCCTGACTGATTACATAGCCCAAGAAAGAAATGCTGGTTTGATGGAACTCACATTTTTCCATCTTAGCGTAGAGATGAAATTGGATTAGTCGCTGGAGAACGGATCTGACATGTTGGATGTGTTCTTCGAGGGAATTAGAGTAAATCAAGATGTCATCAATGTAGACGATAACCCATCTGTCCAGCATATCTCGGAAGACATCGTTCATGAAGGCCTGGAAAACAGAAGGACTGTTGGACAAACCGAAAGGCATGACAAGATATTCGTAGTGCCCACTAGTAGTGGAAAAGGCAGTTTTCCATTCATCTCCTTCTCGAATGCGAATCAGATTGTAAGCGTTGCGCAAGTCGAGCTTGGTATAATACTTGGCCTGGCGGAGTTGTTCTAATGCTGCTGGAACTAGAGGCAATGGATAGCGGTATTTGACTGTGATGTCATTCAGTCCACGATAATCAATGCACGGTCTGAGTCCCCCATCCTTTTTCTTTACGAAGAAAAACCCCGCAGCGGCTGGTGAAGTGGAAGGTCGAATGAAACCCTTAGCGAGTTCTTCTTCGATATATTGTTTCATTGCTTCGGACTCTGGTTTGGATAAAGGAAAAATTCTGCCTCTTGGGGGAGCCGCTCCGGGGATCAAATCTATAGCACAATCAGTTGACCGATGTTCAGGGAGTTGAGCAGCTTTCTCCTTACTGAAGGCTTCTATCAGATCTGCATAAGCAGAAGGTAGATTTTCGAGTTCTGGTATTGTGGTGCAGGATGCTGGTATGGATTGGGTTAGACGGATAACTTTGGACAGACAGTGATTCTTACAGGTTTCATCCCAGCGAATGATTTGACCCTCTCGCCAAGAGATATGAGGATTGTGGTCTAGAAGCCATGGATGTCCCAGGATGATGGAATAATGTGGAGCTTGAATGACAAAAAACTGAATGTTTTCAGAATGAAGAGATCCTACGTGCATCTTGATCTTCTCCGTTATGCACTGGATTTTTCCCTCTCCGATGGGGTGTCCATCTAGCGCCTCCACTGTTAGGGCTGAATGACATGGGCTCAGTTGGATGTCACATTGTTTGGCAAAGGTTTGAGAAATGAAATTTCCTGCTGCTCCTGAATCAATTAAGGCTGTGGTTTCAAACACTTTATCTTGGATGATCAAACGAACTGGAATTGTGAGACTGTGAGTGGAGACTCTCCCCTTATCTGAGGAACTCACCGATGGATTATGAGCGGGAGGTCGAACCGGACAGGCGAGCTTCATGTGTCCGGGTTGACCGCAATACATGCATAAGCGGTTCTGGAATCTACGTTCTCGTTCCTCTGGAGTGATATGCGTGACTCTCAGCTGCATGGGTTCATGAGTGGTGGTTGTCCTGAATGAAGCACGGAGTGTTGGCCGAAGATTGCGTCTGGAACGCATTAGATTGTCGACTTGGATGGCTAGTGCGATATAATCATTTAAATTCCTCCCCTCATCGCGACAGGCCAGCTCAGACTGAAGTTCAGTGGTAAGTCCTCTCCTGAAGAGCGTTTTAAGTGTGTCTTCCACCCAGTTAGTTTGTGCAGCGAGCGTGCGAAAAGTGAGAGCGTAATCAGCGGTGGTTTCTTTGCCTTGTGTGAGACTTAGAAGTTGTTCACCGGCGTCTCCTTCTCCGGTGGTATGCTCAAAAACTTGACGAAACTGTCGAGTGAATTCTTGGAAAGTGGCGAACGTATTCCCCTCCGGTTTCCAAACAGCTGTAGCCCACTCCAATGCTCTGCCGGTGAGCAGCGAGCATACAAAAGCAATACGACTCCCATGACTGGAATATAATGCAGGTTGTTGGTCAACGAAGATGGTGCATTGTAACAGGAAACCCTTGCATTTGCTTGGTGTGCCATCAAATTTGTCAGGAAATGCGAGTCGGGGATTGACCGCTGTACTCACTGTAGCAGGAGAGACACTCTGCGGTGATGGTGCAGCGGGCGTGCTGGGAGCAGTGCAAACAGCGGTGCGAAGCTCCAGTATCCCCTGCACGAGCTGCTCCGTGACAGTAGTCAGGTGGCTGAGCTGCTGATGGTGTAAATCCAGACGAGAAGCTTGGGATGTGAGATCGGAGGTCAATTGCATGACGGCTGCTGGATTAGTTAGTGGCGAAGTCTTCTGTAATGACTCACGGTACACAGAGGAATCCATTTGCAGCTTTATTAAGCAGTGTCGTACAGGCAGGGTCAAGACGGGGTAGACAGGGTAATGCAGGCAGAACGATAGAGAAATCCAGATAACAGGCAGAGTTCGGGGCAGGCAGCAATAATCACAATCCAGAGACAGTCCAAGATCAGGCCAGGCAGATATCACTCGTACAATAGTCAAACAGTCCAAAGTCAAAACCAGAAAACCAGAAACAGGGAATAAACGCTCAGAAATGATCACCGGGGCAAATCAAGACTTCGCACTGGTGTGGTGTGTGGACGTGGCTTATGTGTGTGTGCAAATGGCGTGCAGGTGTGTGACGCAATCAGTCCCAGGTACGAGGCATGATGGGAATTTGAGTTTAAAGCCAATGATCAATACTCCGGTGAAGGCTCCCTCTGGTGGCGGAGAGGAGGCGGAACGGGAGCTTCCACTGTAACAGTTAGCCTGTGTTTTATTTTTATTTATTTTTTTCAAATGCCAGCGCTGGCTTTATAGACCATTTCAAAAGATGTAAACAACACTGGCCCAGAAGCACTTCCTGTTTCAGTTTTTTAACACTACATAAAAGCTGGGATAAAATACAACCAACAGAACATTTAAAACTGAATCAAAAAGTTAAACAAACATCTTTAAGATGTTTTCTTTACATGTGAAATAAAGAAAACAGTTACAAACTGAAACAGGAAGTGCTTCTGGACCAGTGTTGTTTACATCTTTTGAAATGGTCTATAGCCACTAGGCTACTAGTTATGCTCAAGGGGGTAATCCATCGAGCGGAAGTTGAAGCCTCGTGGGAGCTGACATCTTGTTGCAGAACTTCACTAGCGTTAGCATTCCCATTGACTCCCGTTCATTTTGGCGTCACTTTGACAGTGAATAACTTAACATCTGAGGCGTTTGAAGACCCCATTTGTCCTTTATTTATTTCTAAAGAAACTCGACAATGTATAAATAGCACCATTACCTTGTAGCTTATGTTATGGCCCCGTAGAAGCAGTTTTAGTAAAAGTAGGCTAACGATTGCGTCATACTCGCGCGACTCTCTGTCGCGCAGTTTTGAGATTACCGTATGGACACGAGAAGAAGCTCGCGCGCAATCGGGAAACGTGGAGGCAGAATGACAAAATAATTCATCAGAATACCAAGCAGAATTGTCTCCTTCTCCTAGCCCATGGACAGCTACTATTCATACTCTCCGCCTCTGCGCATGTTTCGGAAGGGAATGATTCAGATTTCTCATGCCACCGCACTAGAAATCAAACGGTTCACTCACGTCACATCTACGTAGACTAGCTCTGTATGAGTCTGCGCGTCAGGGACGGAAGTGCTAAAAAATCGCCAAAAACGGGCTTCAGTCGTCTCAATGGAGTTCCAATGAGATCGCTCTGTCCATTTCTTTTACTGTCTATGGTTATGCTAGTATTTTGTGTCTACGACAAACACGTATAAACATTATGGACCTGAATTTTGTATAAGTGCTAATGTTGTAAATGTATTTTTCATGTGTATATGCTTTATGACGTTATTCTCGATTGGATCAAGAACGTAAACTTGCCAACGCTGTTTGTGTTTAACATTAGTAGCCAGTCAGTTGCTATCGTTGCCAGTCAGATGCTATTGTGTAAAACAAACGTGTATATGGTTAAAAATTGTGGCAAATTATCATTCAGAAACGTTTATTAAGAGCCGTGTGTGGTGAGGTTCTGCTTGACTTTCTTCATCGCGGCTTTCTCGGACTGATTCTGCCTCACTGATACTGCAGTCTCGACGTCATTATTTACGTGTATCCACCGTCTATCTATGTCCTTTGGCATGCCCGTTTCGCCCGTAAAGGTAATGGGCGTTAACCTGGCTGGTCTTTGCCGTAATATCTGGCTCCTCCTGCTCCTTACACCATAGACTAAGCCATGGACTACTTTTGTTTTTACCCTGAACTCTTTTTGTTGTTTTCCTGCTCCACGCCCTCCACCAGAGCCCCGTCCCTCCGTCCCTCCTCCTCAGTTAGAATATTTACAGTGCGAGGACACACCTTTTTGGGAGGCGGTGTTCTGTTACATGTATGCTCTGTTTATAGTGTTTTTGGTTTAGTCCTGTGACCCAGTTTTCCCCAGTCAGTCTAATTGGTCATCGCCTTCACCTGTGTCCTGTTAATTATACAAACTGCGTACAAACTTCACAGTCAAGCAGACTTTTGCGTTTTTACCGTTGACACGGGAACGCGACGATGGAGCGTTTTTAAGATTTCCACTCTAGAGGGTGGTTTCACTTTTTTGCGTTTTTAAGCCTCAAAAACGCTGTCGCCGTGTAAACAAAAGGCACATCCGTAAAAACGTTTTACGGTTTTACCCGCGAGCGTTCTCGTGTAAACAGGGCCTTAGTCAAAAAATGTATTAAATAATGCTTGATTTCATCCATTACTCTCCCAATTTAATCCTATGGAAAGCATGCTCTAAAAATCCACCCATTCAGTTTCAGTCAATGCAACAAATCGTTTCTATCGCCATCTATGGTTGAACGATGAATTTGCCAATTGTTTGCAGTTGTTCTACAATAGCTCTTCTGAGAGCTTCTGTACAGATGCCTCTGAATTTGTTCCGTATGTCAGGATCTTTCATTCCATATTAAGATCATTGACAATGAGAAGAAGGACCTACAAGGCATATATCTGAAAAATATGTAGAGAAATATGAGCCAGTAGCATATCTGTGGTAATAATGCGATTTTGTTCATTTTTATTCACCAAATGATTCCATAGAGCACCTTAAACGCACCAAGTTGTTTAGCAACTGCCTTCTGGCTAATAAACAGATGAGCGATATTTGTTTATTGTGTTTTTTATTACTAAATCTAATTACGTTTTGAACATTCATTTCTTTCATGATATTGCCGTAACCTTTTCTTATTTAAGAAGTCTGCCACTTGATTTCACGTTTAAGTCCTTCGATTGCCTAGAATACCACCGTATGACTGTCTTATTAAAACAAAAACAACAAAAGATCTGTTTGTAATTGAACACTGTATATGTGAAAGTGAAAAGACTAACTAACAATCAGCATTCCCCCACATTTAGCCATGACAGCTGTTTATCAATGACTTATTTCTTATGAGGGCAGTGTGATGCCTGGGCTGATCTTCAGAAATGCATCACGCTTGTATCTGCTCGGCCCAGAGAAACGTGTCTCGCTTAACAATGGCCACATGAAAAGCACCGCAATCAATATTTCTCCCGCTAATTGAAGGGCTTTTTATCTGAACTGGTCTCATCGGGCCTGTGGTGCTGCAGAAGGCGAGAAGGAGATTGGTAGAAGCAGCTATTCCGTATTCGGTCCACACGGCATCTTGCTTGTGTATCTTTACTGTCCTCTTTAAAAGTTCTGTCAGCTGCTGGAAATGCGGTTCAATTGATATAATTGGGAATTCATCTCAATTGCAATGCCGCGCGTGGATTGCGCTTTGGTGGAGACCTTTTAGAGTTGTTGTATTTCTTTGGATCAGTGTGATTGCTGCTATTTCCACAATAAATGTTATAAAAAAAAGACATTTTGAGATTTTTTCAAATATAAATACAACAGCACAGATTTAACAGCAGCGACGCCACAGGATGAGATCTGCTCTGAGGAACAAATAATTATCCTAATCTTGAGCCTGAACCATTTGCCTGGATATATACATTTGTGTATAGTGTCTTATAACATAATGTAAGACATAGAGGGCCCTATTTTAAGGATCTAAGCGCATGGTCTAAAGCGCAAGTGCACTTAGGGGTGTGTTCGAATCCACTTTTGCTAGTTTAACGACTGGAAACATGAACTGAACGCGTCTCCAGAGCGCAAACGGATCTCCTCGCGAACAAGGTTAAAGCAGAACATCTACGGGACAAGCCGGATCCCACAATATCTTTATGTACACTATATAATCTTGTACATTTTTATGTTTGGCATGTTATGTGTTACTGTGCATCCCTCTATGTGTAATAAGCAGAGTGTGAGTGTAATAAGCAGTATACGCTCGTTGGGTTGGTATTTAAACAACGTGGCACAGGACGTGAAAATGATAATTGCGTCGGGCTGAAGCTATGAAAACACAGGTCACGCCTGAAACTGCATTATGGCAATCCATTTTAACTTTTATTCATTTCCAGGATATGAATCCTTGATATCAACAAATACTTTTCACTAGTTAAAATGATAATTATTGATATCAGGAATAATATTTTCACTAGTAACAATGCTAATTTTTGATATCAGCCATTGAATTGCAGCTAGTAAAAACTATAATCCTTGATTTCTGTAATTGTATTTTCACTAGTGAAATGTCACCATAGGCTGCCATTTAAAATTAATTGTTGATATCAAGAATTGATTTCTTACAAGCAAAGAATACAATTCTTATTACTAAAAGCCTTTATTTTTGATATAAGGGATTCAATTATCACTAGTTGAAATGTCTATTTTTGATATCAAAAATTGAATTGCTACTAGTAACAATGTTCCTTTTTTATATCAATAATTCAATTTTTACTAGTGACAGTGTTCATTTCTGATATCATGAATGTGATTGTTACTAGTAAGAAAGCCATTTTAGATATCTGAAATATTATTGATTTCATAAATACATTTTCAGATATCAAATATTAACATTTTTACTAGTAGCAATTCAATTGTTGATATCAAGGATTCGCATTATTACTAGTAACAAAGTAATTATTGATATCAAAAATTATATATTGATTTTGAATGGCTGGCTATGGTGTATGGAAGCCCGTTTCCGCCACAGTTGAGTAAAAAAATATAATTCTGTAAGTCATAATAATGAGAAACTTTCTCATAATTATGACTTAGTTTCTCATTATATTGAGAAAGTTTCTCATAATAATGACTTAACATCTCGTAATAATGAGAAACTTTCTCATAATTATGACTTAATATCTCGTAATAATAAGAAACTTTCTCATAATTATGACTTAACATCTCGTAATAATGAGAAACTTTCTCATAATTATGACTTAACATCTCGTAATAATGAGAAACTTTCTCATAATTATGACTTAACATCTCGTAATAATGACTTAACTTCTCGTAATAATGAGAAACTTTCTCATAATTATGACTTAATATCTCGTAATAATAAGAAACTTTCTCATAATTATGACTTAACATCTCGTAATAATGAGAAACTTTCTCATAATTATGACTTAACATCTCGTAATAATGAGAAACTTTCTCATAATTATGACTTAACATCTCGTAATAATGACTTAACTTCTCGTAATAATGAGAAAAGTTTTAAGTAAATAAATAAATAAAGTTTCTCATTATTACGAGAAGTTATGTCATTATTACGAGATGTTAAGTCATAATTATGAGAAAGTTTCTCATTATTACGAGAAGTTAAGTCATTATTACGAGATGTTAAGTCATAATTATGAGAAACTTTCTCATTATTATGACTTAATATCTCATTATAATGAGAAACTTTCTCAATATAATGAGAAACTAAGTCATAATTATGAGAAAGTTTCTCATTATTACGAGATGTTAAGTCATTATTATGAGAAACTTTCTCAATATAATGAGAAACTAAGTCATAACTATGAGAAACTTTCTCATTATTATGACTTAATATCTCATTATAATGAGAAACTTTCTCAATATAATGAGAAACTAAGTCATAATTATGAGAAAGTTTCTCATTATTATGAGATGTTAAGTCATTATTATGAGAAACTTTCTCAATATAATGAGAAACTAAGTCATAATTATGAGAAAGTTTCTCATTATTACGAGATGTTAAGTCATTATTATGAGAAACTTTCTCAATATAATGAGAAACTAAGTCATAATTATGAGAAAGTTTCTCATTATTATGACTTACAGAATTATATTTTTTTACTCAACTGTGGCGGAAACGGGCTTCCATAGTATGGTGATATTTCACTAGTGAAAATACAATTACATTTTTGATATCAACAATTCATTTGCTGGAAATAAATGAAAGTTCAAATGGCTTGCCATACTGCTTTGCTCCATAGTGTCACACAACATTATGTGCCCAAATTTTTACCCACATGAAAAAATAAGACAAGAAACTAATGTATGTGATGTGTTCAGCTGGCTATTTTCTCATCATTTCTAATCTAGCTTTGTTTTATAGATAAAATTAAAAATCATTCAAAGGCAGACAGGATGATAAAGGTTCTAGAGTCCCTGCTGATTCAGTTTCGAGCTTCCTACAAGCCTCAGTCAAAAAACAAACTCCTCAGAGGAAAGCGAGTTTAACGACCCATGCCTTAACACACATGCACACACTGGCACAAGACATATGCTTTATCAAATGAGTATGCACCTTGTTTCCCTCCCTCTGCGTCATGTCAGCTTCTCAGAGCTGATGGTTCCTGAACAGATGAAAAATGAATGCAGTTTCATATTTATTTTTTAAGCAAAACGTTACGAGAGGCTACTCCGTGTCCTGCCTAACAACACTCTTATTTCCGTGATCACATTGACAATGCATCTGGTACTTTCTTGGAAAACTGCATAGTTAAATGGACCAGTTAATACATTTAAAATACACCATACATTACAATTTTGTTGTGTAATTTTAAGATTAATTTACAGTGTCATTGGTACATGGTCCTTGCATGTAATTACCGTAATAATAACTGTAAACATAGCATAATTACATGCCACTGACCCTAAACTAAACCCTAACCTTTCCCTATAGCAAATACACATTGTTAAGGGCACACTTTGAAACTTTTGGCTCTCTTACAGTTAAATAAAACTGCATGCTAAGGAACATTACTAAATTTAGATCTATGGTTTCTAAAAAAGAGAAGATGAAGATGCTTGTTCATGTTTTTATTTCTTCTCGTCTGGATTATTGTAATGTACAAATCCTCCATGGACAAACTGCAAGTTGTAGAGAATGCAGCTGCAAGACTTTTGTCAAAGACCAACAGGAGATCACACCATATCACACCTGGGCTTAAGGCTCTTCATTGACTTCCAGTTAGTTAGTTTTAGCCCCTTAACTGTCACCCCCCTTTTTTTGAATAGTCATGGAAATTCTCATTTCAAACTTAAATGGCTGTAATTCGAGAATGCTTTGGAATATTGACGTAAGATTGGTCTCGTTTTAAAGAAGACATTGGGCAGACTTTTCTCGAAGTGAAATAAATTAAGAAGGTGAAACAGAAAAAAAGTTATAGAAGTTTGAGTTTATGGAAATGTACAATGTAAAAAAAATATTATTCATATTTTATATAAAATATGTATTTTCAAAACCTGGGCTACTCTAAAAATCAGAGCCAAAAATCTGAACAAGTTGTGTTTCAAATTTTAGGTTGATATCTCAAAAAATGAGCTTTCAGTGAGATTTAGTTTGGGCGCAGTACCAAACTTTTTCTCTAGGGCACAATCAGACTCCATTACTGCCCATAAAAGGGCACCTACATTTCCATGTGTTTTGAGTGATCTGAACCATTATTTTCACAAATTTCACACAATTTATGAAATAGAAATCCTATTCAGAAGTAGTATGGGAAGTTTGGCAGATTTTTATATGAATTCAACCTCTAAGAATCACATAAAAAGAATACGCATGTGCATTATAGCTTATTGCCATAACACAAATGGTGAATTTATTATGTTTTTCGTAATATCTAAAACATTTTCAGACCTTTTTTTTCTAAAATAATTGAATGGATGCAATCTTTTGAACTCTTGGCATGAAATCAAACTGAGGTTTCTAACTTTTTTTCATGATTTTTCATGTTCATTGCTATTTCAAAATAAAGGTCTGAACACGCTTTATGAGTATGAAAATATTCTTGTTACAAATTGATAAATTACAGCTCCTGTGTAAATGATTTTGAAAATCAATCACCAAATATGGAAACTAGAGATTGTAAGCTTTCAAATGATATATAGTTTATCAATATTATTTAAAGTCTTGTCTAAGATATTACTGTTTTAAAAATATAGTGGCAAGCGTCCCACCTGTGGGACGGTGACAGTTAAGTGGCTAGAGTGCAGTTTATGATTTTAACCATTACTTACAGAGCCTTGCATGATCCAGCTCCCTCTCAGATCCAGGATATATTACACGCATATACTTATGGTCGCTCTTTGAGGTCAAGAGGCCCAGGCCAAGACCTTTTAACTGTCATATCTATTTACATATATGATGGGACACACATGGTACGCTTTTTCTCCATGAAAACAGTGGCGGAGCCAGAGGGGGGTCCGGGGTGGCACTGGACACCCCTGACATGCGATTGGCCACCCCGGGTGCCACCCCAAAATTGTATTGGCAGTTACTGATGCTGATTTAAAAAAAAAAAAAAAAAAAAAAAAAACGTTCGTCAGCATGCGCGTATTTTTCAAATTCATACAGACGAGCAGCAGAAGACGAGAGATGGTTGCAAGTCAGGAGACTTCAACTTCACAGAAGAAACATCATATTTGAAGTAAGTTTTAGTATCAGGGTTGTTTACTCCGAATACATTAATACACGCATATACAGTAGGCTACCATGCGATGCCGCGTAGTTACGTTACTTTTTTTGATTATCATTCTGGGTGCGTTTCCCAAAAGCATCGTTGGCCAACTATGGTCGCAAGTTCGGTCGTTATCTGCATAGTTCAACGACAACGATATTTTTGTTAGCTAACTAAAAGTGTTCGTAGAATTTGTAAAATTGTTCTTTTTACCTGGGTGCAAAGACAGCTGGAAAATGAATTAAACGTGTAGAATACTTTCCAAGCCATTACATTGAGTATTATAAATTCAGACGTTTGTAATACATAAAAAGAAAAAATAAGATTAGGCCTATCTATTAAAATCGGACACTGAGCAGTTTTTCATATATATATATATATATATATATATATATATATATATATATATATATATATATATATACTCATCTTTTCAGGTATTTTAGTGACCGGCTTGACACTTTAGCATGAGAAATCGGGGGTGTAGCGTGAGAATTGTGTCTCATTCTCAATGCGTGAGAGTTGGCAGCCCTGCATTATGCCCTACAAAGGCAAAGCGCAGTACATATTTGGTCAAAAATGAGTTAAGACTTGTAATGGGCTTTATGACATGTCTGTCTTGTGAAAAAATATCTGGGTTAAATTATGTCCCGTTTCGGAGATGCATTAACGTAGACTCACTGTATTCCGGACGTCACGGTTTTCCGGACACTTGACATTTTTTCGCAAATTTTATAAATAAACACTTTCAGGTCACGGCATATGTATATCCGTGTCATCTTTGCCTCCTCCTCTTTCGATTCAGACCAACTTTATGCTTCCAGAGCCAGTCGTTTCAAAGAAATCAATGCGAGTTTCTAACGTACACCTGTTCAGAAAATGATGAGGCGAAGGTTTTCCGGCAGGACAAATGGACGAGGGGATAATATACCTCAATAGAAAACGGCTCTTAAAACACGATTACCCACCAGAAAATGACGAAAAAAACATTCTTATGGTCTTATAAAATTTTATGAGTTACAGTTTGAAAATATTTGTACTTTAAGGGATTAAAAAAATAATAATATTTAAAATTCTTAAATATAACTTTAGAATATAATGCTCAAATGAGCAATTGTCGATTAAATGAGTGTATAGACGCTTATACAACAAAATTATGGAGATTAATATGATTACTTTACCAACTTATAGTCGTTAAAATGTATGCGTTTTACATTAGAAATGACTGTCCGAAACACAGTGAGTAGAAATTTTCAGGTGTCCGGAACACCGTGAATCCTCATGGTAATCCGGACACTGCGTCTCTCGGCAGTTTTTTAAGGATTTCTCTAAAATGATTTGCTCAAAATGTGTCGAACAAACTTTGAAACGTGTGGAAGGCGTGTCCCCAGAGACAGACGAGCAATCATGTAAATCTTTCAGCGGGTTGATATCTTAAAGGACATTTTACAAAGTGCAAAGTGTCCGGAATACAGTGAGTTGATGACAGGTTAAGTCACATCGGAATTCTCAGTATTGAGTCGAGCACGGTCCCTCAACATGGATGAGTTTGTGAAACATTTTGCCAGTTCTCATCAGAACCGTGGAATTATGTCTTTTTTTTTTGTAAATAAACAGCAGTTCAAAACAGACACATGCTACTGTATCTTATCTCCTTGGTGCTTCAGCTTTGTTTTCTGCTAATATTTTGGATGTTCAACAATTATAGTTACAGAGTGATCCAATTCCTTCCACTGTGTGTGTGTGTGTGTACGTGTACCCCCAAAAATAGCAGTGGCCACCCCCTGGCCACCCCATGTATAAAACTCTAGTTCCGCCACTGCATGAAAACCGTCCTGTCATGACTAATATATAAACACTTATTAGGCTTATGAATCAGGGTAAAACAAAAACACTTAGGAATACTTAGGAATACTTATATATATTTAAATTTAGTTAATATTGAACAAAAACTTTACATAATGTGCTTTTAATTAAAGGGGTGGTTGATTCCAGTTTCACTTTTTTGATTTTAAATAGTGTGTAATGTTGCTGATGGTGCATGAACAGTATCTGCAAAGTTGCAGCGCTGAAAGTTCAATGTAAGCAGAGATATCGTCTTTTAAAAACCAGGAAGTGTAAACGCCTACAAAAACGACTCGAATGGAACTACAACGGGTTATGGTATGTCACTAACCCGCACATTTGCATCAACCACTCCCTCGGAATATGCAGGAAATGGCATGTGCATATTTCTGAGGCACGTCGAGTGAGTTGTGTTCACGCAGCTGTCAGGTCTTCTGTGTTTCAAGCTTCCCATGGATACTATACTTCATCAACAATGGATACAATTTATGTTTGATTATATTCCTGAAAGTGACGATCGTAATCTAGCTCTCTGTGCTGCGCATTTTACGGAAGACAGCTTCCAGAATCTCCACGAGTTCAATGCAGCAAGAAACTGTTAATAAACAATGAAGCAGATCCAACCTTAAAACCAGAGGCAGCAGTTGTTGGACCACAACCTGTGAGTAGGCTAAGACTTAATCGTTTTAAATGTATTTGCATGTATAATTCCAGACGTAACGTTAGCCTGTGTTTTATTTATGTTTTATTTTTTCAAAATGCCAGCGCTGGCTTTAGCCACTAGGCTACTAGTTATGCTAGTATTTTGTGTCCACGACAAACGCGTACAAACATTATGGACCTGAATTTTGTATAAAGTACTAATGTTTTAAACGTATTTTTCATGTATATATGCTTTATGACGTTATTTTCGATTTGATCAAGAACGTAAACTTGCCAACGCTGTTTGTGTATAACATTAGTAGCCAGTCAGTTGCTATCGTTGCCAGTCAGATGCTATTGTGTAAAACAAACGTGTATATGGTTAAAAAATATGGCAAAATATCATTCAGAAACGTTTAGTAAGAGCCGTGTGTGATGTGGTTCTGTTGTCGCTTCATCGCGGCTTTCTCGGTCTGATTCTGCCTCATACTGATACTGCAGTTCGACACCATTATTTACATCTGGACCGGAGCTGGCGTTTCCCAGTAAGGTAATAGGCGTTAACCTTCCGGACAACGTGAGCGACAGTTTAGCCAATCACAACACACCCGCCCAAACGAACCAATCTGAGCCCACGACGTGTTTCTGAGGGAGTGTTTTCATAGAATCAGGAAGTAAACCGCTCGTTCAGGGGACAGAGGAGAGCGCGGCTGACAATAAAGGTGAAGTTTATGAAAAATAAGACTTTTTAAAAAAGAAAAACCATGAATATATGTTATATTGCACCCCATAAACACAATCATGCAAAGAAAAAAAGCAATCAACCACACCTTTAATATTTCTAAATTCTTAAAAGGTGGTGTAATCCATACTTGCTCTAGAACAATGATTCATATATAAATAGGCAACATTTTATCTATTTGACATTCTGCTTCTAAAAAATGTTCTTTTAGATAGTTCTTTTTTTTATTGCATTGGTATGGTTTGAACATGCACTGAAGTACTGAAGTCAAGTATGTGTTCACCTGATAGCCTGGTCTCTCCTTGCAGTGAAGACAGCTCAGCACAGATATCTTGATGTTCCGTTTGAGTGACCAAAGCCAAGATCCATTTGCTCCTTGTGCTGCTCTGCCCGACACACCATTATATCAGACAATCCTGTCGACTCTCCTTCAAGAGAAACGGTTGAACTGTTCACCTATGCCCTACAACCACAGACCTGGTTCCCAAAAAAAAAAAAGAAATATGCCAATAAAAAGTTTAGCAGAGAATACAGAAGAATTGGAACTTGCGTCCCATTTGAAGGCGAGAGAAGCTATTACAGAAATACACAATTTAATGAAGTAGCGTGTATTTGTGAGTAAATGATCAATTTTGCAATTTCATAATGAATTCTATTGTCTTTGAAATATGGTTAAAATGTACTTTCATTTCATTTCTATTCTATTTTAAATTCATAACCCTACCAGTCTACTAATACTCTACTCTAAATATGAGTTATTAGACGTACTGTAGGTGCAACGTTACTTGTAGTCAACAGAATGCGTTAAAGGGACCATCGAAATAAAGTGAAACCTACATTTAAAATAAAATAACTTTAAATGTAATATCGAATAACTCACTAGACTTCAAATTTTGATACTGTAACGAGGTTAGATGTTATAGGAAGGAGGCGTGAACCGGCAAAAATTCAACAATTTTAATACAGATTTTTTTTTCTGGAGGTCACAGGAATATACATTTCAGTGTTTAATTTTTAAAGGGGTGATGAACTGAGAAATCAAATTTTCCTTGAGCTTTTGACATCTAAGAGGTCATTATATTATAAGAATACCCTGTAAGTTTCAGAACTGAAAACGTCCTTGTTAGTCCAATAAAAGCTTTTATTGACACCACCCTTTGCAAATGACTCGTTTTTAAAAGTGGGGAACTATGACGACAAAGAGGATAAAACACCACCCCCGCAGAAGATGATCAACGCCTGCTTCAACACGGCCGGTTTAGCCCCGCCCACCGATTCGCGCATTACACACATAGCTAAGTAACATACATGTACATGCTTACCTCGTGATGACAAACTGTTCTGTTGTACAGAATATTGCGCAGTGCCTGGTTGTGGAAGAAGACAGTCACTGCATCAGCTTCCTCTGGATTCCAATAGGACTGCACGGATAAATTTTATTTTTAATGACGTTCCAGCTGATGAGGGTAAAACATCGTCGTCTGTTCGCTTCATTTCACTGAGGATTGTTTTGTAAACAAGACTGGATTTGCAGACCGATTAAGATTAAAGAACGGCGCTGTGCCGTCTATATTGGATCTGACAGGAATTGTGCAACACACGGACTCTGGGTCGAACATGCATGGGCGAATCTTTACGGTTGCCATTTTACATTGGACGTTTTCCCCCATGTGCACCGACGGGTGAGTTAAACTCATTATAATATGCAAAACTGTTATCCACTCACAGCAGTGGGCGTTTACTTCCAAGTCTTCAGTGCGACACGCCCATAAAAACCGACTGTTTTTTTAGGTAGGCTCACAACCTGGGTACAAACTAGCCTATTACTTGTTCATTTTTATGTTTTTGAATGCAAAAACCAAGCGAATGTTATAAGTTGATCTCAGACAACAATATAATAAAATTTAAAAACCAGTTCATGACCCCTTTAAAGACATTTTTGTTACATTTGTTCGATAAACTATGACCGCAAGGTCCTAAAACTACATGGATGGAAAGCCAGACATCTTTGATTTCAATTGATTTCGTGTTGTTTTTTTTACATTTCAGCAGTAGGCAGTGTTGAGTTATGGCACATACTGTATTTATTTCAACAGAAATACAAATAACTGCTTCAATTTTCACATCTGCAGGATCAATTTTCCAAATCATTGCTGCATGACTCTGCATATGTGTCTACAAACACAAAACTAATTTCACTGGTTCAAGTGGTGCTGTTTAAGTGATTGCAAACAATATTATTTGTCATGTGCTTCAAACTTGCGGTCGCCATTCCATTAGGAATACAACACAGCGGTTTCCGCCGGGTGAATTTTTCAGAATCGTTCCTCATCTTTCATCTGAAGCAAATAAACGCTTGCTTCTGCGTATGCTGAGGGCAGTTCTTCCCTGTAACATCACTGCATCTCAGAACACCATCTTAGCAAAAAAAAATAGCCGAGTCAAATCAACACGACAGCATTAACCCTCGCTGACTGATGTACCCCAGGGCTCTCACGCATATTTTACCCTCCTTGTGTATTTACATACTACTGTTAGACTCACATATTCACTGTAATGTCAACATTGCTGGGTGCTTTCCATCACTTTGAGGGCACCAGCAGAGCAGCGGAGAGAAAATAGCTGCAGGACAGTTTTCAGATGGAAGTGCAGAAAACAGCATGCAAGGCCAACATTTCTAGATTTAAGTGCTTAACATGAAGGACTTGCTGTATGTTTCTGTTTATCATTATGTAGAATAGTTCATCATTAAGTAAACTAACAGTGAGATATTCAACCCTTGGAACCCCAGCTTATGCTACCGGAGGAAGGAAAGTCTCTGAAATGTAACTGTAAAGCGCTGCCTGTGAGTCATTGTTTATTCTTCTGCAATGCTCCGATCACTTTGACTTCATTGCTATGCCGACAAGGTGGGTTTATGCAACGTTCTCTTCTCGTACTAGAGCGGTAAAGCATGGTGAGAAGGCGGCCTGTCAGATGCCAGTTTGCTGTGAAATTAACATAATTAGTGAAGGTCATTCATATGCATAAGGTTAAATGTTTTAGAGGCGAGTTGTTTCAAACAAATAAATGAGACTCACAATCAGTATTGAAGAGGCAAAGAGAGTTCACAATTTTCAATGGCCGTCCACTGGATTTTTGATTGGCCGCTTCAGGCAAGTTCAATCAATTAGAAAGGTCAGGTAGTGGGACTGTACTAAGTTTGGTAAATGTAGCTTGAAAGATGTCGGGAGAAGTTAAAGACAAAACGTTCAGGGATCTTGAAAATTAAAACCCCGACAACTTCTATTTGTATCCACACAAATTATGGTAACAGGAGCAGATCATTGACTACGTTTACATGCAGCCAATTTTCGGGTTATGGTCGGGTTAAGGTCACTTTTCGGGTTTCTGAAACATTAGGGATAACCCGTTTACATGCGTGAGCCGAGAGAGTTTCTCCTGTATACATGGAATTGCAATATCCCGATGTAAACGGCGACGCGCGGTTAGCGTCTAGACGTACGGACAACCTTAAGACGCAAAATGCGTCATTTCCGATTCTTCTTCCTGTATCCAAAGTCAAAAATAACAGCAGTATGCGGATAATGAATAGTTCGGGGCAGATAGCGATCGCCTTTGTTTGCGCTATGATGCTGGTAACGTTACTGAGCTCGCTCCAAAAGTATGCTGTGCTGTGTCTCGCCTGGTCTCGCCATATTTACTTCCGGTATACTGCACGCGGATTTTTGTATGCGCCGAGAAGCTTCTCTACTCAAAAGACCAAGATTCCTTGCGAATAGAACATGCGCAGAACACAAATCACTATGGGGATATGCCGATACGCGTTTACATGACCAAAAATTCGGGCTAGAAAAGGGGTACCCCAGGTATAATATCCCGGTTTTTAAAATCCGGGATATGAGCATTTTTCGGGTTTTTGCCGGTGTTTACATGGACGTTCGCGACCGGGTTATTGCTAATATCCCGGTTTTGAACGGGTTATTGGCTGCATGTAAACGCACTGATTGATTCACAAGACTTATTTGCATGTGGTTCCTATATTATGACCATTTCCCACTGACTACGTTTACATGCAGCCAATTTTCGGGTTATGGTCGGGTTAAGGTCACTTTTCGGGTTTCTGAAACATTAGGGATAACCCGTTTACATGCGTGAGCCGAGAGAGTTTCTCCTGTATACATGGAATTGCAATATCCCGATGTAAACGGCGACGCGCGGTTAGCGTCTAGACGTACGGACAACCTTAAGACGCAAAATGCGTCATTTCCGATTCTTCTTCCTGTATCCAAAGTCAAAAATAACAGCAGTATGCGGATAATGAATAGTTCGGGGCAGATAGCGATCGCCTTTGTTTGCGCTATGATGCTGGTAACGTTACTGAGCTCGCTCCAAAAGTATGCTGTGCGGCGTCTCGCCTGGTCTCGCCATGTTTACTTCCGGAATACTGCACGCGGATTTTTGTATGCGCCGAGAAGCTTCTCTACTCAAAAGACCAAGATTCCTTGCGAATAGAACATGCGCAGAACACAAATCACTATGGGGATATGCCGATACGCGTTTACATGACCAAAAATTCGGGTTAGAAAAGGGGTACCCCAGGTATAATATCCCGGTTTTTAAAATCCGGGATATGAGCATTTTTCGGGTTTTTGCCGGTGTTTACATGGACGTTCGCGACCGGGTTATTGCTAATATCCCGGTTTTGAACGGGTTATTGGCTGCATGTAAACGCACTGATTGATTCACAAGACTTATTTGCATGTGGTTCCTATATTATGACCATTTCCCATTGTTAGGCAAGTGCAGAAAGACAGATGATGATCAGGAATACAATAACAATCCAACAGGTAATACATACTAACACATTTTGACATTTCCATCATAAACAGCTCCAATTGTGTGGCTTTTCTACTATAGTAAACTTGCTCTATAGTTGTAATGTGAAGGACAACAAGTACGAGTCATGTGAAACATGAGTCACGATAAAAGAGCTCAATGACTGAAATGACATTGTTGCTCCAGAAGATGCGCTTTTATCCAACGCATTCTCATCCTAAGGCGTCATATAGTGACGCTTTTGACATAGAGTCTAAATCCAACGCACATGGCACACTTTATCGTCAACAATCAATCAATCAAACAAACAAACATTTATTTATAGAGCACATTTAAAACACAACCGAAGTTGACCAAAGTGCTATGAAACTGCAATATATACTTAAAACCAAATGAGACAAGAAGGCACTCAAAAAAAAGGCAGACAGAAAAAACAGGAAGACAGATTACAGGGTGTTAAAGCCAGGGTGAATAGATGAATCTTGAGTTGAGTTTAAGTTAAGTTGAGAGGAACTTGCCTAATCGAAGGAGGAAGGCTATTCCACAGCTTCGGCCCAGCAGCAGCAAAAGCACGCTCACCACTTTAGGGACTGTAAGATGGCCAAGGCCAAAGGATCTCAGGTCTCTAGAAGGAGTGTACGGAGTCAGAAGATCAGTTAAATATTGTGGAGCCAAGTTATTCTGAGTTTTATAGACAAATAATAAAATTTTAAACTCAATCCCATACTTCACTGGAAGCCAGTGCAAGGACATTAAGATAGATGTTATGTGGTCAAACTTTCGCTTCGCTTCAAGTAGTCTAGCGGCAGCATTTTGAACCAACTGTAGATGCGAGATAGAAGCCTGAGAAATACCATAATACAGAGAATTACTGTAATCAAGCCTCGATGTAATAAATGCACGAATAGCTGTTTTCAAATTTCTCCTGGATAAGACAGGAGACTTTACTGAGAAGGCGAAGTTGGTAAAAGCGTGATTTGACATCCGAGGAGATCTGTTTTATCAAAGTTTAAACTGGAGTCAAAAAGGAAGCCCACATTTCTGGCTCACTCTGTGTTATAAGGGGAGAGACAACCCTGGTCAAAATCGAAAACACAGTTTTCTTTGTGGCCGAAAACAATAAACTCAGATTTATTTTCATTTAGGTTTAAAAAATTACTTTAAAGCCATGGCTTCAGTTCGTTTAGACAATCTAGCAACGGCTGAAGAGTATATTTGTTGTTACGTTGCAAGGGCAGCCAATAGATGGAAAGAAACGCCATGTTTTCTAAAAATAGCAGCCACAGGGAGCAGATGCAAAGAAAACAACACAGGCCCAAGGATTGAACCCTGAGGAACACCACAACCAAGGTTGTCCCAGATGACCAGTAAAACATCTATCTGACAGGTAAGAATGAAACCATTGTAAAACAGAACCACAAAGTCCTACACAAGACTCCGAGCGTGACAGAAGGATGTTGTGGTCGACTAAATCAAAAGCAGCACCTAAATCTAGCATGACCAAAGCCATTTGTTTTCCTGAGTCAGTAGTGGGATAAATATCTTTTAAGACTTTTAAAAGAGCAGATTCGTGCTCTGATTGAAAAACTTCGTTGATAGAATTATTTAACAGGAAAGATTGTAATTGAGCCAATACAACTTTCTCCATGATCTTTGATATAAAAGGAAGATTTGAAATGGGTCGAAGACTGGAAAGAGTTGAAGGATCAAGATTAGGTTTTTTGATATATGGTGTTATTGCGGCAGGACGGACCGGCTGCATCTTCATCCATTGTTCCGTGAATGGTTTCATCTCTTATCAGTGCAGTCTCATCCCAAGACGTCATATAACTGACGTCTTGGGACGTCTTTTGACCATACGTTAACATCCGCCGTTTTAGGGTACCTACCCCAGATCTAAACCTACCCCGTCACCTAACTGACGTTAAAGGTAAAGCGTCAGTTGCATGACGCCCCAGGATTGTCATGTAACTGACGTTAAAGGGTACCCTAAAATGGCGGATGGTCAAAAGACGTCCCAAGACGTCAGTTATATGACGTCTTGGGATGAGACTGTGTTACTCTTATCTAACTCTGACCATGGAGTTGACTGTGGCGGAAAGCTGAAGGTGATTGCTGATAGGCTGTCCCAATCAGTGGCGCCTGCACAATCCAACCCAGACAGCAAACTGACATTGAATCAACGTGGAAACGACGTCTCTCATGACATCAAACCAAACGTTGATCTGGCATTGTTTTGCTCATCGAATTAACGTTGAACCAACGTCAGACGCGGCATTCTTCAAAGCTAAATGACAATCGAAAATTGGTTTGCTTTCCTAACGTTGAAACAACGTTGATTTCAAGTTGATTTTCCGTTAGTTTTGAAAGAATGACTCGTTGGTTCAACGTTAATTCGATGAGCAAAACAATGTCAGATCAACGTTGTTTCGATGTCATGTTTCCACATTGATTTAATGTCAGTTTGCTATCTGGGCAATCACATTTGAGAGGGAAACAACAAATTGAGGGTTTCTGAGATTTTTCTTTTTTCCATTTTTTAGGATAAAAACGGATACTCACGGTTATGGATAGATGTAGTGGAGTAAAGAGTACAATAATTCCCTCTCAAATGTACTTAAGTCATGAGTACTCCCCAAAAATGATACTCGAGTAAAGTACAGATCCCTCAAAATTGTACTTAAAGGGGCACAAGACAAGAATGCTGTTTTTGTCAAACAGCGACCCCTAGAGTAACTGTGGAGTGCTTGTTTTTAACATTACTGTCGTAAATACCACTCACGGGGGGCATGTTGTTAGTGGTGAGAATTTTCACGTGATTAAATACATATCCCCATGAACTTTAATGGTCAAGAGGAAGAACTTTTGCCATGTTTGTCACAGGTTCTGGGTTCTAATCCTTACTAATAGTATAGTTTATTTTCCTCATCAACACCGATTGTATATTAGTGGCTGTATTTCAAGCAGGGACGTGTTTTTTTGTGCATTGGATTTTGTGATTTCACCGTAATGAGTCTCTCAGTCCCCGCAACGGATTGAGCAATGAGCGCGCGTCCGTTTGAAGATCACAACAGAACACTGAATCCACTGAAACTGATCGCAGCGGCAACGAGCACTTTGGTCACTTGATTTCAAAAACGACACATTTCAGATCGCCTCTTATTTAACAAACGTAGATGTTTACCTGGAGATGTTTTATTTGTTTGTATTGGTACATCCGTGCTGCGAGATGCTTCAATGGGGACATATCACACGCACATTACGGCTATGCTCGCGTCTGACTCCTCGCTCGGTCAGAATGCTCTTTCCTCTTTCTCTGTTCCTCCGACAATACTTTCCTAGCTTTCTATATCTTATATGCCGGCTCCGCCATGACGATAGTGTGACAAACTCCATCCTTCTCGACTTTGTTCCTGGATTTGTGCAGTGTTACCGCAAAGGAATATGTTACACCGCGAGAGCTGATTTCACGCGATACTTCCGGGCGGCGAGCCGGCGGCCTGAAACTGCAAGTGCGATTTTTCCGCTCACAGGCACCAGGGGGGGCCGAGACGCCCCACATTCAACCCGAAATAAGTCATATAACCATTTCAATAACTCTGAAGCTGTTAAATTAAGCTAAAATAACTGCATAGTGTCCCTTTAAGTACTGTCCTCAGGTAAATGTCCTCCGCTACTGACCAGATCTGCGTTTGTTAGTGCCACTCATCGGACACTTTCTGACTGCTGCCATACGTACAACAACCAGTGTGTGTAAAACAGATTCACATTCATCTGTTTTTGATCAAACCGAACGCGCTTCTAGCAATGATTGCTACAATGTTCAGCGATGCGCAAATTAAAAACAATATTTTGATCGTCTGCCGCATTAGGTTCATTTCTCGGGGCTCATGTTAGCAAATGTTGTTACTAATTGGGATCAATTGAATTAATTATTCAACATGAATTAATTATTCATCATCAATCTATTCAAAGCACTAATGTAGGGTGTTGATTTGTCAAGACAATGCAATGAGACTTCTTATTCAAATGTTAGTTTACGCAGTATTGTGACGCAAGAAGCAATCAGTTCCATGACATCACAGAATAACAAGTCTGGAAATGGTGAGTAAAATATCAAGAGAGCGCGAGCAGAGTCTTTTGATGTAAGTCTGCCTCTGCAACAGAATTATGGCTCTAAATTGGTTTCAAGGGACTGCAGCGATGCATGAAATAATGTCCTGTGGCATGTTGCGAAGACTGACTCCCAATGGTAGCACGCACCGAAATAGCCATACAACCAAGATTTCCAGTCTCACCCTGCAGTGGGAACATGCATATTTCCCCTTCTGATTAACAACCACTATCAGAATAATCAAATCTGGCAAAGATTCAGCAGAAATGAAGTGGTTCATCAACATCCTTTTGACAGAGAGCTCTCCTACGCCGCGCAAATCATGTGCTATAATGAGAAATGAGGCTGGAATGTGCAGACAGGAGTCTGGTTTACCCACAATGCCTCGCTCTTAGGCAGGTATGTCATTAAAGGACACTCAGATCGACGGAAGACACCCACTTAAGCACAGAAGACCAGAGCGGCCACGGAAAATAATAAAATAACGGCAGCTCCAGGTAGACTTAACTGCAATTTTCCAGCCCGGCGCTGAGCTTTTCATGGGGAAAAAAGGATGAAAATGGTGATCTAATTGAATCTCCCTGGTAGCTTTCACCATGACTATGGGAACATCAAAGCCCATCGTGGAATGATGGATTCGAACAATTTATCTAGTTATTTTGCTTTTGGCGGGCACGCTAGCCACTGAATTTAATTTTATAACCAGTTCTGGACATGCTCTAAAGCTTAAAGGCTGAAACACCAAAGAAAGATTGTACTTCCTGCGCAGAAAGACACAGCCCACACGTCGCACATATTGCAACTGCATTGCACATTAAATATCACCTAAACAGATGATTCACACTATGCGCTTTGAATAACCATTTAGTAACTAAACCATTTGGAGAACGGAGGGCAGAAAAACACACACGACTTGCTTTTAATTACCCGTATGGTTTTCGCTTTTTCATCAGTGTTTCTATCCATATTAGAAAAAGGGAGCAACAGTGCCTGACCTTTCCTATGGTTTCTATGGCAACAGAAAATGGGGTAAGAATTTCAAGCACGTTCAATAAATTCCTCTTTGGTATCTCAGCACAGAAAGCAAAGCACCGAGCAATTAATCAGGGGTTTTTGGGGAGGAAAAAAAGTATAAAGGATACAGAAAAGGAGACTTCTCCAGACAGGAGGTTGAGAAAGCCATTTCTTTTCTACTTGATATATTCAAATGCTCAACTCGATAGTCAGAGGCGTTTTTAATATGTCTTCGTAAATATAGAGCATGTACATGCGGTCGTGGGGGCGGCTTTAATTTAGTGGATATCTTCACATATTAACATGAAAATGAAAAGGAAGTGGATTAAGAGAGCAGACCTTCTTTTAAGCGAAAAGGGCTCTGCTCACATATTAAACATGAAGCTGCGAAAAAAACTGAATTATTGTAATGTCAGGTATTCCCTCGGGCGCGTCAAATGGACTAGCACTCCGCTCAGGCCAACGGAGATGTAGAAATCCAATGAAAACTTTAAATATGGTACTCGTTCTCAGATGTATACAGAGAAAAAAAAAACCTCAAGTCTTCAGGGTGTATCAGATTAAACAACGATGGTGTTGGCAAAAAGGTACATTTTAAATCCTATTTACTTCTTAATGCACATTCCTGGTGTGTTTGTTTTGTACTATTCATCAATAAATGCTGCAATCTTTCTTCGACATGTAATCACTTGCTATGCCTCTGAAATGACAGTATTTTTCGACTAATGTCACAAATTCCTCTTATTTTTCAAACCTTGTATTCAAATATGTCATTTACCTCTATCCTGGGATGTAACACAGCACACGTGTTTTTGTTATTATTGTTACTGAATGAATATGCAAGTAATCTGAAATAATCGAATGGCGTTTATTTCATATATACCTGTATATATATATATATATATATATATATATATATATATATATATATATATATATATTTAGGCTATATATATATATTTAGGGATTTTGTCATTTTTTTTAATTTTTGGTAAAACCTTTCTCACTGTAAAACCTTAGTGCTCAATTCCAATTTGTTAGCTAGATTTTTTGTATAGCATTAGCTGTTCACATTGTTTATTTAAATGTTGCCATGTCAGTTTCCAGTGTGAACATATGGTCCTGGACTGACCCGCATACGTAAAAGAATGATAAAAAATACGTCAAATGGAAGTAAACATGTAGAACGTAAGTTATTATATGTTTACTTATTGTGTGAGCTGCTGAGGAACCCACACTGTAAAAATGAATATGCTTTCTCTAATCAATAGAATTGACCTATGGCTAAGCCACGCCTCCTCCACTCACTCGGACAAACACGGCACGGGCGCTATGGCAGCTGTCACAGTAGGGGACATTTGGTGTTTTTTGGAGACAGAAAAATTATATATCATCTTGAAGTCACCTAAAGGGCATTAACTATGCATTGGAGGGTTATATTAATAATTTTATTGTTGAGAAGGTCGATGAAAAGCTTCAGCTCCAGGCAGAGATGTACAGGTCACAGTGTAAACATGATAACCCGCTTATCGTTGCCATCACCGTTTAGTGCTACAGTATTTACATGAATCGTTCAGCACAACATTTTTAACATTTGTTATCTGGGTTATTTACAGATATACGTTAATGAAGCTAAGTGACATGATGTACAACGCAGCTAGAAGCTAACGTTATTGTTTTCCAATGTACGTCTAACGTTAGACTAACGTTACGTTAGATATTTTAAAGATAACGTTCAAATACGTTGTTGACTTAACTTAGATCAGATGTAGACATCCTTGTTTAATTTATCCGCGTTTAGTTGGTGTTGTGGTCTAGCTAACGTTACCCCATAACTTTATCCAGAGCAGACACTTATCTCGGTTGAGATGTGGCTTGGGAAAGGGTAAAAATAAATACACACCGTCGCCCAGCCTCTCAGGAACCTAGTGTCAGAGTTGCATGTACCCCATGCGCACCGTTTGACCATTTTAAACTTAAAATAACAAGAAAAAACGAATGAAAACTGACAAACTCCAATGCATTTCAATGGAAGTGGAAGTAGAGAATGTCCGAGTGTATTGAGGTTAGCTGTCTGTGATTGGCTCATCGCGTTTGAGGGCGTGGCTTAGCCATAGGTCAATTGTGGCAACAGATTACAAGCAATATTATTAAATATATCAAATTAGAATTGAGTAATAATTAATCAAATTATTCCTTAAAAGTTAACCTTTTAAAATGAGTAAAGTTTACACCAAAAAAATTAACAAAAATCTCACTAACAGACAGACGTCGAAGATTAATTAAGAACTCTTTATTTTATATTGCCAACTTTGAAGACACCTGATGTTAATAAGCAGAATCACTGAAGGAGAAAACCGTCATTTTAAAACAAACCTAAAACTGATCACCATAATGGTGACTTCAATTTATGTTTTTTTTTTGGTTGTTGTAGGTTTTACTCATTTTAAATGGTTAACTTATTACCCAATTCTATTGTTAAATTGAATTAATAATATTGCTTGTATTCTGTTGCCACATTTTTTATTAAATAAAGCACATTCATTTTAACAGTGCAGAGAATTGATATACAGGCAATATTAAATACAAAGACGAGGATGTGAGAAAAGAGAGCAGAGTTTTTAAACATTTATGATGTTTTGCTTGTTTATAGAGCTGTCACTGTAATACTTATGAGTTCTGACACATCACTGTCCTTCACTGACTTCCTCTCGAAACTTTCTTACCTTTGAGATAGGAAATCTTTGACGTAACTCCCATGAACGCAGAACACATATTAGTGGCGCAAATCAGAATCGAAAAGATCAGATTCCATGTGGTTTGTGCTGTTCACACAGTCATGACTAAAACATATCTGAGTCATATGAGGGGAAAAAAAATCTGTTTTGGGCCACATTTACCTGCAGTCTGAACGTAGCCTAAGATATAAAGCAGGGTTTTTAATATTTAAAAGTCACTTGAATCCCAAAAAACAACACTTACCTAAATTAAAGAGATAGTTCACCCAAAAATGTTAATTAGCCCATGATTTACGCAAACTCAAGCCATCCCAGGTGTATATACTATTGGAGTTATTTAAAAAAAACTGTCCTGGCTCTTCCAAGCTTTATAGCGACTCTGAATGAACCCCCTGAGCCGCGTGGAGTTCGTTTATGATGGAAGGATGCACTTTTATGGACTTCAAAACAGAAACCATTATAAAGCTTGGAAGAGCTATAACTCCGAATGTCATATACACATAGGATGGCTTCAGGGTGAGTAAATCATGGGGTAATTTTCATCTTTGGATGAACTATCCCTTTAATCCTGCATAAAGCTTAATGTGAGCAAACAGAAATGAACCATTAGTTCAATTAAATGAATCCATTTAACTGCTGATTTTCAAGACACACCCTTTTCCTGAGCCCGTAGAAACAGCTGTAGGCCGGTGATGTCGTCGTGTTGACGCTACAGGCAGATTTCCAGAGGACGCATCATCACAATTAGCTTGATGAGCAGCTACGGGGGAAAAGAAGAATAATTAGGCTGTTTTTCTGACTGTTTAGGTCAGTGTCTGCGACATTTGATAGACTGATTCCTGTGTTCCCTCAAACCACACAGTTTCACACTTACTAGCGAAGCTACCGTGGGGAATCGGTGGGAGATGTCATTAGATTAATGTTTGCTATCTGTATAATTACACATAATGGTGTGCTATCATTTATGGGCTTGCTTTTGCTCTGATGTGTACTGTCGTATGCTATCGTGTTGTGCCATGAAGCCAAGCCTAGTTAAATTAACATAAATTAATCTTTTATTGCATTTATGTGCATTTTTAATGTAACTGGCAAATATTCTTTTTAATACTGTGAGTCATCGTGTTCACAACTCATTTACTAAAAATGTAGGGTGGGACTTTACATTAACATTAACTTCAATTAGATTACAATTGGAAATATCTTAAAGGGATACTCCACTTTTTTTTTAATAGGCTCATTTTACCACTCCCCCAGAGTTAAACAGCTGGGTTTTACCGTTTTTGAATCCATTCAGCTGATTTTCTGATATTTAGAAGAATATCAGTAACCAGACAGTTTCTGGTCTCATTGACTTCCATAGTAGGAAATAAATACTATAGAAGTCGATGAGACCAGAAACTGTCTGGTTACTGATATTCTTCTAAATATCAAAAAATTGTCTGAATAAGTTTGAAAATGGTAAAACCCAACTGTTTAACAATGAGGGAGTGTAAAATGAGCCTACTTCCAAAAAAAAGTGGAGTGTCCCTTTAAAAAAAAGCTCCATTACCTACAACAGTAGCCTAAACAATACCTTATTAAAGTAAATTCCATTTTCAGGTAACACCGGGCAATGAATAATCATCATAATCATGTATCAACCTGAATTAGTTACTTCCACATGAACTCATGATTAGTGAAGATATGAACTAATCATGAACCAATGAAGAGCGATCCTTAACTATGACATGCGTGAATAACAGCAGCTTTAGCAGCTGATAGAGAAATTCGATCGGTTCAGAGATTTTCTATTCAATTAGACGAGACGACAGATAGAACAAATGACGTGCAACTTTTGGCATTTGTGCGATACGAGGATATAGTGCGACGTGCGAGGAATTTCTCTTTTGCAAACCACTGCCAAGGCGAACTACAAGTGCCGAGATTTTTTCAGCCCTTGATGACTTTTTCAAAGAACTCAATATTTCGTGGCAGAAGTGTGTGGCGCTATGTAGCGATGGAGCCAGAGCAATGAGTGGCAGCCATACTGGATTGATTTGGCACATAAAGATAGTAGCACCGGCGAAAATTTGGACACATTGCATGATTCATAGAGAAGCTCTGGCCGCCAAAGATCTCAGTGTTGAGTTCAGCAAGGTGTTTGATGCTGGTGTTAAAACTGTAAACCTGATCAAACGGAAAGCATTAAATACGTGCATCCCTATGTCAAGGCTTAGGAAGTGAACACACCACTCTTCTTTACCATTCAACGATGTGATTCGATCTATACTTTCTTGTGCGAAAAAGAGTGCACTAAAGTGGCTCACATGTTCAAGGACAGCCACTGGTTAACTAAGGTGACGTATCTCACCGATGTTTTTGCAGAGCTTAAAGGATTCCGGTATTTAACACCTTGGCTGAATTCCAAATCGCATACTCAATGAGTAGGTACTTAATTTCAATAAGTACTTACTCATCGAGCGCTAAAAGAGTAGGTACTTTATAGCCAAATCTCGTTGAGTATGAATGCGAACCGGTCATCTGCCATGTTGACGTTATCATGTGACCTACGACGCGTTATCTCAAGAGCAACACCATAAAATATATGAACGATACGTTTAATTCATCTATCGATAAATATCTTGATATTGATTAAACTTGCTCATTTTGTTGTGGTATTGTTGAAGAAACAGCTGCCCATTTATTTTGTGAATACATTTGGGTTGATTTAAGTTGTTATATTATAAACCCTAGGCTACTAATGTGACCAACAGTGTTATTCTTATAACGATATTTTTTTAAGAAACCTCAAAATCGTCATCTCTTGATTATGTTGTTAATTTCTTTATTTTATACCCAAAAAGTTTCTCCTTTAAGTTTTCCTTTTTCTTAATGAATTTACCTCGTTTCATCACTCAGACATATAACAACTTTTTTATCTATTATGAAGAACTATAATGAAGATATTTAGCCTTTTTTATTGTTCCTTTTTCCTGTGTATAAATATAATTTTATGTCATATTGTGAAGTACACAAACCAATGATCTTTATATTTTCTGTTTTGTCATTATGATTGTTACATAAACTATAGTATCTTTCCATGATCTTGCATGTAATAAGTTTAAATTATATGAGCGACAGGTGCACTAACACTTCATAACATCAGTAACTTGACAGCACATCCTAGAGCAGTTTTCCTCTGCGTTTGTAATGTTTGCACAAAGGAGCCAGGCAGCTGCTCGAAGATCTCTTTTGGAGAAAACTGTTAAACATCGCTGATCTCCGCGATGTTGATATTAACGTATCCTCGCTCGCGTGGCATCCTGGGATAGATGAGTATCATGAGTACCCATGGAAAAGCACTCAAAAATCTGGGCGGAAGCAGTAAGCCATCCGGGAACTTCTCCCCTACTCTTTTTATGAAAACTGATGTTTCGAACGTACTGCTTCCTTCACGTACTGTTTTCGCCTACTATATAGTAGGAAAGTAGGCATATTGGAACGCACTTAAGTCCGAATCTCGCGACAATTATTACGTCACCCAGGTAATTCTCGCCTACTCTTTTGGATTCATTCATACTTTTTTGCTCGCCTACTCTTTTTCCCATACTAAATAGTATGGAAGTATGCGGTTTGGAATTCAGCCCTTGAGTCTATTTTGTAGTTTGTTTTGAATGAAATAGAGTGGTGGACTTAGAAATTTCGACAATGGGTCCTGTCTCGACTTTTTGACTTTTTTAGAATCGCCCGTGAGAGCTTTAGACTGGCTGTCTATGGGCATGTAACACAGTCTCATCCCAATTCGTCATATAACTGACGTTTTGGGACGTCTTTTGACCATTCGTCAATATATGACTTTTTAGGGCCCCCTTAAACGTCGGTAGATGACAATCCCGGGTCGTCATACAACTGACACTTTACCTTTAACGTCAGTTAGGTGACGAGTTGGGTTTAGGGTTAGGTTTAGGTATGGGGTAGAGTTAGGATCCCATAACGTCATCTACCGACGTTTAAGGGGGCCCTAAAAAGTCGTATATTGACGAATGGTCAAAAGATGTCCCAAAACGTCAGTTATATGACGAATTGGGATGAGACCGGGTTGGGGCATGCACAAACATGTCCTTAAAACAGCCCTTAACGTTCATTTTCAAAACTGTGCAACTCACCGAGTGGTTGGTGGTGTTCGTTGATGATTAAAAACAAATGTATCGGCGCAATGTATGCTTTCAATCCGTGTTGTTTGCTATAGTGGAACTATTTTTTCAGATACCTCACAAACGCGTATAAACTTCCACTCTGTATTTGAGTCTGAAGCGTTAGCACACTCCCGACCACTTGATGGCGACAACCAGGATGCTGTACGGAACACAGTGTCTAGCGCACCGTAAAAAAAGTCACAGACACAGTCGAATACATGGTCGAATATGGCAAGCGAAATGGTCGAACCGAGCGTGTGATAAAGTCACATTAGCTGCTACCGCTGGGGAAGCAGCACTGGCACGCTCACATATATACACCCTTACATACTCCCTTCATTCATATACATCTTGTTTCTTATCGTCATTGCTGCTATCGTAGAATTGGGTGCACACGCGATTATGATAGCACATGGACATTCATCCATTTCTCCAATCTCTTTTCCATATTCATTCCCCAGTCATTTCATACACTTACATTGCACTGTTGTGTCGTTTCGTTCGTGTTGTTTGTCTGTGTGGGCGTAGTCAGTCTTCCGG
This sequence comes from Cyprinella venusta, assembly GCA_038021265.1. Taxonomy (NCBI): domain Eukaryota; kingdom Metazoa; phylum Chordata; class Actinopteri; order Cypriniformes; family Leuciscidae; genus Cyprinella; species Cyprinella venusta. Next base: position 32,061,469 of record CM075873.1, on the reverse strand, counting down.
CAGGGAATCCAAACCGAACGAGTGAGCGGTGGCCGTTTATGACGTCATGTCGGCGCCACGTCGGCGCATCAAAACCGGAAGCTGACGAAAACCATTGTCTAGTGTGGATAGGCGTTCATGTGTGTATTTAAATGAAGAAATTATGTGTTATTATGTGTGTATGTGTATATATTTATAGGGAGTTAATTAATATGGATTAATATGGATAATCCAATAGATGCAGTATTGGTGTGTAGTGAATGTTAGATGTTATTGGAATTGGTGTGGCCCAAAAGGGGCGGGGTTTGGCCTATTTAAACCAAGCCAAACCTGAAGTCTGGACTTGTTAACCAAGTCGGAAGCGAGAGTGCAACTGTGGTGCCTCAAGCAAACAAAACCCTTTGGTGTATGGTAGATACATTTTATTTAAAAAGAGTTTTCATCTTTATTTTGTTATTTTTGTACTGTTTAAGGGATCCTCCCTTTTCTTTTTGTACGCACCTGTATATATATTTCACTGTGGACAGTCTTCTTATTGGCACTGAAAATAAATTCCACCTTGCACGAAGTGCTTCTGCGAGTGCGACATCCTTTTACATCCAAACGGACACACATTTCTCCCCAAAGACGAGCTGGTGGGCTCGTCTTCATCACAGAGCGAAAGACCCCTTTCCGCTAGCTAGCGCAGTAATATCAACGAGCACTGAGTCCTCCAGCAGACATCAATGCGATTTAAAAAAAATGACAAATAAAACACGACAGAAACGGTATTTCGCTACGCTACTTGTTTCGGAACATCAACAAACACCACCAACCACTCGCTGAGTTGCACAGTTTTGAAAATAAACGCTAAGGTTTTTTTAAGGACATGTTTGTGCATGCCCATAGACAGCCAGTCTAAAGCTCTCACAGGCGATTCTAAAATAGTCAAAAACTCAAGACAGGACCCATTGTCGAAATTTCTAAGTCCACCACTCTATTTTATTCAAAACAAACTACAAAATAGACCGGAATTATCCTTTAACAAGTTGAGGACTTCAATGCAAGGGAGAGATTCAAACGTCTTGCAGCTGTACGAAAAACTAGGGGCATTTGTTAAAAAAAATGTCAGGATGAATAGAAAGAGTGGAGAGTGGTAACGGCTATGTTCCCATTGGTTGAGGAATACACTGACAGCACTGACATTAAAGACATTGTGTGTGAGCATTTGGGGCTTCAATTCCGAAAGTACTTCAATGATTCTGATGAGTAGCGCTGTGACAGCAAATGGATCCTGCTCCCATTCAGAAGGGTCAAGCTTAACTATGTAGAAGAGGATCAGCTCATAGAGATGTTCTCAGACTCAGTCAGGAGGCATATGTATGATACACAACCCCTTGTGAAGTTCTGGATAAGTTGCCAGACAGAACTTCCAGGGCTTACAGTAAAAGCAGTGAGATGTCTTTTACCCTTTCCAACTACACACCTCTGTGAGAGCGGTTTTTCCACACTGGCATATCTAAAGAAATAGTACAGGGCAAGGCTGGAACCAGAGAATGATATGAGGCTGTCACTATGTACAACTATTTCAACACGAATAGACAGAATGTGTGGAAGTATATAGAAATATATATACTTCATTATATGGAGAAAATCCTGGAATGTTTGCCTCAAAAAACTTAATTTCTTTTCGACTGAAGAAAGAAAGTCATGGACATCTTGGATGACATGGGGGTGAGTAAATGATCAGCAAACGTTTTTAAAAAGTGGACTACTTCTTTAACTTGTATGAAAATGCCAATTATATGACCCTTTAAGGAAAGAAATAAGCCTGTAACTTAGCTAGTCAACCATTAACTGAATAAATAAATGCAAAATGGTGCAGCATGAGGAAAATGGGGAGCAGATTCTGCCTTCAATTTAAAACGCTCTGGAAAATGTAAGACTTTGTCACCAAATATAACCGTAAGAGTTCTTAAAAGGCACATTCCTCTGAGACCAATAGGCTCATTAGTGCTAATGGGATGAAAGGAAAGCAACAAAATGCATAAACTGACATTTTAGCTGGCTCAGTCAGCCCTAAAAACAATATCTCTCTCATTCCCCCCTTGAACCTTGATCAAGGTTACTCACTGAACAGGAAAATTAAGAAGACGGTATTAAAAGTACGCGAGCGACCAGCATGAACATTAACCAAATGAGACAAATTGAAAAGAACGTTTAAGAAAGTGACATATTTTCCATGTCAATATTGCTTCTTCAGTTAACATTTGTTGAGTTCTAATGTTTGCTATACAGAGGCATGACCTGGTTTTTCATAGCAGAGAAAAAGTAGGAACTTCACTGCCCTACTAACATTAACAACCTTCATTTCATGATCATCGTGCTCTTTCTCAAGGTAAACCCATTTCATCACTGCCCGAAAAAAAACAAAAAAAAAACCTGGCCAAAATATACAGTATATACAAATATATATATATGGTGCAAAAAAGCATGGTTAAAAGTTAGATTTTTCTTTTAATTGTAAATATATTTTGCTTTATATTAATGCAATGCAGAGGCAAGACAAAACATTTTGGTAACACTTTACAATAAGGTTCATTAGCATTAGCATTAGTTAGCATGAACAGCACTTATATATAACATTTATTAATCTTTGTTAAAGCAACACCAAGCAACTTTCCCTCTGCGGTCCCCCTACAGGTTGGAAGTGGAATTATCCATTACTGCTGTCGTAAATAATTTAGCTTACCGCATCCTACTGTCGCACAGGCTCGCCATTTATCCAGCACCAGCTTTGGAATCAACAATGGCCACAGACAAGGTCGTGTATGATGCATGATTTTGTGAAAGTGTAGTGTTGTAGTCTATTGTCAAGTACAATCCAACTATCGGCAATTGTAACGCTTGCCGTAAAGCAAGTCAAATTTGTAGTTTTCTTCGGTCTCATTCGTACTTCAGAAACGCGACGCGATCTGGCAATATTACATAGCGTGGATATATCAAATAAAGGACCGCAAAGCAGAGCCATAAGTGCACCTTCCCATGTCACGACTTGATGAACCACTGAAACGATTTTGAAAAAATTATTTTAAGGTAAAAATTCTTATTCTTACTTGGTTAATTAGTTACATCTTAATTTCAACGTTTCAATTTCAACTAATACTTAATTGAACAAACAATGAACAGCTGAATTTTTATTAACTAACATGAACAAAGATTAACAAATACAGTAACAAATCTATTGCTCATGGTTAGGTCATGTTAGTTAATACATTAACTAATGTTAACTAATCAAACCTTATTGTAAAAGTGTTACCAACATTTTATATATAAATACAAATGTGTATAAAATGCAAGGACACATAACCAACTTTAATGTTCTCAGATTAGTTTATACAGTATATATATATATATATGTGAACTAATCTGAAAAAACTAATCTGTCCTCAAAAACCACAAACATCTATATATTCTAAACAAATGGATGCTGAAAGTTCGGAGCAAGAAAGCCAACCATCTTATTTTCCGATATTTGCAAAGAGTGGAGTGCCAGCACCCTGGGCACATGCAGAAGGCTGATAAAGTTGTTATTGGCAAATGTCCTTGGTGCTGGCGGAGCAGTGCTCAGTAATCCTTCTGTTGTCTCAGCACTCCTCCATTAGTCTCACTAAACTCCACGACTCACTGTTACAATAAGAGGCTGCTCCTCTGCTGATAATGCTGCCTCCATTCACCCTCAGATCTGTTTATTGACTGCAAATTGACTGCAATTGTCATGGCTGCGGACAGTTATTGCCATATTTTATTTGCATGTGCGAGTCTGTGATGTCTTGAAAGAGAGGGAAGCTTCATTGTGTGCTTCTCTCGCTAAGCACAGAGAATGCTGTGTGTTTGAAAGCCCTGTGCATCATGTGTTTTTGGTTGGCTCATTAGAAAAATTCTAAAACTTTGCATTTGTAGTCATCATATGTCTAAATGTGCCAGTTTGTAACTTCGCTAGAGTAAGTGGTTTTGCAAAAACTGCATGTATTTTGTGGAAGAACATTGTTTTGGTTGTGTTTGGCTCTGTGTGCAACATGACATCATGACTTTTGCGTAAACATACACGCCACTTTCGAGTCAAGGCGTGTTATCTCTACGCGTTTTGAGCTATCCGCGTCAAACGTCCAGTCATAAATGCCATTAACCCCAGTGACGGTTAGGTTTAGGGAAGGAGTTGAGGTAAGTCATATCTTTTTTTTCCCTAGGATGGTAAGGGAACAGTCATAAATGCCATTAACCCCAGTGACGGTTAGGTTTAGGGAAGGGGTTGAGGTAAGTCATATATTTATATATACAGTATTAACGTTAAGTCAACGGTGTTCATAGACACGCTAAAAAGCCATTATGCGTCTTGATAGCACGCCAAAAATGGAAATTCGAATTGGCGTGTCATACACACGCTACTTCATGAGATCAGTCTGCTGTGTGACTGTGCGGATGAATATGATCTTTATCATAACTAAAGAGAGAGAATATCCTCATAAAAATTCAGTACTAGGCTTAAGAGAAATAACCAGGCTTTTTAAAGCAGGTGAAATTTAAAACTAAAGCAGAAGACGTTATTGAGGAGTCCGGCCGCGATGGTAGAGCAAGTTGAGAGAGAGACTAGACTAGATCCGTGCGCACTGCCAAACGGGACACCTGAGAATAGCTGTAAGCAGTGGAAAGACTGTTGCTTCATCGAAGACCTAGAAAGCTGTAGACAGCGGGAAGAGAGTTGCGTTATTGTGAAAATATTTAAAGTGTTTTGAGTTTATTGTGAGAGAGCAAGAAAAGCTCTGTGAAAGTGTCTAATAAAGTGCACATGCAAGTCCCAGTATTCGCCAACCCTGTGTCTCCTTCCATCACCCACAAACTTATAACTTCATCACACTGGAAGGAGAGGACGCCACCAGACCAACCCTGTCAACACCATTCGCAAACATCGTCAACACGCTCGTGGGACTCCAACAACAACACCAAGAGGCTCTGGTGAAGATGGAGGAGAAGCAGGAGCGACACTTCGAGGCGCTCCTCCAGAGCCAGCACAAGGACCGCGAGCAGTTGCGGAGCTGGTTAGAGCGACCGGGACCGTGAGTTTCGGGCGACTACATCGTCGGTCCCGGCCACGACTATCCCACTCCACAAGATGGGTCCTCAGGACGACCCGGAGGCGTTCCTGGACCTCTTTTAAAGGTCGGCCATGGCCTGGGAGTGGCCCATGCGATTGATCCTATTGCTCTCGGGAGAAGCGCAGATCACTGCCCAGCAGTTGTCAGTCCGGAACCTCCTGGTCTAGGAAGACCTGAAACGCACCATCCATCAGCGGGTCGGCCGGACCCCTGAGCAAAGTCATCAGCAAATCCAGTCCCTGGAGCTTGGGGAGTCCGGCCAGCCCTTAATCTTCACGCAACAGCTCCGGGACGCGTGCCACAGATTGTTGGTGGCCGAGGACCGCGACGTTGAAGGAATCATCAAGCTGGTGGTACTGGAACAGTTCGTGGCCCGCCTTCAGAAGAAAACCGCCCAGTGGGTCCAGTGCCACCGCCCGACGTCGCTGGACCAGGCCATCCAGTTGGCAGAGGACCAGATGGTGGTGTGCCCAGGGGTCAGCGAACCCCTCCCGTCTACATCTCTCTCTCTCTCTCCTCCTCTCTCTTTCCCTCTCTCTCTCGCCCTGTCCCTGCTCCCAGGTCCTGAGGTGGTGTCCCTCCGAGACCTGGAGATGTCATCTCCACGTCGCTTTTACAACACTTCAAACCCCTCAGTTCTCTCCATCTAAAGCCAAACTGATGTTGATTCTTGTTTTATTACGAGCTCTGTCTCATTCTCTTTTCTCCAGCAGACTTTACTCTATTTATGGAAATGACGAGACACACACGGGTGAATGGCGCATGTGCTCATTTTCCCAGTGTAAACCATCCGCCGTCAGGTCTAAAATATAAACACTGGATAGGTTTATCAAAGTGTATCAATTAGACCAACTCATATTTGTATTAAAACCTTTTAGGGAAGTATATATGCGTATATATAACGTATATATATTGCGTATATATATATATATATATATATATATATTGTCGTAAATGTATTTCTGAGAAAGTTTAAAGTGTTTAACTGAGGGAAGAAGTACTAAAACAAGAAACAGAATGGGTGACCCCAATGGGTGACAGTTATTTCGGGCGGTAAGAAAGGAAGGGCAAGGCTATTAAGACCTTTTCTGAACATACCTGACAAACATCTGAACCCATAACACTACATAAACGGCATAAGTGAACTGTAATGTAACGGCAAAAACCACAGAAGCAGTAATGCAAGTGAGAGGAAGATTTAATACTCAGTCCACAGTCAGAAGACACAAAAATACAAGATTGGTAGCGCAGGGACAAGATGGTCAGGAATCCGGGGATGAGTACAGGAGTGAAGTGCAGTGAAGATCCGGGTGAGGTGATGTGATCCACGGCTGTGATAATTTCCAGAGAAGACAAGAACCAGACACGAACTGACACGCCGACAGGAGAGGATCAAACACACACACGAGGAACTGCATACAACGATCTGACAATGAGAGGAGAAAAACTGTGAGTATATATGAGGGATAGAATGAGCTGCAGCTGGTGAGATGATGATGATTGTCAGCTGGTGCGCTGATCAGCAGATCTGATCAGTAGAATGGAGTGGTAACGCCCACTGACACACACACGCCACAGATAACAACAGAAACACGAGACAAGAAGGAATCAATGAATTTATGAACCGTGACAGTACCCCTTCTCCTAAGAACGCCTCCTGGCGTTCTTAGTATCCCTTACCTGTTGATTGTAATCATCAATAAGGGAATGATCCAGGATGTCTCTAGCTGGTACCCAACTTCTCTCCTCCGGACCGTAACCTTCCCAGTCCACCAAGTACTGGAATCCGCGTCCCCTCCGCCTCGAGTCCAGAATACGATTTACCGAATAAGATGGTTCCCCTTCTACGAGACGCGGCGGAGGAGGAACCGGGACTGGCGGATTAATATGAGAATAAAACACGGGCTTGATTTTGGATACATGGAAGGCGGGATGAATCCTCTTGTACACTAGAGGCAATTTGAGGCGGACTGTCACCGGACTAATGATCTTGGTGATAGCAAACGGGCCAATAAATTTGGGAGCAAGTTTATTAGAAACGGAGCGGAGAGGAATGTTCTTAGTAGAAAGCCACACTTTTTGACCAACGACGTATACGGGAGGCTTTGACCGGTGGCGATCGGCCTTGGCCTTGGTGCGATCCCCCACCCGGAGTAGAGTCTCACGGGCTCTAGTCCAGGTGCGGTGACACCTCTGGACAAAGGCGTGGGCAGAGGGAACCGCGACTTCGGACTCCAGACTGGTAAAAATAGGTGGCTGGTATCCTAGACTACACTCAAACGGAGACAGGCCCGTAGCTGATACTGGTAATGTGTTGTGGGCGTACTCCACCATGGAAAGTTGCTGACTCCAAGAGGAAGGATTCTTGGAGACCAAACATCGTAACACCCTTTCCAGATCTTGGTTGGCTCTCTCGGTTTGACCATTGCTCTGGGGATGAAACCCTGAGGACAGACTAACAGTCGCTCCCAGTAATCTACAAAACTCTTGCCAAAATTTGGACACAAACTGGGGTCCTCTGTCGGAGACCACGTCTGTCGGGAGGCCATGAATACGAAAGACGTGATCTACGACTATCAACGCTGTCTCCTTAGCTGAGGGTAATTTGGGTAAGGGAATAAAGTGAGTCGCCTTCGAGAATCGGTCCACCACGGTTAAAATCACCGTGTTACCCTGAGAGGGTGGGAGGGCGGTGATAAAATCTAGAGCGATATGGGACCAGGGTCTCGAAGGGACAGGCAGCGGCTGAAGTAACCCATCTGGGGGTCGATTGGAAGTCTTACCAGTGGCACAAACCGAGCAAGCCAAAACAAAACTGTGGATGTCACGAGCCATACGTGGCCACCAGAATCGTTGCTTGACTAAAAAACTAGTACGGTTAACTCCCGGATGGCAAGCCACGTTGGAACAATGACCCCACTGGATAACGTCAGACCTTAATTCCTCTGGCACAAATAACCGGTTCGGTGGGCAGGCGGGCGGAGGCATTACCCCTTCTAAGGCCGTCTTGACCTTCGATTCGACCTCCCATACGAGTGTGGAGATGAATAGATTCTCCGGTAAAATGCACTCGGGAGTAGACGGGCGTTCGGATCGATCAAAAATGCGTGATAAAGAATCGGGTTTGATGTTTTTGGAACCCGGGCGGTACGAGAGAGTAAAGTCAAAACGTCCGAAAAAAAGTGCCCACCGAGCCTGCCTAGAGTTCAATCTTTTAGCAGTTCTGATATATTCCAAATTCTTATGGTCAGTCCAGACGATAAAGGGTACCCCTGACCCCTCCAACCAGTGGCGCCATTCCTCCAAGGCTAACTTAACTGCCAGCAACTCCCTATTACCAATATCATAATTGCGTTCGGCTGGGGAGAAACGATGGGAAAAAAACGCGCAAGGATGAACTCTGTCGTCTGTGGGAGATTGCTGAGAAATCACCGCTCCTACCCCCACCTCTGACGCGTCGACCTCCACCACAAACTGACGTGATAGATCAGGGGTAATCAGGATTGGGGCCGAAACAAAGCGGTCCTTCAGTTTGGCAAACGCTGCCTCAGCAGCGTCTGACCACCTGAACGCAGTTCTGGGGGAGGTCAAAGAGATCAGAGGCGCGGCAAGTTGACTGAAATTGCGAATAAAACGCCGGTAAAAATTGGCGAATCCCAGAAACCTCTGCAGGGCCTTACGGGAATCTGGGATTGGCCAATTCACCACAGCCTTAATCTTCTCGGGATCCATGCGAATACCCTCAGACGACACAATGTATCCTAGAAATGGAACAGACTGTGCATGAAAAACGCATTTCTCCGCCTTGACAAAAAGCCCATTCTCTAGCAACCTCTGAAGCACTCGCCTGACGTGCTGCACGTGTTCCTGGAGAGAAGATGAAAATATCAATATGTCATCCAGGTAGACATAAATGAACTGATCGACCATATCTCGCAGCACGTCATTGACGAGAGCCTGGAAGACCGCTGGGGAGTTGGACAGCCCGAAAGGCATGACCAAATATTCAAAGTGCCCCCTAGGGGTGTTGAAAGCGGTCTTCCATTCATCCCCCTTTCTAATGCGGACCAAATGATAAGCATTACGAAGATCCAATTTCGTGAAGATAGACGCTCCCTGCGACCTCTCGAAGGCTGAAGACATCAACGGCAAAGGATAAGTATTCTTCACCGTGATGTTGTTCAACCCTCGGTAATCAATACAAGGTCGCAGAGACCCGTCCTTCTTCTCCACGAAAAAGAACCCCGCCCCTGCCGGAGAAGAAGAATGACGGATGAACCCAGATGCTAGAGAATCAGAAATATATTTCTCCATAGCCTCCCTCTCTGGGACAGAAAGTGAATATAACTTGCCTTTAGGCGGAGACTTACCTGGCAATAAATCTATCGCACAGTCATAGGGACGATGAGGAGGTAGAGAAGCAGCACGAGACTTACTGAACACTTCCTTCAGGTCCAGGTACTCCGTGGGCACGTTAGATAAATCCACTGCCTCCTCCTGAAACACAGAAACAGAAACAGACGAACCGGCCGACACAAGACAGGACTCATGGCATCTACCACTCCATTCTACTACAGATTTATTAAGCCAGTCGATCTTGGGGTTGTGTTCCATTAACCAGGGGTGTCCGAGAACAATGGGTGCAAGTGGTGAGTCCATGACGTAGAAGGAACGTGTCTCAGTGTGGTTTCCTGATGTGGTGAGTGTGATGGGTCCAGTGATGAGAGAGATGGTAGGGAGATCTTGACCGTTGAGTGCCTGAACTGCTATCTTACTGGTGAGTGGTAGAAGGGGAATGTTAAATTTTAGAGCAAAACCATGGTCCATGAAGTTACCTTCTGCCCCAGAATCCACCAGCGCCAGACAGTCGTGATTGTGGCCTGACCATCTTAGTCTTACCGGGAGGAGAGTCGATGTAGATGAGGTCTTCGCAGCGGAGATCCCACCCGACAGTAGCCTCAGTTTTACTGTCGGGCTTGGCCTTTTACTGGACAGTTGTAGGCGAAGTGTCCAGCGGCCCCGCAATACAGACAAAGTCCTTGGGATCTCCGCCTCTCCTTCTCCTCCCTGGTAAGCCGAGCTCGCCCGACCTGCATGGGCTCGTGATCGTAGACGGGGCTGACCGCGTCCCCGCCGCTGGATCGAGGATTCTCAACTTCTCCCCTGGCTCGATTCGTGGGCACTCTGCGTTCCGCTCTGGATAACCGTGCGTCCACACGAAGGGCCAGATCAATGAGATCGTTGAGTGATGTTGGAAGATCCAGGGTGTAGATCTCCTTTTGAACGCGGTCAGCCAGCCCATGCAGGAACATGTCCCACTGCGCTTCCTCATTCCAGTGACACTCTGCCGCCAGGGTCCTAAACTCGATAGAGTAATCTGATACTGATCTCCCCTCTTGTCGTAACTCCGTAAGCATCCGAGCTGCCTCCTTCCCAGCAGCCGCCCTATCGAAGACCTTCTTCATTTCCGCGGAGAGTGACTGGAACGAGACGCAGCATGGATCCTGATTCTCCCACACCGCCGTTCCCCAGAGAGCCGCTCTCCCAGTCAGTAGTGTCAGCACAAATGCCACCTTAGACTTCTCCTGGCAGAATGTGTGGGGCTGCAGAGCAAAGTGCATGGAACATCGTGTTAAAAATGCACGACAAAAACTTGGCTCACCATCATAAGACTGAGGGACAGGTAGGCGGGGTTCAGACTGGGGAGCCTCCTCAGATGGTATGAGAGGAACGGCCGGTGTGGGGGGCGCAGTGGGAACTCGAAGCTGTTGTATCTGCTGGGTGAGCTCGGACACCTGCGCCACCAATACTTGAACAGCGCGTCCAGTCTCATTCAGGTTCTTTTCCTGAGCTTCCATGCGTCGAATGCTAGTGTTAACAAACACCTCCAATGGATTGGTCTCACTCGCTGCTTCCATTATGTGTCAGATCGTTCTGTAACGGCAAAAACCACAGAAGCAGTAATGCAAGTGAGAGGAAGATTTAATACTCAGTCCACAGTCAGAAGACACAAAAATACAAGATTGGTAGCGCAGGGACAAGATGGTCAGGAATCCGGGGATGAGTACAGGAGTGAAGTGCAGTGAAGATCCGGGTGAGGTGATGTGATCCACGGCTGTGATAATTTCCAGAGAAGACAAGAACCAGACACGAACTGACACGCCGACAGGAGAGGATCAAACACACACACGAGGAACTGCATACAACGATCTGACAATGAGAGGAGAAAAACTGTGAGTATATATGAGGGATAGAATGAGCTGCAGCTGGTGAGATGATGATGATTGTCAGCTGGTGCGCTGATCAGCAGATCTGATCAGTAGAATGGAGTGGTAACGCCCACTGACACACACACGCCACAGATAACAACAGAAACACGAGACAAGAAGGAATCAATGAATTTATGAACCGTGACATGTAATGAAACTGTAATCAGCTACGAGAATTGGTGCCGAGACAGTTTCCGACAGTTCAAAAAGGAGCAGCACTGCATTAAGATTTTTCTGTATCATCTGTGTCCTTTGCTATTTTGTGGTCACCCAAACAGAATTCATGAAAGCATTTCGATGCTTGTGTGTGAGATGTCTGTAAGTATGATTTAAAGAAAGAGCAAGACAAAAGAGTACAAAAGAGTGACAAATGAGTCATCTTGGACTTTCTACTATCATTCATGCTATTTAGGCAGATTACAGTATTAAGTGGAAAATTACTGTTGCACTAATCTCCAAATTATTTCATATTGTGTAACTGGTCTGTCATCCACTTGATGTCAGTCAATGAACAAACTAATTTACTAACAAGTCCGTAATTAAAATAGAGAAAGTAAATGGGAAAAGAAAAGTAGTAATAATAATTAAAAAACAATAGAAAAAAATCTAAAGATTTTAAAGAAATAACATGTAGAAATAGAGAATAAATTTGGCAAAAAAATAATAAAATATAATTATAAATGCTTAAGCATTCAAATATGTTTATGCATGCATCAATTCCAAAGTAACATCAAAAGGAAATGAATTCATTTACATAAAATTGATTACAATTAATTGACATTTTTTTCATGATTTTCATGCAAATTAACAGTCAAATTAGAACTTCAGCTTTTATTGACTCAGTGTATAAATAACCCATCAATAAAAAATAACCTATCAATAAAATCTTAATAGATATAACGTGGAAATTTGGTTGACTTTTTGGCTATTGAAGCACAAAACATAGACCATAATCCTCATCCTGTCTGCCGCATTGTCTGTATTAGATCAAGAGGAGTTTTTAAACATCACTTACACTAACCTCACATTCAAGACACTTACCCAATCTACAGTAATTATGAGCAAATGATACATGAGTAAATGTAGGTGTGGTTATGTGTTGTTTAATGGTGTCCATGTAAATCTAATCACTTCTACCCAGGGTGCTTTTACTGTGAATTGTAAGAGCAAGGTTTATCAAACGACATCTTTACAGATCTTGGAATTGTCCCCCAAATAATTTAGCATGACTCGAGTAGTGTATCCTTCATCCGACCTCAAATCTACCGGCATTGAAGAATGTATTAAGAAGTCCCTTGCTTTAGGTTTACATCCTTCCATCTCCCAAACAGCATCCTCTTTTGTCAAACGAAGGACAGAGGGCTAAAGCGGTGCATGGATTATGAAGGTTGAAATGCAATAACTATAATGGGTTTTTGTCTGTACCTGTTGTCCATGCCATTCTGGGGAATAGTTCAGAGGTGCCAAGATGTTCCAAAAATTGCATTGAAGGAGAGAATACGATCTGAATTATAATTGAAAGAGAGCTGAGCAGAAAAATGCCTCACCATCTTGTTTGTCCAGGTGCTGTTTAACCTCTATGAGTTTCACAAGTAATTTGTCTTCTAAATAGTCCTCGGGCTTTGGATTAATAGTACATTTTCCACTTTCCACTATATTCGAAATATTTCTACCCTATAGTCATTTCTACCAAGTGACTATAATTTACATGTTGTCTTTTAAGGTCCCTTTTTATGGTACAGTCTCTTGCAGAAGGATTTAATTCATTTTCATAACCTTAATGAAAACATTTTTTGATATTCTCTCATTTTTCTCATCGCAACATTGAATAGAAAATGCTCACCATGTCTTTTGCTATTGATATCAGAGCATGTGCAATTGTGCATCCAATACTCTACAGTATTTTGATTCAAATTCATCTCTGAGTGTGTAGAAGACAAAGTTTAAATTAGATTAAAGGTGATATACACTCACCGGCCACTTTATTAGGTACACCTGTCCAACTGCTTGTTAATACTTAATTTCTAAGCAGCCAATCACATGGCGGCAACTCAGTGCATTTAGGCATGTAGACATGGTCAAGAAAATCTCCTGCAGCTCAAACCGAGCATCAGTATGGGGAAGAAAGGTGATTTGAGTGACTTTGAACGTGGCATGGTTGTTGGTGCCAGACGGGCCGGTTTGAGTATTTCACAATCTGCTACTGGGATTTTCACGCACAACCATTTCTAGGGTTTACAAAGAATGGTGTGAAAAGGGAAAAACATCCAGTATGTGGCAGTCCTGTGGGCGAAAATGCCTTGTTGATGCCAGAGGTTAGAGGAGAATGGCCAGACTGGTTCGAGCTGATAGAAGGGCAACAGTGACTCAAATAACCACCCGTTACAACCAAGGTGGGCAAAAGAGCATCTCTGAACGCACAGTACGTCGAACTTTGAGGCAGATGGGCTACAGCAGCAGAAGACCACACCGGGTGCCACTCCTTTCAGCTAAGAACAGGAAACTGAGGCTACAATTTGCACAAGCTCATCGAAATTGGACAATAGAAGATTGGAAAAACGTTGCCTGGTCTGATGAGTCTCGATTTCTGCTGCGACATTCGGATGGTAGGGTCAGAATTTGGCGTCTACAACATGAAAGCATGGATCCATCCTGCCTTGTATCAACGGTTCAGGCTGGTGGTGGTGGTGTCATGGTGTGGGGAATATTTTCTTGGCACTCTTTGGGCCCCTTGGTACCAATTGAGCATCGTTGCAACGCCACAGCCTACCTGAGTATTGTTGCTGACCATGTCCATCCCTTTATGACCACAATGTACCCAACGTCTGATGGCTACTTTCAGCAGGATAATGCGCGATGTCATAAAGCTGGAATCATCTCAGACTGGTTTCTTGAACATGACAATGAGTTCGCTGTACTCAAATGGCCTCCACAGTCACCAGATCTCAATCCAATAGAGCATCTTTGGGATGTGGTGGAACGGGAGATTCGCATCATGAATGTGCAGCCGACAAATCTGCGGCAACTGTGTGATGCCATCATGTCAATATGGACCAAACTCCCTGAGGAATGCTTCCAGCACCTTGTTGAATCTATGCCACGAAGAATTGAGGCAGTTCTGAAGGCAAAAGGGGGTCCAACCCGTTACTAGCATGGGGTACCTAATAAAGTGGCCGGTGAGTGTAGTTTTGAATAGAGTGTTTGATTATTGCTTGAACATTTGAGGTTTGTGGTGTTTGTAGGTTTCAGTGTCTTAGCAACTGAGAAAAAAAAACTGAAATGCAATACCGACTGCTTGGAGTCAGTATAACTTTATTTTTGCAGGATTGAAGCTGATTCTCAATGCATTTATCTAATCTAATCTAAGATCAGACTTTGGCAGACTGGCAAGTGCCTCATTGATTTGGTTATATAAATGTTCATGTCAGCATTTGCTGTTCTTGTTATTGCAGTAGAAGCAATTAACATCTGCATTGGTCATAGTCTAAAAGCAAGTGGTACAGGGATAAAAGCAGCAAAAACTGTTATATTAGAAAAAAATAATGGTTAAATCAAGCCGAAGTTGCTTTTTAAAGGAAAAGCTAATGGTGTAGAACCAGAGTGAGGTGAAAAGCCACAGGTAAAAAAGGGTTTGTGTTGATGATTAAATGCAAAGTAGCAATTACGATATTCATGTTCATTAATCACTTTAGTCAACCCAGTAGGTCATTCATTACTAGTGAACATAAAAAACTGGTTTATTGCTCATTTTTAATCAGAGACTTTTGAGTGGTTAAAATGGGATCAACTGAAATTACGCAGACCATTATACAGGTAAGTTGTTCCTGCTTTGCCTTTCAAGCCTGTCGCACCTCTGCCGGTGCCATTAGGTGAACTGAAGGGTAGTCAGCTGAAGGCCACTGTTCACTGATGTTTCACAACCTTTAGTAGTAGCTATACAACCTACACCCGACCTCCACTGTGTAGACCCTGGCTATCCAGCCCGCCTCTTGGCTCTCCGCTGCCAACTTGGAATACTTGAGATGCTTCCTTTTGTGGGCTGCTGTCATGCTCTCTTCCTAGGGGATTGTAAGTTCAATAAGGAGGACCCTTTTCTCCAACGTGGACCACATAATAATATCTGGGCAGTTGTCGTAATCTCCCTTTGAAAAAAAAAAAACAACTGCTTTCTGACATCTCCCAACATCTGCCACTCTTTGCCAGGTGTGAACATGGTGTTCCTCTTCTGAGCAGAAAGTTGGAGCATGGTACCAGACTTGACAAACTCTGACGGGAAAGGCTTTGCTGCCGCTGTTGTGCGATTTAGACCAGAGTTGCAATGCTCTCAATGTTACAGACTGGAGATAGCATGCTCTACTTCAGCTTGCACCTTCCATTTGCGGGCTGTGCAGATGGGGACTTTCGCATTCCTTAGTGGGTCCTGTAACGAAGAGGCAAGGACGAAGCAGAGAGACAATCCAAATGCAAGCACTATTTTAATAAAGTAATCATCCAGGGCAAACAAAGGGACACGGAACTCAAGACAGGAACATGGAGACAGCTACAAGCAACAACGACCTACAACCAACAACGGAAGCATAGGGGTTTAAATACACAGACAACAAGCTAAACAAGATAACGAGGGGGCTGGGCTAATTAGAAACACCTGGGGAGACTCATAAACAAGAAAAACTACAAAGGACTACAAAACATGCCACGGAACAGGAAATAACTAAAATCCACACAAGACACGAAAAACACAAGACAGGAATTGTGACAAAGCCCCCCACTTAAGGAGCGGATTCCAGACGCTCCTCATGAAAACAGTCCAGGAGGGAGGTGGAATGGCCGTGAAGACCCCTCGGGTGGCCACGGCAGTGTGGACCCCTCGGGCGGCCACAGCGGTGAAGACTCTTTGGGCGACACCAGCTTAGGAACAACAGACACTAGAACAGTTACGGCCACAAGGACAGACACACACACTGCCTCGGGAAAAGACAACACACACACTGGCTCAGGAACAGACAACACAGACTCTGGCTCGGGAACAGACAACACAGACTCTGGCTCGGGAACAGACAACACAGGTTTGGGAACAGGAACAGACTGCCTCGGGAACAGGAACAGACTCTGTCTCGGGAACAGGAACAGACACTGGATCGGGGCACCCATCTTGTCCCTAGACACTTGCTCGGAGGTGGCCATCTTGTCCGTAGACACTGGCTCGGAGGAAGTGACGTGAACATAGACAGTATAAGAAGTGGACATTGCCATCTCATTGGAACTCCATTGAGACAAGTGAAGCCCGTTTCTTGTACTTCCGTTCCTGACGCGCAGACTCAAACAGAGCTTGACGACGTAAATGTGACATGGGCTACCCATCTGTCTTCTAGTGGCTGTGGCATGAGAAATCTAAATCATTCCCTTCCGAAACATACAGAGGCGGAGAGTGTGAGAGGGAGCTGTCCATGAGCTAGGAGCAAGAGAAACTTTTGCTAGGTATTCTGATTAATTATTTTGTCATTTTGTCTCCATGTTTCCCCGATTGCCCGCGAGTTTCTCCTCCTGTCCATACGGTAATCTCTCGACTGTGCGACAGAGAGTCGCTTGGTTATGACGCAATCGTTAGCCTACTTTTCAAAAAACTGCTTCTAAGGGGCCATAACATAAGCTACAAGGTAATGGAGCATTTTATATATTGTCGTATTTCTTTAGAAATAAATAATGGACAAATGGGGCCTTCAAACACCTCAGATGTAAAGTTATTCGCTATCGAAGTGATGACAAAATGAATGGGAGTCAATGGAAATGCTAACGCAAGTGAAGTTCTGCTACAAATGGCAGCTCCCGCAAGGCTTCAACTTCCGGTTGATGGATTACCCCCTTGGACGTGAACAGTCTCTGGATCAGCTGATGTAACGTGAACAGTCTCTGAATTGGCCATCTCGTCCATAGACACTGGCTCTGTAGAAGTGACGTGGGGCGTCTCTGGCTTGGCAGAAGTGACGTGAACAGTCTCTGGATCGGCCATCTTGTCCGTAGACACTGGCTTTGTAGAAGTGACGTGAAGCATCTCTGGCTGGGTGGACGTGTCGAGAATTGTCTCTGGATGGGTGTACGTGACGAGAACAGTCTCTGGAACGGCGGACGTGACATGAAGCCAGGCAATGGCTTTGTGGGGTGTACCTCTGGTGGGCTTGTATCCTTATTTGTGCCTTCTCCATCATGGGGTTTCCTTCAGTAGTCCTTCAAACTACTTCAGACGTCTCAGCACCACTGGGCCCTGCGGGCAAAACTAATACAAGTAAAATATATTTTTAGCTGCCTTGAAATAAGAAAGTGTCTATATCAAGGATGTTTATATACATTCAGAAAGCTATCCACTTCGATTCCTTTTCATTAACCAGGTCCCAAATGCAGCTGCTTGGCTGCTCGGAAGAATGAACCTGTCATATTTGCACATGTGCTGTAATTTGTGGAAACTTTATTTTATTTATTTGGCCAAATCACATCAACAACAGTAAATTAAATTTATAATTTAGAGGCATGTTGGGGTCTAAACAACACTGGGCTCTATATAATTAACTTACTTTAAATGTATATTAATTTGTGTTCCGCAGATGAAAAAAAATGCATGCAGGTTTGGAACGATATGAGGGTGAGTAAATAACAACATATTGTTTTGAATGAACTATCATTTTATTAAAAATTTGAGGGAAAATATCCAAACTTTGTTCATGTTGATAACCTCAGGTAAGTTTTAATGACTCCAAAATTGAACTCTATAATTTTGTTTTTTTTTAAGGCCATGTGTTAAAGTTATGATTTAAAGTTTAAACCTCCAATGTAAATATAATTGGGTCACTTTTACTTTAAACAGGGTTCATTGCTCTAGTCATTTCGTTTGCAATTATTGTTAACACTTTACTCAAAGCCTTTATTTACAGTATAATACATTATAAAACTATTTTAATGCATTAGTTATGCCTCAGAATGCACCTTATAATGCATTGTATGGTCTCATGAAAAAGTGTAACCACCGTTATAATACATCATTACTTATCTGTACATATTATAATACATTATAATACATTGTTACACCAGAACACATGACAAACAACTACTTCCAGATGTACCAAGGGATTTGCAAATAATGTGTTTTTTTTTACTTTCAATTATTTATGAAAATATATAATGCATTATAACACAGACTACATTATGATAATGCATTATAAATAAAGGATTTAAGTAAAGTTTTGAATTGCATACAGTATTTTCATCTGCAAAACTGGAAATTTTGAGGTTTAAAACATCTTGCTAATATGTACATTTTCATAGTCAATGCTTCCTGCCTGGAGTCAGTATAACTTTATTCCCACAGCACTGAACCTGACTATCTCAATGCATGAATCTAGTCTAAGAATCAGAGCACTTTGGCAGACTGGAGAGTGCTTCGTTTACTTGGTTATTTCAATTTTCATGTCAGTAGGTACTGTTCTTGTTATTACAGCAGAAGCAATTGACATCTGCATAGTATAAAGTGGCCAGAGTTACAGGGATAAAAGCAGCTTAACTGTTACATTAGAAATATAATGGCTAAATCAAGTCAATATTGAGTTTTGTAGAGGAACAGCTATTGACTTTAATGGTGTAGAGCCAGAGAGAGGTGACATAACCTTTCCCAGATTAAATGGAGAAAAAACAAATGTGAAGAAGTGTTTATGTTGATGTTTACTCATGTTCATTGTTTCGAAACACTTAATCACTTTAGTCAACTGCTGCACAGTAGGTCATTTGCTCCAATACTAGCGAGCATGTTTTAGCTGGTAGATTTCTCATTTCCATATGTAATCAGGGATTTTTGAGAGGTTATCCGTAGCCAAATTAATTCAGGAAACCTCATTCAGTAAGTCAAAGCCTTTAGGTCTTCTGGAGCCACACTGCAGGGAAAGAGAAGACTAATTTCATAGACACTGCGGAGGGAAAACAGACAACATTATTTTCGTTATTACATTTTAATGAGCCATTAAAGCTGGTTGCGTAGTTAAATAAACAAACAAAAAAACTTTTTCTTAGTTTAGCATTAAGGTTTTATACAAAAATAACCCCGGGTCAACAGCAAACATGAAGCATAACTCTTCGAGTCGTAATGGAAGGCTGTCATTGCATTCCTCTCTTTCACTAAAGAACAATGATCCATGGACGTTTTAACGATAATTGCAATAGCCGCAAAGAATTTCCTAACTCATGGGAACCATCATTATAACTTCAAAGTGTGTATTTAGGAGTGCATTCACAGGAGAGGAAACACTATCAGGCTTTAATTGTACGGCAGTAATTATACCTTTTACACAACCATGGGCTATCTGCAGTAGAGCGATATCATGAACCAGGCCTCTTGATTAGGCTTTTTAAAATCAACTCTTCTCTTGTCAGACTCTAAGTAATGGTGTGACGTTTACATACATTTGAAAGACCTTAATCGCAGATTTAGAGACATTTCTAGTGATAGAGGATTGTACTATAACCATAGGGGGTTACCAGATAGGCACCATTGGCACATAAAAATAGCGAAACTGAAACTTAAAGGGATACTCCACTTTTTTTGGAAATAGGCAGTTAAACAGTTGAGTTTTACCGTTTTCAGATGTATTCAGTCGATTTTCTGATATTTAGAGGAATATCAGTAGCCAGACAGTTTCTGGTCTCATTGACTTCCATAGTATATATTTTTTCCTACTATGGAAGTCAATGAGACCAGAAACAGTCTGGTTACTGATATTCTTCTAAATATCAGAAAATCGTCTGAATGAATTCGAAAATGGTAAAACTCAACTGTTTAACTCTGGGGGAGTGGTAAAATGAGCACAAAAAGCACAAAAAGTGGAGTATCCCTTTAATATTGACCATGCATAAACAATTTGAGATCACCAACTGTGGATAGTTCTTGGTTACACTTTATTTTGACGGTCCACTTTAGACATTCTACTAACTATAAGTAACTTTGCAAGTACATGTCAACTAACCAATACGTAGAGTATTAGTAGACTGCTAGGTGTTAGGGTTCAGGTTAGTAGAATAAGTTGATGTACAGTAGTTGCAAAGTTACTTATCAGTAGAATGTCTGTTGGGGAACTATCAATATAAAGTGTTAGTAGATACTAAGCAGACAATCTACTGATACTTTAATGAGAGGAGTTAGTGATGTAACAATCGAGTCTTCGTGGCAGAACTTGCGTTAAAGCTTTGAAAAATTCACATACAACGTATGCACTCAGTTTTTCATTAAAGTTGGTAGCCGACAACAGAACTCAAATGAAAAACCTTTGCATATGCACAAGCAATTTGTATAAACAAAAACAATAAGTCAGGTCAAGTCACCTTAACTTGTATACTTGTATAGCACTTTTAACAATATAGATTGTTTCAAAGCAGCTTTAAAGTGATAATAGGAAATTAAAGTAACAGAGTTCCCAGACAGCACTATGAAGATAATTTGATCGCCATGTAGAATTTTATGGGATTAGATTTTGGTCACAATTCTGCGCGCGCAAGATCACATTTTGAGCGTGAACTGAGTTTTGGGGAGAAACG
Organism: Cyprinella venusta; assembly: GCA_038021265.1. Taxonomy (NCBI): domain Eukaryota; kingdom Metazoa; phylum Chordata; class Actinopteri; order Cypriniformes; family Leuciscidae; genus Cyprinella; species Cyprinella venusta. Next base: position 32,040,513 of record CM075873.1, on the reverse strand, counting down.
TTCGTCTCGCAGATCAGAAAATATTTCGAGCAAACGAAAATCAACTTTGCAGGTGTGGTTTGAGTGGTTGCATACTGTCCCATGTCATCTCTGTGTAGCCGGGTGGTGTTTGAACTTGTAAAAAAGTACTTCCCCTTTAAGAAAAGCGAGCCCCTGATGATGACGTGCTAATAGCGCGCAATGCAGAGAGAAACGGCAAACAGCAGTGCATGAGGTTAATCCAGCCGTGTGTCGAGTATCATCCTTGATTTAATTGATGCTCTATGTGAGAAAATGTGATGATAATCATTTAATCTAATGTCATAGGATGTGTTTGTTTCATTTCGTGTATGTGTATTTTGCGGTTAGTTCGAGATGATCGAAGATGTTTGATTGATGCACGTGACTGCATTTTGAAGTCTCCATTAAAGAGTTCGGTAAGTCAATGTAAAGTGCATAACAAATGTGAATAACGGGCATAATATCATGTGTATGTTATATTTGATTCTTGTGAAATGGTGTTTGAAAGCACATGATGAAAATGCTAACAGGGGTTTTGTGTTTGTGTAGGGTGCCACTACCGTGTTTGTGTTTGCTTCGAAAGAGTATTGTTTCACCCTGAAAGTGTGCCCTAACATTCGTAAATATTTGACATCGAGAAATGGACACTTTGAGACTTAACTGAATTATCTGTTGAGATATTTTTTGTTAATTATTCATTTTGAGTTTATACTCTTTATTTGGTTAAAGGATTACAGTGACCCCATGTGGGGAATTTGAGTAGTGTGGTTGAGTGATAAATTCTCACCTGTTACTTGTTGAACTATTCAGTTTAAAGCATTGAAGATCTTAACAAAGAACATTTAAACAGTTGATTGATTTAGCAGAGGAAAAATAAAGCAGATGTAAAACGTGGTTCAGTGTCATTTGATTTGTTTTGTTAGCTGGCAACATCTGTGAAAATCTGACCGTAAATTCAGTCACTTAAAATTTAAAGAGTACCTATTATGTCATTTAAAATGTTCCTAATATTGTTCTGGGAGTCCCCAACAACAATTTTACAAGCATGCAATGACAAAAAAACACTTTTGTTGTCTTATAATATGCATTTATTTTTACCTGAATTGCCCACCGACTCCCATATGAATCGTTTAGCGAGTTCTTTTCCAAAACCCGCCTTTGCGTGACGCTAATCTGCGGTGATTGGTCGGATGACCTAGTCAGTTGTGATTGGTATTCTCTGTGCAGAAAAACGGAACTCTTATCACCTTAAATGGGTTCTCAACTCCAGTCCTCTAGACCCAGCGCTCTGCATATTGTGTATGTCTCCCTCATTTAACACACCTGATTCAGATCCTCAGCTTGTTAGGATAGAGCCGGCTCACGAATCCATACTTGATAGCGTTTAGGTTTGTGAAGCAATCCTCTTCAAAATGACGCGAACACAGAACAAGGTTTGGGCTATACTTGTGTGGTATAGCAGTACTTGTATATATGAACTGCAGCCACTTAGTCTTCAAATACTCCTCACTTGGCAGGTTAAAAAAGTTCGCTTTTGCGTCGCACTTCAAAACACAGCGTCTCGTCGACATGATTGTTTTCCGAAGCCCAGATCTCGAAAAACGACAGAGTCCAAAAAGGTGCGGTGGGTCCAAACCTCCATGCTCTCAGACCTCCCTGGCCAGCCCAGGCAGGGTGGCCCGTCCTGGGCCAGTTTCAGATTTGCCCGCCACCCCTGGAGCTCCGGTTTTCCCTAGCGTCTCCGAGCGCAATAAGTGGGCGTTTCTTATTCAAATAACTTGTCAAGTTGACGTCAACCAGACAAAGGAAAAGCATCGTTCTTCGAACGATTCATATCAGCGACTCAGAGTCGACTCTTGTTTTTGAGAGATAATAACTTTGTATACGATGAACTTTCATGTTTAAAACTTTGCAGGATGTTTTCGTTCACTTAGATCTATGTTAAACACTACATGAAGGGCAATTTTCAAAAACCCAAAAGAGGTAGGCTACCCTTTAATAGCAGAAACGCATGGAAAAGTTGGAATACTTTTGAGGTTTGTGAGTAGTGATTACAAAAAGCTGACACTAAAGTACACTAAAGTGCTAAAGTATAATATGTAATAAAAACAATCTAGCTTGATTCTTTACAAATGGGAAAAACAGCCTCAGCAAAAATCAATCAGTGGACCACATCAAAGAGTTTGAGGCAGATATTTATTTGAGTGCGCACAACGAAAACCAGCAAACCATCCACAGGCGTTAGCTTGAGCACAGTTGGTTTACCCCATCCTTTAAAAGGCTCACGTTGAGAGGTCACAAGGGGACCAGAACGGGGCTGCCTCTGCTATCAAATGGAGGTCAGCAGGAGGTTGGCCCAAAAGCACGAGTGATTGGGCCAGCCGGCTGAGCGCAGCTGCGAACAAAGGCTCTTCAGACTGCTGGCCATGGACATCAGCAATGCAATCTCCATTACTTTGTTAAACTGTGTCTGAAGCAGTGCCCTCACTATTATGTCAATGTCTAGGCTTAATGGTGATTCATACACGGCAAAAGAAAATCCCAGATTAAGTCCAGATGGCAGGACCCACTTTTAGCTGTGAATCTGCAACACTTTAATGACCAGACAGGATCCTAATAATTATATATATATATATTTTAAGCAAATAAGCGCATTTTTTTCATGCAAATAACAGAATATGGGCCCCTGTCCACTTGGCACTAACATGTGTTTTTCTATCCTGATATTATCTGGATATTCTTTAGCTAAATAGCTTTTACATCTTGCGTTTCCAGTTTAGCAGATAGAGAGCCAGTCACACTTACCCACACACCATATAACATGCATTTACAGAAAATCTTTGCATTTTAAAAACTTTGACTACAAAACGCTTTCCGTTTCTGTGAGAGACAAAAAAGGTGGGATTTGGTCTATTGTGTTTCTCTACTTTAGACTTTAGTGACAGTGAAAGGATTCCAAAAGGGATTAGAAGTGAAGAAAAGAGGAGGATATAAAGTTTTAAAGCAGTCTATAAAATTAGGTGGAGAGAAACATTAGTGAATACGTATTTAGAAATGAGATATTCTAAACGGTGTTATTTGTAATAATGGTTACACTTTATTTTAAGGTGTCTTTCCTGTTACACAACATTAACAAACAAATCAATATAACAATTACAATTTCAATGTTTTCCCCCCCTCTAAAATTACCTTTTGGGATAAATTAGGAAATTTGCACTACACATAAACACATAAACACAAATCTAGCCCCATTCACACAGCAATCCCAGTAAATTACTGTAAAGTTACCAGAAGGACCTTTCCAGTAAATACACAAATGTGCTGTTCACACAAGCAATGGTCTTACCTATACCAAAAATATCTGTAAATCGGTGATGTCAATCATCCGAAATGACCATTAAACGCTGAGTGCTGAGATTCTTCCTTCAACAGGGTGACCTTGTACGTGCTCATATAGGTAATCTTCATTCTTTGTTTACACAGCATCACAGCGGTAATTTACTGGCAATGTCACGACTTTTCAGAAGCCCCTTAGAGATCCCGGAAAATAGACTGATAATGTTTCCCGGTATCGTTTGATTTTGATTCATTCACACTGCCATTCTCTGGAATCTGTGCATGCGTTCACATACATCCCGTTAGAATCCCGTAAAGACACGTTACATCAGGATGTGACATGAATCTGTGCATGCGTTCACATACATCCCGTTAGAATCCCGTAAAGACACGTTACATCAGGATGTGACATGTACGCGTTGAAAAGAGTTACACATAGAGAGAGGCTACCTAGATTCATCGGTCCCCGGATGGATCCAATTTCCTGGGATTAACACCCTGTGTAAGGGGCTATAGTGGTAACTTGCCAGTATTGAATCTGAATTTTGGAAAAGGTCCTGTTTACACACGAGTAAACGCTGTGTGGACACTGTGTGAAAGGGGCTGTTCCTGTTTTGTTCCGGAAATAAGACAACCCTGATTATAAGACGACCCGTCTTTTTCAAGATGTACCTTTTGTAAAAAGGTTTTTTGATAAAGAAAATGCTATTATTTAAAAGGACTTTTCATACCTCATATTTATTTGAATTTAATTTAAAATGGTGTGTTGTAACACGAAGATCCAAGGAAGATGAAGAAGATGAGGTATAAACACAGGGTGTATTTTAACAACAAAGAACAAGATTCTTAACCCATGAGACGGTGTGCTATGCACAAACAATAAGCGAAAGTGGACTGAACAGAAGAGTTATAAATACACGGTAAATAAGGACACTAAACGGGAACAGCTTGCAAGACTTAACTAAGACTAGAACTGATACAGACAAGACAGAAACTGAACTAAACTGCACAAGGCTCAGTACTAGGACCGTTGCTGTTCACTCTGTACATGCTACCCTTGGGAGATATCATTAGGAAACATGGGGTTAGTTTTCACTGTTATGCTGATGATATTCAGCTCTATATCTCTTCGTGCCCCGACGAAACTTACCAATTTAAGAAATTAATGGAATGCATAGCTGATATAAACATTTGGATGACTAGTAATTTCCTATTACTTAATTCTGAAAAAAGTTGTGAGTTGTGAGTTTCCTGTGAGTTTCTAATGATTGGACCAAAAACCTCAGCATGTCCTAACCTAAAATTCTGTGTAACAATTGATCAAGTCTACATCATCAGTTAGGGACCTGAGTGTGCTCTTTGATACCAATCTTTCATTTAAAAGCAAACTTTCTAGCATGCGTAAAATCACATTCTTCCATTTTAAAAATATATCTAAATTACGATATATGCTTTCAATGAAACATGCGGAAAAGTGACCTGAAGGCTAGATTATTGTAATGATCTACTGGGTGGTTGCCCTGCACGCATAATAAACAAACTACAGCTGGTTCAAAACGCAGCCGCTCGAGTTCTTACCAGAACCAGGACGTATGACCATATTAGTCTGGTTCTGTCAACCCTGCATTGGCTGCCTATTAAACATTGTATGCATTTTTAAATATTGCTGATTACTTACAAAGCACTACATGGTTTAGCTCCGCAGTACTTGAGCGAGCTCTTAACGCATTATAGTCTCTTTATAGACTCTTAATGACCGTTGTCACAAACAAGCATAAAATTTCCTTCATATTCCAACGCATTCTCATCCTTTAACGTCATATAGTGACGACTTTTGGGTCGTCAAGTGACTACCAGTTTTTGGGTACCCTTCCGTTGGGGTACCTCGCACAGTGAAAGGGTACTAAAAGGTGGAGCTAGACTCACTGCAGAACGATGATTGGTGGACAGAGTATCGTCACTTGCGCATGCTACAAGGGCATTAGAAGCATACAGTTGAAATTTAATACTACTGTTATTGTGTCACGAAATGTAGTTTTAAGAGTTTTTCAGGCGAGAAAGTAATTTTTAAAGCTCAAATCTGTGGTTTATTTACAGATTTATAATCATTTGACTGAGATTCCATTCCAAGCAATCACCGGACGCTCGCGCTCGTGTCAACCTAACCTAACAGGCGATCTTTGGTCTCGTGAATCTACAATTTGTTCCCTGGCCAATAGTTTTGGCAGAAGGCTAGGTGAAGTTTCATATCTTTGAGCGCTGAATTGGTATTTGACTGACTGGATTGTTTCTTTACGTTATTAAAGCATTACTGTATATATTTTTGTACCTTTTACTTATACTTTTATAATGGCTGTTATTGATAAAACTGAAATTCAACAAAAAAGAGATAGTTTTGTAATTTTTTTTTATTTTAATACAAGATCAACTGCAATGTTGTTTATTGCAACATTTGTACCAATGCGATATGCAATACATTACATATTGCCTGGAATATGTTTAATATTTTTAAATTTAAACGAAAAGAGGCAGGGTTGAGTTTTATATTTAGTTTTGTTATAAATATAACGTTACATAGTCTGCGTTGCCTGTGTGCTTATAATGTTTATAATGTATTGAAATGAAATCGAAAAGAAGCAGAGAGGTGTTTTATAACATATTTCGTTTTATTGTTGCGTAAAATGTACATACAGAGATAACCGGAGTAGCAGAGCGAGCTGAGTGGCGCATTGAAGAATTACAGGACTCACGTCCTCGGGATCATTCTCCTGAGTCGGACTTTGCGATGGCTTCTTGGTATTGAGAAACGACTAATGCCAGCACTTGTTTCTTGTGACAAACATGCCGAGAAGCAAGAACAAGATCTGATGTCTGTCATCCGTTGTTGTTTACTATGTCGCTTTCTTCGCGCGAAAATTACGCCAATCGCTTCTTTCCGCTAAACACCACGCCTATCAAGTAAGGGTACTGTTGGCGGTGGAAACGCAAGCCGGTGTACTGTCGAATTTTGCTTCCTTGTCGAAAAATGCTACCGTAGCGTGAATTGATGACAGAATGCCAATTAAAGTCATATGAAATACAATTCTAAGTTATGAGAAGCTACTGTATACTGTAGACGACTATTTTTTACTTTTAAAACGGTGTAAAAATTAAAAATTATCATAAAATATTCATCGTTGACTTGTCAAAGTACACCTTTCCTCATAGTAACTGAAAATTTCAGTTATTCCTTTTCAGCTGGCTGACCGTACAAATATTCATATGGTAGAAAGCATTTTTAAAGGGAAATTATATCCTATTAAAACGGGAAAATGTACCAAATTTCAGTTATTCCTTTTCAGCGGGCTGTCCGTACAAATATTCATATGGTAGTAAGCATTTTTAAAGGGAAATTATATATTATAACGGGAAAAGGTACCTTTTGTAAAAAAAGAAAAAAATATATCTGACGCTGCACATGCGCATAACCGGTAAGTAGCAAATCTCGATGGGTAGCATGAATTGTCGGAACACCGGATCATGATGTACCGACCCGTACTGTACTGTACCGTACCGTACCCCTCAGTGGAAACGAGCCATAAATGAAACATTTAATTTAATATTCAACAATAATATTATACTTTTATACAAGAACTGAACTGTAAGTAATTGTTTGCATCAGCGTCTGTGAACTCAAACGTGTACCAATCTTTTATACAGCAAGTATTAAGACATGATTGGATAGATGTGAAGGTAATAAGTGGTGTGGTAATTGAGTTTTTCTGGCAGAACTTATGCTAAAGCTTTCATATCATGGATTATAATGCAGTATTTTTTATGCATTCGGTTTTTTGCAGGGATCTATTATTGTGTCTCTCAGCTTTAACTGATAAGATTTTTGCTTCCAATCCCCCATCTGTCCTTCAGCGTTGAACTCACCAGGTGACTGAATTTTGTTACATTTCCAAGAGAGAGAAGAAATGCTAGGAGAGCTTTCTCACAAGCAAAAATAATGATTAGCCCCTTGAACTGTTGTAGTGTAGCTTATAATAACATTTTCTGCACCAGTTTCATCCTAAATTGACATTGTGACTAACCACTAAAGCAATGGGGAGACCAGGCAAGTGCCAATATTCAGATCAAAAACCCCTGACAGCTTTCAAAAAGAGAGTTAAGTCAAAAAATGTGCTCCTTTGAGAAATAAAAAGGCTAATTTTCAAATTAAGCCGAGTGATTTGGGGGAAGGAAAAAAAAGGGTCAGTCGAAGAAGAAGTCTGTAGTGTGAGAGGATCTGCTGATTTCCATATTAATTGAAGAAGATGTGTGTGAGCCGGAGAGGTGAGGAGCTCTTGGCATTGCTGCAATATTATCCTCAGCTCCACTAGTCACTAATGGCTGAAGTACCCAAACTCAGCATGACTAATAAGACGCAGGGGGATGGAAAGGGGCTGCGGCACGTCCTCGGAGAACAGTGCCATCAATCACACAAAGGAAAAACAAGGCAATTAGTGAGCCCACAAAAAAACAAAGAAGTACTTTATTAGTTGTAGGCAACAACCTTACACATTGGTTAGGCTACCAAAGCTAGTGGAAGTTGCTAATGTTAAATAGGAATGTTTCTTGACATCCATATGGATGTGTTTTGCTATCGCTGATGTTTACTCAGGTAATTGGGGCAGTGAATCACTGAATTCAACAGTAGATCTCTAGATCAACAGAAGATGAAAAGTCACCTTGTCATTGTCAATGTTCATGGATTGCACTGAGCGCGTTACTCCCAAAAATGTTTCTCTATACGTAACCTTTCAACAGACTTTAAAATGACTTTCCTTTTCATCTGACAAGGCCTTGTTGTTGTTAATCAATAGTAACATTGTGGTTATTACGGTAACACTTTACAATACGGGTGCACTAATATGCGTTAAATCATGCTTAACTAATACATGCTAATGAAGAAATAAACCATTAATTAATGATTACTGCATCAGCAACTAATAAAGAGTCTATATGATTAATAGATTTAGTAATACATGAATTGCTATTAATTCGATGTGTTATTGTGTATTAATTACTTAATAACATGTTTTATTAACTAATAGTGTAAATTAATGTGTTAATTACCACAATTAGTCAAAGCTATGCACTTCAACTTCCAGTTGTCTGCTTTAGTTAATCATTAGCTAATGATTTGCAAAGGTATCGTTATGTTATGACTTTACTTGTTGGGGCACATCATTATTAAATAGTCATTTAATAATTGTGGTAATTTGCGCTAACAATGAAGTAATTAATCATGTATTAATGCATATTAGTGTACCTGTCATATTATCTGGAAGTTGAAATACAAGGCTTTGGCTCATTCCAGTAATTAACATATTACTTAAAACTATTAGTCAAAAAATTGAGTTACAGGCAAATTCGGGAAATGAATCTTTTCGTTGTTGATCGCCCAGGTATATTCTCCTAGCAATTTGTGTATTCCAGTTTAAGGGATACTCCACTTTTTTGGAAATAGGCTCATTTTACCACTCCCCCAGAGTTACACAGTTGGGTTTTACCGTTTCTGAATCCATTCAGCCGATTTTCGGATATTTAGAAGAATATCAGTAACCAGAATGTTTCTGGTCTCATTGACTTCCATAGTATATTTTTTCCTACTATGGAAGTCAATGAGACCAGGTACTGTCTGTTTAATGATATTCTTCTAAATATCAGAAAATTGGCTGAATGGATTGGGAAACAGTATAACCCAACTGTTTAACTCTGGGGGAGTGGTAAAATGAGCCTATTTCCAAAAAAGTGGATTATCCCTTTAAAGACTGCCTGTGAACTCACCTCATCTGTAATCCAGGATTGCAATGAACTCCCGTTCCTGGGTTCATCTTCATCCCATCATGCTGTGTCATTACACCCAAATTCACTTCAATAGCAGCACAAGTGTTTTTCAATACAACGTGAACACAATAAGTACATTGCACTTAACAATTACTACTTCAGTACAATGTACTTAATGATAGCTATAATGTGGGTGTCTTCCTATATTGCTACCCAGCATCCCTCCTGGTTCTCACCTGCACTCATTCAGCCATCACCCGCACGTACCTGCCACTGATCATCACCTCATCTAGACACACGTTTAAGCACACACCTCGCCTTCCCTCATTGGCTTGTCTCATTTACAGAAATGCTTTGCTAGGGCACCTACAGTATGTTTATACTCCCTCGTGTCTCCAGTTCATCTGTATTATAAGATTACCTGTCTATTTAATGCTATCAAGTGGAGATCGGACATCTCTCACCTCATCCACAGTCTACACCATCACCTGCAAAAGCGTAAACTCTATTACTACCCTGTTATTTTCACAAATTGCTATATAATATATAACTATATTAATATGTGATTTCCTTACCTGTTTTTAATCTGTGCTCATCTTCTGCAATAAAATCTATCCTTATTTCCACTAACCATCTGTCTGAGTCTGGTATCCCATAACAGTGTGATGCCAATTTTTATTAAAATCCTGACATTTTGGAAACATTTTATGATTTGATGACTTTGTACGTTTTGTATGATCTGCTCATGTTTATAGCTAGAAATTGTGTTTGCAATCATATGAAACCTAATACTCCACTTGAATCTCATGATTTGATTTCTTTTAAAGGCGTGATGAACTGAGAAATCAAATTTTCCTTGAGCTTTTGACATCTAAGAGGTCTTCATATAATAAGAATATCCTGTAAGTTTCAGAACTGAAAATGTCCTTGTTAGTCCAATAAAAGCTTTTATTGACACCAGCCTCAGCAAACGACTCATTTTTAAAAGTGGGGAACTATGAAGACAAAGAGGATAAAACACCACCCCCGCAGAAGAAGATCAACACCTACTTTGACACGGCCGGTTTAGCCCCGCCGCGCATTACACGCATAGCAAACTGACGTTGAATCAACGTGGAAACATGACATCGAAACGTCTCGGTTACAGATGTAACCCTCGTTCCCTGAGTAGGGAACGGAGACGTTACGTCAAGGAGTGACGGAGAATGGGGGTTTCGCACAGAAAGCCAATCCTCTTCGAGTATTTAACAACGAGCCAATGGCGTGAAAATGCCATGGGTCTGCGGAATTTGCATAGCGTACTCCGCCCACCATGTGGGTATAAAAGGAGGAAGCAGACGCAACCGCAGTATGTCTTCGCTGAGGAGCCAAGACTGATCTCAGGCGTCACCCAGCGGTACAGCAGAAGTGGCAAGGAGACGTAACGTCTCCGTTCCCTACTCAGGGAACGAGGGTTACATCTGTAACCGAGACGTTCCCTTTCGTAGTCACTCCGAGTTACGTCAAGGAGTGACGGAGAATGGGGGTCTATGCCATCACGCCATCTTCCAGCTGTCTTCCAGTGCTCTGCGAAAGTCTAGACCTCTAACACAATATTACAAAAAGGTCCCACTTTGACACAGAATTACCAAGGTACACTGGGAAACATATCCCGGGAGGGACATGCTACCAGATGCCTACCGAAGGGAGGACTTACAAAACACATATGGCCACTGGGGCTGCATATGGAGAATACTGGAGCGCCAACCGCAGGTGGCAACTAGCTCCAGGGGTGGCAGATGGCTTGCCAAGGGAAGACACATGCTCAGAGAGGCTTACAGTGGATAATACACATGAGACAGTTACCAAAGGGGAACCGTGCACATGGAGGCACTTAGCCGGCACCAGAGCAAGCGCAGTGGTGCCCGCATCATAAGTGCTGGAGGACTCAGGGCTTCAAAGAAGGACAACTGAGGAAATATCGCACTTATCCAATCTGAGGAGTGGAGTGGCGAGCAAGCGAAGACACTCAAGCGGTTCCAGCACTAGCGGAGGCGAGTACGTGAGAGGAAACTGGCTCGATTCGCAAATTATAAAATCTTGCGAAGGTGTTAGGTGTCGCCCAGCCTGCAGCTCTGCAGATGTCTGTTAGCGAGGCGCCATGCGCTAAAGCCCAAGAGGAAGCCACACTCCGAGTGGAGTGGGCTGTCACACCAAGGGGGCACGGTCGACCTTGCTGCTGGTAAGACAAAACAATGGCGTCCACTAACCAGTGAGACAGCCGCTGTTTTGAGAGAGCCCTTCCCTTCTGGCTCCCCCCATAACAAACAAAGAGCTGATCTGAGGTCCTGAAACACCGCGTTCTGTCAACGTAGGTGCGGAGTGCACGCACCGGACAGAGCAGTGCCAAGGCTGGGTCTGCCTCCTCCAGGGGCAGCGCTTGCAAGGTCACCACCTGATCCCGGAAGGGAGTTGTGGGAACCTTGGGCACGTAACCGGGCCGGGGTCTCAGAACAACGTGAGAGTAAGCCGGCCCGAACTCTAGGCACGCTTCGTCAACGGAGAATGCGTGCAGGTCCCCTACCCTCTTGATGGAGGCCAACGCAACCAGGAGAGCTGTCTTCAAAGACAGGAACTTAAACTCAACCGATTGCAAAGGCTCAAAGGGAGGCCTCTGCAGAGCATTTAACACTACCGAGAGGTCCCAAGAGGGCACGAGGGGAGGACGAGACGGATTTAGCCTCCTCGCTCCCCTCAGGAACCTGATGACCAGGTCGTGCTTCCCAACGGACTTACCTTCAACTGCATCATGAGAGGCGGAAATAGCCGCAACGTAAACTTTGAGGGTGGAGGGCGACAGCCTACGCTCCAACCCGTCCTGCAGGAAGGAAAGCACAACACCGATCGAGCATCTCCTGGGGTCTTCTCGACGAGAAGAGCACCAGTTGACGAAGAGGTTCCACTTCAACGCATACAGGTGTCTAGTAGACGACGCTCTGGCGGAAGTGATGGTTGCTGCCACCGCAGGTGGTAGCGAACTCAAACCTGCCTCGTGCCGTCCAGGAGCCACACATGTAGCCTCCATAGATCGGGACGAGGGTGCCACAGAGTGCCCCGTCTCTGAGTGAGCAGATCTTGTCTCAGAGGAATAGTCCAAGGAGGTGCTGTCGCGAGGAGCATGAGTTCGGAGAACCACGTCTTGGTGGGCCAATAAGGGGCTACCAGCAGGACCTGCTCCTCGTCCTCCTTGATCTTGCACAACACCCGTGCAAGGAGGCTCACTGGGGGAAACGCATACTTGCGTGGGCCCCGCGGCCAGCTGTGCGCCAGCGCATCTGTACCGAGCGTGCCCTCGGACAGGGAATAAAACTGGACGCAGTGGGAAGAGTCCCGGGAGGCAAACAGATCTATCTGAGCTTCCCCGAACTGGTCCCAGATCAGCTGGACCGTCTGGGGATGGAGTCGCCATTCGCCGGAGACAGGGCGGATCCGTGACAGCTCGTCGGCTGCCAGGTTCCGGGCTCCAGGAATGTACACAGCACGAAGGGACCTCAGGTGCTTCTGACTCCATAGTAGGAGGTGGCGAGCGAGCTGCGACATCCGACGTGAGCGTAGACCCCCCTGGTGGTTGATGTACGCTACTGTAGCGGTATTGTCTGAGCGGACAAGTACGTGTTGACCCCTGAGCAGTGCTCGAAAGCGGTGCAGGGCCAGGCGTACTGCCAGCAGCTCGAGGCAATTGATGTGCATGAGGCGCTGGGGTCCTGTCCAGGAACCCGCGGCTGCATGCCCATTGCACATGGCACCCCAACCCGTGGTAGATGCATCCGTGGAGACAACGAGATGCCTGGAAACTCGCTGGAGAGGGACACCTGCCCGAAGAAAGCTGAGGTTCAACCACGGAAAGAAGGTTCGGCGGCACGCTGGAGTTACTGGAACCCGGAGCGAGCCACGATGCCATGCCCACCTCGGGACTCGATCGCGAAGCCAGAGCTGAAGCGGTCTCATATGAAGCAATCCGAGTGGCGTAGCCGCGGCTGCGGATGCCATATGCCCCAGGAGCCTCTGAAAGAGTTTCAATGGAACCGCACTCTTGCCGTCGAACTGTCGAAGACAAGTCAGCAGTGAGTGTGCGCGCTCGCTCGTAGGCTGCGCGGACATGGCGACCGAGTCTATCTCCATGCCGAGAAAAGAGATCCTCTGCACGGGGCAAAGTTTGCTCTTCTCCCGGTTGACCCGAAGGCCCAGACGGGCTAAGTGCTGAAGCACTAGATCTCTGTGTACGCAAACCTGTTCTCGAGAGTGAGCCAAAATTAGCCAATCGTCGAGATAGTTCAGGATGCGAACCCCGTGTTCGCGAAGGGGAACAAGGGCTGCCTCGGCGATCTTCGTGAAGACGCGAGGGGACAGAGCTAACCCGAATGGGAGAACCGTGTACTGATATGCCTGGCCTTCGAAAGCGAACCGAAGAAACGGTCTGTGTCGAGGCAATATGGAGACATGAAAGTACGCATCCTTCAGGTCGATCGCTGCAAACCAATCCTGATGCCGAACACATTCGAAAATGCGTTTGGCCGTGAGCACAAAACGTGCAGGTCCAGGATCGGTCGTAACCCACCGGTCTTCTTGGGGACAATGAAGTAGGGGCCGTAAAAGCCGGACTTCACCACGGCTGGAGGGACCGTCTCGATTGCACCCTTCGCCAGCAGGGTCGCAATCTCCGCTCTCAAAACCGGGGCATTGCCATCGATTATAGTGGAGCGAACTCCCCTGAAACGGGGAGGAGATCGTGCGAACTGAATCGCGTAGCCGAATCTGATCGTTCTGATGACCCAGCGGGACAGACCGGGGAGCTCGAGCCAAGCTCCGAGGAACCGAACCAGCGGGGTCATACGAGCCACAGACGTCCCCCCGGAGGGGCAGCGGGGCGGAGTGACTGGCATGCGCACGGGAGATACCACATGCGGGTGCGTAGTCGAGCTCCGCTCCCCGACAGAAGAGACCAGGGAAGGACCAGCGTTCCACGGGGGTCTGTTCTGCCGGGGGTCTGGCGACAGAGGGGGAGAGGAGCGGTGCGGTCCGGGGACGACGCACGCTCCTCTCCGCACCCTCAGAGACAGAGGGGAATGAGCGGGGCGACACTGTGGAGCGTCGTGCGCGCTCATTCCGGTCTGTGTGCTCAGTGATAGTATAAAGTCTTTCTTTAACGCACTCAACCCGTCTTATTATTATATATATTTTTTTTCTTTTTTTTTGAGCAGCGGGGAGCGGAGAACAAAAGATTCTCCCCCGGCCCTCTACGGGGGGAAGGAGGGGCCCTGCTACCTCCTCCTGGGAAAGACTCGATGCCATCACTGAGCAGCCCATAGGGGGCTGTGACGCTCCTCTGCAACCGCCTCTACGGCGCGACCTGGGTGAAGGCTGCTGCTGGGGTCGCTCCGGAGGGAAGGGCGCAGAGGCTCGTCCTCGGCGGCGAACAGACTGAGGCGGCTACACCGGCGGCTGGGTGAAGGCAGCAGCTGGCCGTCGGGGCAGCCTCAGCCTGTTTCTGGGCGGTAGAGAACTGCTGGGCAAAGTCCTCAACCGCACCGCCGAAAAGCTTTTTTTTTTTTTTTTTTTAGCAATGTTTTTTCTTTTAGATGACGCTCCTGGACCACACTAGTGGCCATCACCTGATCCAAGGGAATCAGTCCCGCCCTCGTGCATACCTCTGAGCAGTCTGGCTTGGCAGACCTAAAAAACGCCCATCATATGCATAGCGGCGGCCGCCCGCCGCGCTATAGGATCGCGCCGTCATAGACGACGAAAACCTACAGGCTCTGGGGGGATGCTCGGGGGGCCCCCGAGAGGAGGCGCTCCGCGGACACAGTTGCATCGCGACAGAGCGCTCCACCGGAGGCACCCCAGCATACCCACGGGCAGCTGCGCCGTCGAGGGGAGGAAAGGCGGGGGAAGCTGACGAGCGCGTCCTCGTCAGTTCCGCATGCAGCTCGGGGACGAATGGCATTGGGGACGGCTGCGGCCTCGCGGCGGCGGCTTTGCCCAAAAACAATTCATCCATCCGTGAGTGATCGGGGTGGGCCGGAAGATTCCAGTGCAACCCGATACTCACGGCGACCCGAGAGAGCATAGCCGTCATCTCGGGATCCGACACGGGCAACAGGCGCTCCCGAAGGAGGTCGTGCATCCGCATCTTCACTTCCCGAGGAATTAAGCCCGCCTTTATGTGATGCCGCGATCGATAACGCGTCTTCCTCTGGAGCGCCAAACGATCCAGACGGTACCCGCGAACAGGCAGACGTCTGAACCGTTTCGGCGCTCGCTGGCTACAACACTGTTGCGGTGGGTGGGACCCGAGGAGCTAGCGTCGGGGGTTTGTTCCACACCGTCACCGACAGATCACCCTGGCCGCGAGCCGAAGAGCTTCCCCGGGTAGAGGAAGCTGAACGGGTAGCGGAGGCGGGGACTCTCACAGTAAGATCATTGAGTCTCGATCTAAGTGTTGAGATGGTCATATTACCACAAAAGGCACATGACTCAACCACGAAAGCTGCTTTAGCATGACGAAGCCCAGACATACAAAGCAGCGATCGTGCCCATCAGAGAAAGACGGATATCGACCGCACCCAGAAGAACACGGGCGAACCGTCTTTAAAAAGACGTGCCGCGTGTAGCTCTTTCAGAGGAGAGGAGGAAATTCACTCTTTCAGCGCCGAGGCGACCAGGGAGAAGCGCAAAGTCTGGCAGACCACTGCACAGATCGCAGGCAATGCAGAATCTCGCTGGGTACCGCCGTCACACCAACACTGAAGAGGACGCTCGTCTCGAAGAGGCTTTTAGTGATATGGCTTGTGGAGAGAAGAATGCTCTTGGCTCCGAAGCGAAAACATACTGCGGTTGCGTCTGCTTCCTCCTTTTATACCCACATGGTGGGCGGAGTACGCTATGCAAATTCCGCAGACCCATGGCATTTTCACGCCATTGGCTCGTTGTTAAATACTCGAAGAGGATTGGCTTTCTGTGCGAAACCCCCATTCTCCGTCACTCCTTGACGTAACTCGGAGTGACTACGAAAGGGAACAACGTTGATCCGACATTGTTTTGCTCATCGAATTAACGTTGAACCAACGTCAGACGCGTCATTCTTTCAAAACTAACGGAAAATCAACTTGAAATCGACGTTGTTTCAACGTTATGAAAGCAAACCAATTTTCGATTTTCATTTAGCTTTGAAGAATGTCGCGTCTGACGTTGGTTCAACGTTAATTCGATGAGCAAAATCAACGTTGTTTCGATGTCATGAGAGACGTCGTTTCCACGTTGATTCAATGTCAGTTTGCTGTCTGGGATAGATGCCTACCTCGTGATGACAAACCGGATCGAGCTACCGAGCAATACAGAATATTGTACAATATAATAAAATTGAAAAAGCCAGTTCATGACCCCTTTAAACTTATTTTTGGGGTTTGTTGCCTTTATCCGTACATAGATGACAGGAAGCACAACACACTCATGACATTTAGTAAATATAATGGTGACTTGACTCCGAGTTTGTATTAATCCAGTACGATTTGGTTACAACCAACTGGGGGTTAGGTTTAAATCATACTTGTATGAATTGACACCACTGACTTGTAAAATAGTTACATTTTATCATGAGAACGGGTTGGTAAGAAATGTTGGAGCGCGAGAGAGGAGGACAGCATTGAAAAGGACCACGAGCTGTGACTCAAACTCAGATCAGCCAAACAAAACCATGTTACACATTGGAGATTTGCCCATGAAAACTGAAAACATATCATATGGCCCTCAGTCTGTCTGAAAACACAATGTATTTAAATAGAATACAACATAATATATGTTGCATTGCTTATAGTGTTACCTTAGGCCCTGTCCAAACTAATACGTTTTCATTTGACAACATCTTTTTCTCTCGGTTTTGTACATCCATCCACACTGAGACGGCATTTTTAATAGTGAAAACAAACATTTCTGAAAATGCTCTTCAAAGTGGATACATTTGAAAAGGCCGTTTTTACGTTGTACTTTGGACTGTGAAACCAGAGGTTTTTGCTGATTGCTGAAGTTACATTTTCCTTACTCCGTTTTGCTCATACAGTATTTGCGGAGCCAAATGTTTTTGTTTAGTGACTATCAAACTGGATAGAAATGTGTTGGTCTGGAAGTAAGTTTTTATTTTTTATTTTTTTGAGCTACCTTACCAGAATATTATATTACTAAACTGATTAATAATTCTACGTTTTCTACTTGTACACTTGATCATTTACTTTAGCTCAATCGTACATCCATTCAATTTCTCCTATTAGAACAGTTATAATAAATTATATACTGCTAATATGGGCTTTCTATCACTCCAGTTTTTAAATACTGGTGTGGATCCTAATGATAATTATCAGCCCATTTCCAATCTACTTATATTAAAAAAATCTTGAAAGAACAGTAGGAACTCAACTTGAATTACATTTGCAAAGTAACGAGCTCTTTGAGCACTTTCAGATGGGCTTTAGATCTAAACGTAGTATTGACACAGCTCTGGTTAAAATCACAAACGATATTCTCCTAGCTCAGATTGATCTCATGAAGTAGCGTGTGTATGACACGGCAATTCGTATTTCCATTTTTGGCGTGCTATCAAGACGCATAATCGCTTTTCAGCGTGTTTATGAACGCCGTTGACTTAACGTTATATAAATATATGACTTACCTCAACCCCATCCCTAAACTTAACCGTCACTGTTCCCTTACCATCCTAGGTAAAAAAAAGATATGACTTACCTCAACCCCATCCCTAAACTTAACCATCACTGGGGTTAATGGCATTTATGACTGGACATTTAACGGCGTGTACGGACACGTGGAATGACGCGAACGTTAATGGCGTTGACATACACGCATACACGCGGATACACGCGGATAGCTCAAAATGCGTAGAGATAACACGCCATTTGACTCGAAAGTGGCGTGTATGTTTACGCAAAAGTCGTGATGTCATGTTGCCTAGCTGCTGACTCTGGCCTTCTGTCTGCCTTTATTCTGCTAGATATTAGTGCTGCTTTTGACATCATTAGTCAGTATTATTAGAGATTGACTTGTAGTGGGGTAGCTGATAATGTCTTTTTGGTTTTCATCCTATTTAAAGGGGACATATCATGCAAAATCCACTTTTTAAGCCCTTAAATGCATTTTGTTGTATATTTGGAGTGTTTATAAGTACAGAAAAGATGAAATTATTCTCTTCAGGTGCTTCGTTTATATCTTTATATTCTGTTTTGGTCATATTTTTCAACCTGTTCAGATTTTTCTGTTTTCTATGACGTTTTTTGAACAATAACGTCACAGGATTTGCAGCGGAACTGCCAAATAAGGACATCGACTACCGGTCCAACACTTCGAGCAATCCGCCATTATTATTTCTCGCTCCGATTTTGTAGTCCAAGCTCAATGATGCAGAAGTTACGAGAGGGCAAATCAAAATGTTCGGTTGTTGGATGTAGTGACCTGAAGCACTTCAAGGATTCCCACTTCAACAACCTCCGCCAGTATAAAGAAGGGTTTGCCGATCGACTTCGTCTGAATGAGGGGTAAATTCCTTCTATCATTAGCTGCTGTGTTTTCTGATGCTTTTCTAAACGTAAGTTATCATATTATTATCAATACAGATTTTTAGTGGTAAGATTAGACTGTAGTCATTTATCTTGTCAGTGTGCTTGTTTTAACAAGAGAAATAGTCGACTTTCACTAATAACACAACATAGTTAACTTAACTTTACATACCACTGCATCCATATGAAGACGTTGTTCTGCAGGTTCGTCGTCGTCTTTTTCAAATCGCTCGCTCTGGCTCGAATATGTAACTCTTGATGGACAAGTCTTCCGTTGTTGACATTTTGTTAACGTGTGAATAAAAATGTTCTTTGAAACTATAGTAATCGTATATCTCTTATCAAACTACAATAATGGCTGAACGCGGGGATGTTGAACCGAACGTGAACTCAGCGACCTGGAGAGCGGGCGGGGAAAGACGCAACTCCTTTTTATTTAAAGGGGACGCTTCGAAACGGGTTGCTCACAGAAGCACATCAGAAAAGAGGTAGAAAAGGGGCCTGTTGAGCTATAATAATGAGGAATTCAGACCCAAGCATTGCAGTTATGCTTTATATAGACCACAAATGTATGATTTATAAGTAAAATTTAATGATTTAAAAGCATGATATGTACCCTTTAAGCGACAGAAAACAGTTTTTACAGATTAAGAATGCTCAATCAGAGCCTGTCTCAGTTACGGTGTTCCACAAGGCTCAGCATTGGGTCCGCTTTTGTTGCGGCACTGAAATTATATTTTCCAGCTGGATTCTTTTTTTTATATATATATTTTTTCAGATACAATCTTTTAGGTTTGGAATAGCTTTTAGTGATTTTATTGTTTGATTCGTGTGTTGTGTTTTGTATTTTATTTTATGCCGTAAGGTGACCTTGAGTGCCTTGAAAGGTGCATATAAATACAAAGGTTTGTATTATTATTTTGTTTTTGTGTGAGTGAAGGAGAAACCAATTATCACTTACAACAATATATTTTTCACATAACAAACATATTTCAAAGCACTAGCATAGATCTTCAGCAGCCAAGCTACGGTGGAGCTTCAAAAAGGTGGTTCATACCAGGTGAGATAATACACAGCTCAAGTATCTAATTTTCTGCATCTGATTATGCATGACAATCCCACCGAGCTCCAGTCATTGAACTCACTTCTATCAGGATCCCCATCAGCTCTTGCTGTTGCTGACTCAATGCCCGTCCTGGTCCCAAGATGCAGGAGACGATTCAAAGTTCTTTCGCTTTCCATGTGATTAAAGCCAAAATAAATTTACCTCAGGCTAGTTACGCAGAGGGAATCACAACCCGTGCTTCGACGAAACTTTATTGTGTGATAGACAAGGCTAGGGTTATGTTCCTTTTTTGTATGCACAACCTTTTTGAAATCGAAATCTTTCGTTTTTCTGTGACACCAGGAGATAAGGGTGCGTTATGAGTGATTTTTTTCTCCCCACAGACACATACTCTGATAACATTTCAAAAGAAAAACATTCTTCAAGCCCACTCATAGTGAGCCTTGATTTTTTTATCTCAAAAGCTTTGATTGAATATTAAAAGTGGTCTTGATATGTTACACTGATATTTAGCAAGGCTTATTCAGGATAACAAGAGTCCTCTGAACTGTTCAAAGCCATGGATGCATAGAACAATTCATTCTTAATCTGCTTTTTGACTATTTTGCATACAATGCAGCAATATTGGATTATAAATGGACACCTACGTACTTGACACTAGAGATAATGACACAGAAACAGGCCCTTGATCTTTGCAGCTTAATTCACTTAAAATAATCAAGATTAAAGGGGAGAATAAAACTATTGAAATTCGTGTTTTTAGTTAAATTCACAGCCCAAAACTTTATTCTGCTGCAGTGCCCCTAAATAATGAGTGATTTGCTACTATAGAGAGTTATCAAGTAGATTTTAAAAGTTCTCAATCACAAAAAAAGGTGCATCTGATATACAATAATCAAGACAAGCTATTAGAAATATTTGAATGCATTGTGTTATAGTAGAAATGTGTCGACTGGAACCATCTGTATCAAAGAACAACACTGATACACAGACAAATGTTGTGACACAAGCCTCAAATAGGATGACATTAAGGCTATGTTTACACGGAAACGATTCTGAAGAGAAAACGCAAAAGTGGCGTTGCGTCATCACTTTTTATTCTGCGTTTAGACGAGCGTTTTGTGTGGGAAATCCGCGTGCAAATGGTGATGCAAAAGTGTGTGAAATTCAATGTAGCATGCACTTCAGGCGGCTAGGAGTGCATACTACAATAATAAGTTTAAATAGGATTTCAGTAAGTTGGCTTTCTCAAGCCAATAACGCCAAGTCCACACGCCTGTGTGCAACCTTCACAGTCAAGCAGACTTTTGCGTTTTTATCGTTTACACGGGAACGCGGCGGTGGAGCGTTTTTAAGATTTCCACTCTAAAGGGTGGTTTCACTTTTTTGTGTTTTTAAGCCTCAAAAACGCCGTCGCCG
This sequence comes from Cyprinella venusta, assembly GCA_038021265.1. Taxonomy (NCBI): domain Eukaryota; kingdom Metazoa; phylum Chordata; class Actinopteri; order Cypriniformes; family Leuciscidae; genus Cyprinella; species Cyprinella venusta. The sequence continues at coordinate 32,019,276 of CM075873.1, read as the reverse complement.
TGTAAACGAAAGGCACATCCGAGAAAATATTTTTACGTTTTCACATGCGAGCGTTCTCATGTAAACAGGGCCTTAGTCGTGTGTAACAACCTGTAACAACCAATAAAGATTGATGTTAGTTGATGTTTGCCAATTTTAACATAGTAAACAATGTTTTTGATTTGAAAATAAATAAAGGCTCATCAAAAATTTCATCATAAAAAGTGACCAAGTTATTTCAAAATACTTAAATAATACTAGCCCAGTTCATTCAACATGGGCCAAGCAGAGAAGCGACCAAACTCCTCCACGTTTTCCCTATTTAAATACAGTTACTCGAGCAGTATAACTCGACCTAGGACGGTAACACAAAATAAAACGTCGCACCTTTTATTTTGTGTCACCGTCCTAGGTCGAGTTACACTACTCAAGTAACTGTATTTAAATAGGAAAAACGTGGAGGTGTTTGGTCGCACGCATGCACTGAGATGAGAGAGGTATGTATCAACTTGTCTTAGTGTATGTATCAACTTGTCTAGTCTTAATGGAATAATATAGTTTAATATGAAAAAACAAAACAAAAACAAAACAAACAAAAAAAACGGTGGAGTATCCCTTTAATAGGAACCTCTAGTACTGGACATTACGTGGAATATTAAAATTGAGCACATAAACAAAATGGCCAAAAAGAGGTGTTTTAAGTTAAACCCACTCAATACTGCTCAAAATGAGTTTTCTGAACTGCTCAAAATACTCATGTGTTCGACATTTTCACAAATCCTTCATTATAACTAACATCTAATGAAGTAAACAAGAGATTCATTGTGCAGCGCAGACAACTTTATTAATTATAACTCGTGCTAAAGTGATAAGCAGCTTCAGTGATTATAAAGAAAGCACTTTTTGCATGCTTTCTGTTTATAACCCCTTCAAAATTTAAATAAAAGGGCTATTTTTAATGCTACTAGCTATATGCAACTAGCTACATGTTGAAAATTTCTGGTGTGACAACCGTATTTACTGTAAATGCGGTATTGAATCCTAAAATGCGACAATATCCATTACATCGATTTTCATGACTGACAAAAAAATCAGATAATACATGGAGAGAGGTATTTATTGTGATGCAACAATATTGTCAAAAGTTAAAAATATAACAATATAGAGATATACCGAACCCGTCTGAGTTCGGTGGACCGTGCCACGGTTTGCGTGATTGTGAAAGCAACACAGACTCTGGTGCTCACTTGTTCAGGAAGTAAAGTAACCTGCGCGTGCGTTTTAGCTTATCGCGATGTATTCTCTGTCCAGTGTAGATCCAGTTACAGCTCAACACTTTAAGTATTTTCTTCTCTTCTTACTTCCTCTGTCCTCACAAAATCTTTCTCAGCTGCCAGGACATCTGCAGCCTTCCAAAAATTTGGAGGTAGTCATTTTTTTTGCACCTACCGCAAGCTATTTTCAGCCAAATGTGCAATCAGAACTGCACAATGGAATCACATTGGGCACCATATTGCACTCTATTGCATTCCCATCTGTATTTCTCACCGGAAACTTGAAAACCGCTGAAAACCTGCAAGCCAGTAATACATAAATAAACTTGAGAATTGTCTAGTTTCGAGCACAGGATCAACTCTTCTTCTAAGGGTTGCTTAATACCATCATTGTATTCAAAAATATATAGCCCATTCTTGTGGAACCTGATTTAATAGAATCTTTTACAGACAGAAAAAGTGAAAACTGGATGTATAATTTGACCTTATGACAGTTAAACGGACAGAAACTTTTGACCTCAAAGCAATCAAAATATCGGCACTGAAATATGTGAAGAAAGCAATGCACCATTATACCCTTCTAGGCCCACATGGCAACCCACCCTCAAGCATCAACCGATTAATTCCAGTCAACAGATTCCCTCTCCTTTATCATTTATGTTCCTGAAATCAGTCAAACGGCAAGTCGGTGAGCCTTGGTTGCACTAGCAGAAACCAGCCTTCAAAGTCAGGCCAATGTCATCGTTCCACATTCCTCAATGCCCCAATCTATCACAATTATTAGCTTGTAGCCGTCGGTTTGGGCCCCCTATTAAGGCAGCACATACCTGACGAGGAAAGGATTGGATTTGAAAATGAATTCTGACTAGAGCTGTTTCTGAGGTGTTAGCACTCAAGCTGTGCACCTCATGCGGGAGACCTGGTTTTGCATCCAAAGACATGCATTTTATAAAGAGACCAGCCATCATTCACCACATTAATAATATGTAGTCAAACACCCTTTAAATAAAATAATTATTGAGGCATCTTATTTGGATCTCAGCCTGTAAACCAATCACTGTCATATCAGCCAATCATATTCCTGGAAGCAAAAACGAATAGCTGACTTTTGGTTTCCTTCCAGAAAGGCACATTTTGGATATAATAAGATCACTGTATAATGGGGTGTATGATTTGGGCTTTGGAAGACTAAGATGTATAAGACAAAATGCATATATGAATAAAAAAAACAGTTAACATTTATAATAAAACAACATATCTCTTTTATTGTTTTTAAAAGCTAATTCAATCTGTCAATTTCAGTCAACAAATACACTCCGCTGTGCTGTTCAGGCACTACTCCCAGTCGAAGCCTCATGAATTATTCATTATGCAAGTTAAAACGAAGAGAAATAACAGCTCTTTCATTTTAAAACATTATTTTCACTAACTTGCTTCATTAGCTTCATCGTGCTCTTTGATGTAAGCGCCTTTTATTTTTATGTAAAAAAAAAAAAGACATCATTTAACATGAAAAACATTTCCAAGAAATTACTCTCTCTGTTGTGCCATTCTCTCAATCCCATGAACATTACTTTTATAGAGGGTTTTATAAGGACAAGTTCATTTTGGCTTACGGAGAGCTGATTGTGAAACATTATCACATCGACTACAATATGTGTAATATATTTGTAGAATAAAGCACACAATCAGAATATGACAATGATTACTATATACTGTATCTTGTCCAAAGACAAAGGGAATCCAGCACAGACGACAGAAGTACAGAGAGTTAGGACGTTAATTTAAGATAAAAGACTTGAATTGGACACGTTTTGTATTTGTTAAGAAGATACTCATAAAGTTACACACTAATGTCCAGAGGATAAGGATGAAGAAAAAGTTACAAAACAAAGGTATTTATTATAAAACAAACTCAAACTGTCCACAGATGAAAAATGCGTGTGAGACACGACAACAGACAACGAACTACGAAGGTCCGGTATATGCAACAAGTTATAATAAGTACATTTCGAGTTGAATGTATTGTTGTTGTTTCACAAAAATCCTTATTTTATTATTGATTTATTTGTTACAGTTTTTTTTGCTAAATATGCCGATTTTTATATTCACTCTTTAAGAGACTTTTATTATGACATTTTTTCTTGCCGCCGCGTTGGTGCCATTTTAGAGTGTGTGCGCGCGCCTCTTGCCAGTTTGCATTGAACTCGCTGGGGAGAGGTAAGCGTTTTGCAGAGCTCTTAAATTTATAAGCAAAATAAGTTTGCAAAGTGTATAAATTGGTTTAATACCTGTGTGTAATCAATGCATGGATTGTATGGCGTGTTTTGTTGTATGTTACATGCATGAGTGGATTAATAATCTGAAGATTAATCGCGTGGGCCGTATATCGCATGAGTTTTGCGTATTTTAGCACGGTTTTGAGTCGACTAATTGGTGTTGTATCATGCAGGTGAAAACTGAGAGATGCCCTCATGTGATTTTTGTCGTCTTTGTGATGTTGAACTTCAGATGCTGCCAAAATCCATGTTGAGCGTGACTGAATAAACCCCATATTGGTGAATTGCAATATGTGTCCTGGGGCCTCATGTATAAAACTTTGCGTAGATTTCGTCCTTAAAGTGTGCGTACGCACATATGGCAGAATTTGTGTACGCACAAAAGTTTTCAGATTTTTAAAACCATGCGTACGCCAGAACCTGCGTAGAATTTACTTTATAAATCCCAGTCAGCGGAAGATGCGTCTCCTCCTTGAAATAACCATAAATGGAGATTACAATGCCTAGTTTAAATATGCATATCATTTGCATATGATTATTCATCCACGTGATACCAAGTTTAAAGGTACAAGACGTTAGGAAAATATGAAAAGCGGACGTGCCGTCACATTATTACAAACATTTTTTTTTAGTTGCCTATATCCTTGCCTCGTTTTTGAATGAATAAATCAAATAGTGTTAAATACATTTCAGAGAAAGTTTTTCTCAATCTTTTCCACTGGCCAAAATTTTTAATTTTATTCATATTTAATCTAAATGTTTAAATCAGAAGTAAAACATAATTTAAATCATTCTTTTTTTTATTTAAATTGTTATTGTGAACTTGCACTCTATTTATGATTTGGACTCATAATGAAGATTTACGGTTCTGCCGTTAGATTATAGGCTATGTGTGTCAGTTTCACTAAACGGCCCAACGCGCGTGCTGGCGCGGTCATTTAAGAAGGGATGGATGTTTGCTTCAAGTGATGGTAGGTTTGTAAAATTATATTTTAATTATATTTCTTTAGATGTATATATATTTTTAGATTCTTTGTCTAATATTGAGCAAAAAGACATTTGACTCCAATTCACCATCGGTGTCACCAAAACACATACTTTTCTAAAAGAGTGCGTACGCATGGTCAAGAGCATCCTTACAGTGCGCACTTATTTACGGCAAGTTTATTTTTTTATAAATCCCGATATGTGCGTGGAAAAATGCGTACGCATATTTCTATGCCCATTTTGTGCGTACGCAACGTTTATACATCAGGCCCCAGGTCCTTTTACACAACGCAGAGAGACTGAGAAACGTAACAGCGGTCAGCAAGCGGACCGGTTACATATACTTACGAATTTTGTATCGTATTGGCGGACGGATCCAACGTTTTGGGACACTGAAACTGCTATTTCTTGAAACCGGGTCCTAGAGTGGATAAATCTGAAAACGACACCCTTGCGTTTTCGTGTGTACGGGCAATCTGTACATTTTTTGAAACGATGATGTCATCACACCACGTTTCAGCATAAGTCGCACACCGCTACGTCACACGTAACAGCAACAACAATGGTGGACTATATGCTTGAAAGCCACGAAGTCTATGAGATTTATCACAGCAAAATCTTCTACTCCTATACTTTCAAGTCAAGTGGGGTGAAGCGGCAGCACAAGCGCGCCTAGTGTTCTCACAGCAGAAGTGACAACTCAGAAAGCTCTCGGACTAAACCTACAATGGGTCTTGCGGGCTTGGAACGTCATGAGGGTGAGTCATTAATGACATCATTTTTCAAATACAATTGATAAAAGGAGTGGTATTGAGTTTGAATTTCCAAAAAGTAAATTTGGCCTGCTAAATTTAGCCGTCAAATGATTCTGTGCTGTTCAGGCAGTACTGCTAATCGAAACGGAATTAATTATTCATGACAACATTTTAACATGAAGAAACAAAGGAACTCTCTCCTCTTTCACTCACTTGCTTCATTAGCTTCGGCATACTCTTTGATGTACTGTACAGCCCTTTTCTTTTAAAGTACAAAAAAAAACCCTTTTCCAAGAAATGCCTGTTGTTCATTTTCATTTCTTGACTGGATCACCATATCAGTATACTGTATGCCTGCTAGCATAGACATTCAGAATGCATTCATATTGTTGCCATTCATTGCCATTTATGTCAAAATGTGACTGTTTGAGGTTCAGAATTCAGAATGATAGCTGAAATGAGTAGAACATATGAACATCCTTCCCAAGTTGCATATGCTGCAACATTAATAACTGAACCACTCTTTTTAGTAGCATGACCACACATCACCCTTTTTATCTTAAACCTGGTGGAATAATCACACACACTCACCTAAAAGGTCCTCTGTCTCTATCTCTCTTTCTCACAAATGTAACATTGGAAAGTCAGATTAATTTTATGAACTGCTTCATCCTAAAAGCTCCTTTCTCCCATATGTAGTGCCGGGAAGTCAGATTTAATTTAACTAATCGGTTCATTCTAATCGCTCTTCTCTCCATTATAGCCTAGGCCCTACTGCATAGAGTTGGAAAGTCATTAGGGTTGGATTCATAGAGTCCATAATACATATCCATAATACATTTGTCACTTATATGTCGAAGCAAGATGGCGGCATGCCTTCTCTTAGACTTAAAGGGTACATATCATGCTTTTAAATCATTAATTTTTACATATAAATCAAACATGTGTGGTCTATATAAAGCATAACTGCAATGCTTGGGTCTGAATTCCTCATTATTATAGCTCCACAGTCCCCTTTTCTACCTCTTTTCTGATGTGCGTCTATGAGCAACCAGTTTTGAAGCGGCCCCTTTAAATAAAAAGGAGATGTCATACCCCGCTCGCTCTCCAGGTCGCTGAGTTCAAGGTCGGTTCAAATCCACCCTGTTCGCCCATTTTTGTAGTTTGATTAGATATATACGATTATACACTCACCGGCCACTTTATTAGGTACACCTGTCCAACTGCTCGTTAACACTTAATTTCTAAGCAGCCAATCACATGGCGGCAACTCAGTGCATTTAGGCATGTAGACATGGTCAAGACAATCTCCTGCAGTTCAAACCGAGCATCAGTATGGGGAAGAAAGGTGATTTGAGTGACTTTGAACGTGGCATGATTGTTGGTGCCAGAAGGGCTGGTCTGAGTATTTCAGAAACTGCTAATCTACTGGGATTTTCACGCACAACCATCTCTAGGGTTTACAGAGAATGGTCCGAAAAAGAAAAAACATCCAGTGAGCGGCAGTTCTGTGGGCGGAAATGCCTTGTTGATGCCAGAGGTCAGAGGAGAATGGCCAGACTGGTTCGAGCTGATAGAAGGGCAACAGTGACTCAAATAACCACCCGTTACAACCAAGGTGGGCAGAAGAGCATCTCTGAACGCACAGTACGTCGCACTTTGAGGCAGGTGGGCTACAGGAGCAGAAGACCACACCGGGTGCCACTCATTTCAGCTAAGAACAGGAAACTGAGGCTACAATTTGCACAAGCTCATCGAAATTGGACAATAGAAGATTGGAAAAACGTTGCCTGGTCTGATGAGTCTCGATTTCTGCTGCGACATTCGGATGGTAGGGTCAGAATTTGGCGTCTACAACATGAAAGCATGGATCCATCCTGCCTTGTATCAACGGTTCAGGCTGGTGGTGGTGGTGTCATGGTGTGGGGAATATTTTCTTGACACTCTTTGGGCCCCTTGGTACCAATTGAGCATCGTTGCAACGCCACAGCCTACCTGAGTATTATTGCTGACCATGTCCATCCCTTTATGACCACAATGTACCCAACTTCTGATGGCTACTTTCAGCAGGATAATGTGCGATGTCATAAAGCTGGAATCATCTCAGACTGGTTTCTTGAACATGACAATGAGTTCGCTGTACTCAAATGGCCTCCACAGTCACCAGATCTCAATCCAATAGAGCATCTTTGGGATGTGGTGGAACGGGAGATTCGCATCATGGATGTGCAGCCGACAAATCTGCGGCAACTGTGTGATGCCATCATGTCAATATGGACCAAACTCCCTGAGGAATGCTTCCAGCACCTTGTTGAATCTATGCCACGAAGAATTGAGGCAGTTCTGAAGGCAAAAGGGGGTCCAACCCGTTACTAGCATGGGGTACCTAATAAAGTGGCCTGTGAGTGTATATATATACATGAAAAATACAAAAAAAAAATACAAAATTAGTAAATTAGAAGCTGTTTTCTTTGAAAGAGCGAGACTTCCTATTTATTAGCCGTTCTAGGCAAATAACTAAAAGAATAGCAAAGTGTAGTAAACGGTAAAACTATTTGCGCTAAAATACGCTGCCACCTCATTCAACATTCAACACATACCAGTTACAACATACAACAACAAAACTCATTATCGTAGGATCAATGTATACATTTGCAAACATTTATTTATTTCAGGAATGATTGAGAAATCAATGTAATGTCTGTGCACTGACAAGACATGTACATCCGTCTCTCTATAGAGAGCGGAGGTAATCAGGATGGAAAATGTGTGTGTGTGTGTGTGCCAGTGCCTTTGCACGGCCAGATTAAGTCCCGTTCTTCATAAAAGAAGAAGCCACTTAAATATCCACAGTGAAATCTGGGTCATGTTCAAAACCAGCTGAGAACCATTGACATATAGAAGAGGCTATAGTGGTAAATGCATTTACACTAAGTTAAAATAGCTGTATTTTATTTGCAATATGAAAGTAAAAATAGCAGAGCAAATTGTTAGATGCTATTTATACTTCAATAAGCCTACTATTTGCACCTCAGTGAAGATATAGTATGATATCAAGCAGTATGCATTAATGACAATATCTAGCTATATGATTATATTAAATAAAATCATAAATTGATCCTGGTTTATTGAGAGATTAGTGTCCCTATTTCTAAAGCCTATGCTTAACCATGACCATATCGAATCTGCTAACCAGTAAAGGTGTCCTCGAAGATACGAGGAAGGGAGAAACAGTTTAGTGTTGAGTAACAATATGAGCTGCATGATATTCATTCATAGGTGGTGTTATGCCCAGTTCACACTGCACGATTTAGATTTTTAGCCCAGATTTCACTTTGCCGACAGGTTTTGTGAAAGCGCCAACAAATGGCAGAAATCGGAGGCAAATCATTCGTGCTCGTTCATGCGCATGACAATCACGCAGTGTGAATTATCAAAGATGCGATCCGAGAGAATTCGACGATGTGTCTCTAACGCCTGTGAGATATTTGGCGTGCTAGATATCTGGACCTGTTCAATATCCTGCTGTGTGAAATGTGTTCTAAATGGAAATTACATCAGCGATGTCCTACAGCCAATCAGAGAGCAAGTTCGGGGTGGAGTTGTAGACCAGAATATAAGTATTTTAATGCAGTGTTTCCCAACCCTGTTTCACTGAGGTGCACATTTTGGATGTGTCCCTTATCTGACCCATTTATTTCTGGTCCGGAGTGTGTTTGATTAGGAAGAGTTGGAAAATGTGTAGTGTTGGTGTGCCTCCGGGAACAGTGTTGGTAAACACTGTTTTAATGGATTTATTTGCAATTGGATGAAACAGAAACAAAGCACAAACATGCAAAATTATTTATTTACCTCCAACTCCTCACACGATCCCATGTCCCATGCCAAGAACAGTGATCTGAAGAGTTTGAAAATCATGCAATGTGAACTCGGCATTAGTGTAAAATTTGCCTACAATGCTAATAGACACTTCGTTCTCACATATACTTTATACCATTAAACCACATTTATCAAGAAGACGCCAGACTGAAATGTATCACTTTAATGGTAGTTCAGAAGACACTGCAAATGGAAAGTAAACCTTAAATATTTTCAGTGTTGGTTGCAGTAATGAAAGTAGTTACAGGATCTATTTGCAGCAGTCATTATTATTTAGCTTAGGTCAAAGTAACAAACACAGGAAACTCAGGAGAATAGCAATCCAATTAAACAGCGATGAGCGCAGACAATTAATACACACTCTGAGGAATATATAAACTTACACAAGTTGACTGAAGGAGAAAACAAGAGACAGGTGGGGCTAATCAATCAAACAATGGGTAACTATGACAATAAAAACAAACGAAAATCAGGATTATTGGAACAAAGGCGCTCGAAAACAAACATAAACCTAACAAATATGAATATCAAGGCTCTTATGCAAACAACACACAGGGCTCGTCAGCATTTATTTATTTATTTGTAAAACCACTGATATATTTTCTAATTAACTGCACTCTCCTCTCGAGATCTAGAGTGATCTCAGCTCTCAACCCCTGAGGCTATTAATAAAAGCACACAGACTTAACACACTCATAGTATCTGCCTTATCTTCACAGAGGAAATATAACAGACACTTTGATAACTATATTATGTTTAATGAAATTAAATCTCACTGTAGGCTTTTAATTAGTACACAGACATGTTCTCTGACTATGTACCCAGCAAACACAGAACGTTGGCACAATGTACCCAACCTTCTAACAGCGTTTAAACAACATGGCCAAGTTGTGTGATGAAGGTTTGTTATAGCATTGTCACAATGTTGACATTAAACCACCATTCAGGGCCATCGCGTAAGGTTGTGCCTTGGGTGTCTGGACAACCACTGGACGACATATGTACACATCACTGCCCCGAAGCGCGAAAATCAGCCTTTAAAATTTCAACCAACCGTGGGGCTCATTGTGTTGTCTCATTCTTCATGAAGAATTGACGAGCAAGGATATGATCGAATTGAATTAGCTATACTTATTTTAGTATTCAGATATCCTTTTAGCCTTACCGTTAGGAGAAGTGTAGAACATTATGCCAAAAGTAATGAGATATAGTTAGGCCAAAATGACTTTAATGATGAGATTTCAGCACTCCTTGAACAGACAGTGCCTTAAGCACATAAAGGTTCCACAGTGATGTGTTTTTTTTTTCATTTTTTGATATATATATATATATATATATATATATATATATATATATATACAATTTTTTATACATATTTGATTACCATATGGATTTTTAATTAAGTTGCATTAACTAACCTTGTGTGTATGTAATTTTTACTCTTTAAAGTGTTCACTTGCAGGTATAATTAATTTGTGTTAGGCCCACGAATAATAATGATAAACAATATTTAAAATGTATATAATTATCTAACATCTGACTAATTCAAAAAATAACCTCAAAACATAACATGCTAAATGGGGGATATCTAAATCTAGCATTAAAAATACATCGCCAGAAGGTCGTCTCGCAGTTGCTGAATGTCGCGCAAAAACGTTGCTACAGCGTTGAAAATTCCAACATGTGAACAAGAATGAATAAAAAACACTCAAAATAAATATTTTTTGGCAGTTGGTAATATGCAGGAGGTAGACAAAACAAAAAACAAAAGTGAATTTAAATCAAAGTTGTCATCAAAATATAAGGCCTGAATCATGTGCATTCCCATGTGTTGATTTGCTTTTCTACCTGCCAAATGAATGTCTCACACTCCAAGGTGTTTAATACTTGGAGTCTCTTCAAGAGTGGTTCTCTTATATTTTGCTTTAAGGGCACATAGGATGCAAATTTACATTCCTTCTGTGCAATTATTGTTTCATTCTGTTACATTCAATCTAGCTTCCTGTGTAAACAGCCACAATGCAGCATTGGGCTCAGACAAAGGATGTGTCCGAAATTGCATACTTTTCTACTATTGTTATAATAGGTGAAAAAAGGTGTGTGACAAAACATAAATGTCCAAAGTGACAGTACTCATAACAGATTAGTCAAAATGTATATGGATGACCTGCTACTTCCGGAGAGATTCCGAAGTGTGCATACAATTGACACTGTACCATCTCATAAGTCCACCCTGATGCAGGTAGGTGACATGATAATGCAACGTAGACTAAGTCACTGATCCAGATTAAACAGTTATTGGTAAAGGTAATAATGGTAATGGCAGAGCAGTATACAATGGGGTCCTTGAATGGTAGTAACACTCACTATACAGGAACACACAAGGGGATGACAATGTTGGAGGGGAATAGAAGGCAGTGGAGAACAGGGACAGGTAAGTGGTCTTTCAGGATGGTGTTCAAACGATGTAAAGTCTGTAGCCGTAATGGTGACCAGACAATGAGTGTCCTTCATAGAGCATTGACAAGACTGTGATAGGATTCAGTTGTGCTTGATGGCCGAGTGAGAGCAGCTGAAAATTTTGAGGGATGCTGGACAATATAGTTTGTGAGTGAGAGTGTGGTGAGGAGTGTGTGACAGAATCTCCCCTTCCAGGAGGGAATTCCAGACAGTCCAAATTACAAAATGGGGTAGAGGAGGCAGGTAGGAGTGAGGAGCCAGAGGATGACCTCAAGCAGATCCATCAGACAAAGGCCCATGGCTGGGTCAGGGTGGAGCCAGGAAGTGATACCAATGGACTGGAGGGCTGAGGTGGAGATGGGGGGTTGGCAGACCAGGGGGTCAGGAGGACCGGAAGTGCATGGCACAAGCAGGTTGATGACTGACCAAGGTGGAGCCGGAGGAATGAGGGAGCCAGGTGGAGTCTGAAAGATGACATGCCATGGTGGAGCCGAGGGAACGTAGAGCCAATGAGGAGTTGGTGGGTTGGAGGGCCGAGGTGGAATCCTAGGCTTGGAGGCTTGATGTGATGCCAGGGGATCCTCAGACCAAGCCGGCACTGATGACTGGGAAGTCAAAGGCAGATCCAAACAGTAGGGCAGAACCACAGAAGAGGGAGCCGAGGGGCTGAAAAGAGACAGCAGAGGCGAGACCAAGGAACTGGGTGGCTTAGGCAGAGGAGGAAAGAGCGGGAGGGCTGGGTGGGGGCATCCAAAATGAAGGAAACTTGGAGCTGGGAAGAGCCAATGTCGGCAAACATGGCTTGCAGCTAGGCAGAGCCAATGAGGATGAAGGAGACTTGGAACTGTGTAGAGCCAATGGCGAAGAAGTACACTTGAGGCTAGGCAGGACCAATTCTCTCTGCACGCATTTGGATAGCACTAGAGCCAATCAGAGCAATGAAGAAGGTGACGAAGTCAGCGGAGTAAGTTGATATATTAAACTTTTACTGTATCCAGTCCATAGCTGTCAACTTTGAACATTGAAAATAAGGGAGATTTCCCAAAATCCATCCTCAAAATAAGTACACGACTCACAAACTTAAAAAAAAACACTAATGGTTTTGAAGAATTCTTTAAAAAACTTGAAGAGTCAGTTGGATTATTTGTATAGTTTACATAGTTATCATAGTTATTAAATCCCATGGACTGTATTTTGTGTGAATGAGGATTTGTGTTGGACAGATATTGTTGTGTTTTGAGGAACTGTTGCCACTGAATCTGCTTTAACGACGACAGTGGGGCTTCGACAGCCTAAATCAAACGAGTTGGCGTGTGTAGTCGGTTGTTGTGAATGA